>OU426982.1:135576688-136176688 GCA_911387785.2 Aelia acuminata
CCACCCCGGACGGTAGAGCCAGTCAGTAAGTATGAATTTTGTGGAATAACTAAATGTAGTAAGTAACATTTTTATTATTCAAAATAACATCGATAACTTCATCATTGTCATCATAATCATAGTCATCATCAAGACCCTCTTATCTGATAAGGATGCGATGAGGGTCCACTACTGTCTTAACAGCCCTGTGTTCTTCAATGGAATTATTCTATATTTTTCGTTGATAAAACTTCTTATCATGTTCTGAAGAAGGCCGTTTCCAAGTCTAGATAATTTCCAAATGAAAATCATGACCTTCTTAAAAGTATCGTATGTATTTATTAAATCACATGCAATTTATAGGTTTTTGTTTACTTGTTTAACGCCCCTTTTTGACACTAAGGCTAATCGGACGATGCTATCGTGGAGTCCTAAAAATTTACCTATCCAGTTATAATTAGGATAGGGATTTTTAACGAGTACAGGCTCGGGACCTCCATTTTACGTCCTATCCGAGGGACAGCATAGCCAAGGATTTTTTACTCCCTTTAAAAAATCCTTCGGCCACCGCGGGACTCGAACCCGTGTAAGTTGAAATAAGCCTAAATTAGTTAAATATCTTACGTATCATGAATAATGAATTATAGAAAACATGGAAATGATATTCCTAATTATTTAGAAAAATGACTTTCATTTCCCTCTATACTTTTTTTTACATCCATAGTTTTGTCTTTATATATATATATATATATATATATATATATATATATAGAAATCTCAAAATATATATAAAAAAATATATATATATATATATATATATAAATATATAAAAAAAATAAAAAAAGGTACAATTAGGATAGGGATCTTTAACGAGTACCTGACATCGTACAGGCTCGGGACCTCCATTTTACGTCCTATCCGAGGGACAGCCTAGACCAGAATTTCTTACTCCCATTAAAAAATCGTAGGGCCACCTCGGGACGCGAACTCGCTACCTTATTGTAGGTTTCTATGCTAACGAATACCCCACAGGTAACCCCGGTTTATTTTGATTTGAATGTATTAGAAAGAATCGGATATAATTAACTCAACGCGTGGCCGGGTCTGCTGGTAAATATTGAAATCGCATGAAATAAATTTAAAAAGATTATTTAGAGTTAATTTAGAATAAATGAAAGCTATCGGTTCGTGGAGGTAAAAAATTGGTAAACTTAGGATTAAAAAGCACCTTTAAAATATGTTATTACAGCGTGGAACGTTCAACACTTTGAACATTTTGAAATTAAATGACACTTTATATTTCACTCAAGCCTTTAAGTAAGGATACCCTCAAAGATATCCTGGCTTAAAAGTCTCTCACCCATTTTTTTTTCTTCTTAATATAATGGAAAGGTTAAAGGCTAGTGAAAAAGGTCAGTAAGGACCCTGAGGGAAGCGAAGAGGTCCTTAATCAAATATTGATGGGTTAGGGGGGGAGTTGAAGGGGGGGGGGGCACACAGGCCAGAGTCAACGGCTTCCAATTAAACGTTAATTTTTTTTTTCCAGCTTTCCTCTCGTTGGAAAAATACACTGACCTCTTAATGGACTTTAGTGCACCTCTCTCTCACTCTCTCTCTCTCTCTCTCTCTCTCTCTCTCTCTCTCTCTCTTTACTTCTCTCTTCTGCAAACAAGAATTTTTTTCCCCCAATACTCATGAATATTACCAGGCGCAGCCCCAAATTTCCCACTCAGGATGGTAACATATTTTGTTAGTCATGATCCTAATTTACGTTTTATATATATATTATAATAGGGTTCTTGAGGTTAAGTAAATTATAAACAACTATTTTATTTTATTACTCAGACAAACACGGATACGAGAATTTTATACATATAAAGATAGGATTCTTGACGTTCAGTCAATAGTAAAGAACTATTTTTTGGCGACGTTTCTAGACTTCATTGTTCTCATAATCATGCCAATATTGCTGATAGACATTGTTGAATAAACTACTCAGGTGTATAGGTTGTTCCTATACAACAACTACTCGTCTGTTGTTCCGAATTGATGATTTCTATGGTCATATTGAGTGTTTGATTTCTCATAGTTTATTTTCACTAGTCTTAGTCCCATTTAATTGTCATTTGTCTGTTATTTTTAATGTTATTACTGGGCATATGTCACTATGGTGGTTCTCAAGGGTGGAGGTACGGAGCACCCCTGAGTCATGAAGGAACCCCCAATGTCTTTTTTAAAAAATCCATCATTATAATTATATTATATTTTGAAATATATTACATAAATAAATCTGTACCTGAGAGGTAAACTGTTGTAACTACAAAATTCTCGAGTTTCCAATTATTGATATAACTGAATTGTAAAGGTGTATATTTCTAGCGAAAAGTATTCGTATTTATACTCCTGATGAATTGTGTTTTATATAACCTATTATTATTATTTTTTTTTTTACGACAAGAAATATGAACACTTAAAATTCAAAGTGCTCTAGTTTAAAAATTTAATAATGTCAGCTACGACAGTTTACCTCTAAGGCACAGAAATATCAAATAAAACTTTATTATATTTTAATTTTATTATATTTAAATAGTAATAAAACTCTCGCAATTATTGTTATATCATTTAAAAGATAATTAAATGTTCTTTTCAGTAATAAATATCGGACCGAGGATACTTTTTTAAACAAATCTAGCTATATTTATTTTTACGCGAAATTTTTCATTTAATTTGAATGTATTTGATTCAAATCGACCAAATAGCATTTATTTCGCAAATTTATTCGGGGGGGGGGGTTGGACTATTTTGTGTAAAATTTACAGAATCTGTTGACTTTTCTTCAATTTCTAAATATTTTCATATTAATTTGAGGAAATGTCAAGAGATCCTATAAATTGGAGCCCTGACTCCTCCTGGGATGAAATAGTCCTCCCCCCCCCCCGAATGAATTCGCAAAATAAATGCGAGACCAGGGGAATGGGGGTCAATGAAGGGAGATATATGAGGAGATTGACTCGGCTTGAAAGCGAGCTCGGTGGCGCAGTGGATAGCGCACCACGCTTGTTGCGAGGGAGACATCTCGTAACAGAATTCGTCTCCCGGCCGCACAGTGTTTCGATTAGTACAAGCTAGGTGGACAAAAGTCATGATTGAAATTCTAAAAATTGATATTATAATAATGTAAACAATACATCAAAACGTAGCATTCTAATATTTGTTTATGTTTCACACACTCCACCTGGTCAGTAATAGGGTCCAAATGTGTAAAATCGTAGTGTTATAGAATAAATCAGTTGAATTTCAGGCATTTTTTCATTCATAAAAATTACAGTGTTTCTAAATTTTTATAGATTGATGGTTAAGGATTAATATTACTTGGACTAGTGAGTGATAATTTATTCTAATTCAGTAAATTTGTCTGTTAATCAAACCACAATAAAAAAATGTTTTTGAGATGATTGCAGGATTTTTTCATCGTTTTGAAACTTCCAAATGATGTTAATGACTTGTACCATTTTGCACCCGGGCTGATTTTTACTTTCACTTACCTATATATGAAATATATAGTAAGTGGAAGTATTGCGATCGTGAAAAATTTCGACTTCCGGTTTTCAACGGAAATACACGTTTTGGGGTCCCCTGAGTCCAATTAACCAAGTCCCGCAAAATGGTCTGTGTGTGTGTGTGTGTGTGTGTGTGTCTGTGTGTGTGTGTGTGTGTGTGTGTGTGTGTGTGTGTGTGTGTGTGTGTGTGTGTGTGTGTGTGTGTGTGTGTGTGTGTGTGTGTGTGTGTGTGTGTGTGTGTGAACAGACTAGCTCAAAAACTATAAACCGTGGGAACCTGAGATTGGGTATTTAGTGTATGTATATGCCCGCGATGTGACAGCAAAAATTTCATCAAAATTGCTCAAAGGGAGGGGGTACTTTGTTTAATAACTTTTTAAGTTTTTTTCGATTTTCTCAAAAACGGCTCTAACGATTTTGATTAAACTGAGTATTTGATCTATTTATATGCCCGAGATATGACTGTAAAAATTTCATCAAAATTGATCAACCGGAGGGGGGACTTTACTTAATAAATTTTGTACCATTTTCAAGTGTTTTTTTTTATTTACTCAAAAACGGCTTTCACGATTGTGACCAAACTGGGTATTTGATGTATGTATATGCCAAAGATGTGATAGCCAACATTTCATCAAAATTGATCAACCGGAGGGGGGACTTTACTTAATAAATTTTGTATCATTTTCAAGTGTTTTTTTTTTATTTACTCAAAAACGGCTTTCACGATTGTGACCAAACTGGGTATTTGATGTATGTATATGCCAAAGATGTGATAGCCAACATTTCATCAAAATTGATGAACCGGAGGGGGGACTTTACTTAATAAATTTTGTATAATTTTCAAGTGTTTTTTTTTATTTACTCAAAAACGGCTTTCACGATTTTGATCAAACTGGGTATTTGATGTATGTATATGCCAAAGATGTTATAGCCAACATTTCATCAAAATTGATCAACCGGAGGGGGGACTTTACTTAATAAATTTTGTATCATTTTCACGTGTCTTTTTTATTTACTCAAAAACGGTTTTCACGATTTTGACCAAACTGGGTATTTGATGTATGTATATGCCAAATATGTGATAGCCAACATTTCATCAAAATTGATCAACCGAAGGGGGGACTTTACTTAATAAATTTTGTATCATTTTCACGGGGGTTTTTATTTACTCAAAAACGGCCTTAACGATTAATAAAAATAAGATATGAATGTAGAAAAATGTGTGACTTTGGGAAATGATATTTAACAAAACACGTCAATTTCTTATCTAAGTAAGTTGGTAAGTGAAAGTTGTGTGTTGCGCGCACGCACCAGATTTTCTAATTTTTAGATTATCTCAAAAACGGCTCTAACGATTTTCTTCATATTCGTCATGTTTAATGAAAATTGAGTGTTATTTAATATCAGGCAAGCGTTTATTAAAATGTTCTGAGGGGTTTATAGAGCAAATGAAAACAAAAATAAGTAATGAATGTGGAAAATGTGTAACTTTGAGAAGTGGCATTCACAAACCGCATTAATTTCTTATCTAAGTAAGTTGGTAAGTGAAAGTTGTGTGTTGCGCGCACGCACCAGATTTTTTTTGTATATAGTAGGGGCACCTTTTAACTTAATAATAATGTGTATTATAGCCTGCACCATCGAGTACAACATTCTTTGTTTTAGTACTTTCTTTCCAAAATGGATATTTTTTAATAATCATTGAACCACTCTATGTGAGAAAATTCTCTTTTCTCATAAAGTTTCTTTCCTCCAAACATAATTATTAAAAACCATACAGAGGACAGAGGATGAGTTTGCCTAATTATGCCTCCAAAATTTCTCATAAATGGGTTGCTACGGGAAAATCAAAGCAGCATTTTTAGGCTCAACGCCAACTTCCACATTTCAAGGAACCACTATGATCCCCAGAAAAATTGTGTAAGACATGCTAAGTAATTAAGTGGAAATGAAGCATTAGCCTGTTAGATGGACTCTAAGCCACAGCGCATTCGTACAAGCAGACTAGGATGCGGTCTATGTAGTCAGGTCATGACTTCTTGCCATTACCGTGTAAGAAAATCTTTTACTAACAGGTATTTAGGAAAATGCCTTATCCTTTTTCCTCACTGGATTTCTTAGCAGTACCAGCACTATCATTTGGCGGAATCCTCAACCATGATCTATGATATCCGATGAAAAATTATCTTTGCACAGATAAGCTCTCTAAAATAACTTTATTCTGGGGCTAAATTCCCTGTACCGATAAGCACATATAAAACTAGATATCTGACCATTGCTACATGCTAAACATCATGCTACACCTGTGAAAATATCAAATATTTAAATAAGGTTAAAAAAAAACTCTAAAAAAAAGGAAAATGAGGAAAAAAAAAAAATAGATGTAAAGAGGATTAGAAAAAATAAAAACTATAGAATTTTGTATAGATAGGTTTTTTTTTTTTTCTTAATCTCCTGGCAATCGTTTTAAATTCGATTTTTAATTAATAAAAATGTTTTATTTTATAATTAAATTACTTAAGTGGTCGCAATAAATGAAAAAAAAAAATGACGAAAAACAATTTTATAGTTTAATACAATATATTTAATTTATGAAATATGCATAATATCAAATATAATATGTTCAATTTTATAATGAAACTAGCTGTATGTCCCGGTTTCACCCGGGATTAATTTTTCTAATGAAACGGTCGATTTCGTAAAAAAAAACGTTGTAAAGCGAGGTCATTACGATTTTTTTTAGGATAAAGAATATCAGCTGAAGATCGGCTGAAGTTATGCAATTTTAATATGGACAGGTGTTCGCACCTGGTATGAAAGAACCACTGTGCGAAATTTGGAGAATTTAGGATAAACGGTTTGGATTTCTATAAAGAACAAACAAACAAACAGAAATATTGCCCTGCAGTTTCAGCTTCCTGCAGCTCGCAAATCGGCTTGCCTAGGCCTCTGTAGCGCAAGGCGGGCCTCGTATTCCTGGGCAGACTCAGTTTCCCGCGATTCTGCCTGTCTAAGCCTCTGTTGTTCAATCCTATTTTGATTTTCGTCGAGAGTTTCAGCTGCTCGTATTTGACGTTGTTTTTTAGCTTTTGAGCTCACTACTCCTATAGAAGCTCGCTTCTTAGGAGGCATTTTTAAAAAATAAATTCACCATACATGTAAATAAACGTATTGTGATGTTAAAAAAAAAAACATATGGTTTAAAAATCCCAGAACTCGTCGCCTGCCAAGGGACGGTCTTACCGGGCCTTGTTGGCCTCTCCAAAATCTATTAAATGATTTTTTAGGCCGTTTTTTCGACTCAAACGGTCGATTTCGTAAAAAAACCCATTGTAAAGCGAGATCATGACGAATTTTATAACAATAAAGAATATACCCAGAGATTGGCTGAAGCTATGCAATTTTAATATGGACGGGTGTTCGCACCTGGTATCAAAGAACCACTGAGCGAAATTTGGAGAATTTAGGACAAACGGTGTGAATTTCTATAAAGAACAAACAAACAAACAGAATTTCCTCTTTATTTATATAGATATAATCATTTTATAATTAAATATAACAATTTTATAATTAAATATAATAATAATTTTATAATTAAATTATTCAGCTGGTCGAAAGAGATGAAAAAATGACGAAAAATACTTTTGTCCACCTAGCTCCTACTAAGCGAGACACTGTGGGCCAAGACCAATCTTTTCTCTTCATAAATAAAATATTTATAATTAATATAAAATTATAATGAGTGGTTACGCAGACGAAATAAGTAAATTAATATATATAATAAAGACCATAGTTATTACTAGCACGCGTTGCTGTAGCTCAGTAGCTATAATGCGTTGGATCAGTTAGATCACTGAACACTTTGTATCTTTATTAGTCAAATCAAAATTCACAGATAAAGATAAAAACGTTCCAGCTAATCTAAAAACTAACGGGATTTAAAATAGAACTTTAACCCAGTTCTAAATTGTTTATTATTATTATCTACATCAACTTACACCGCCATCTGTTGCAAATTTATAGTATTTAAAAATAATCACACGCAATGGTAGTAGTCTTGATTTTTCGAGACTATATTCTTATGAACAACGGAAAGTCCTGAACTTGCCGTAGTTCATTAGAGTAATATAGTTAGTTAGCCCTCACTTGTACACCTGAGTAGTTTATTCAACAATGTCTATTAGCAACATTGGCATGATTATGAGAACAATGTAGTCTAGAAACGTCGCCATAAAATAGTTCTATACCATTGACTGAACCTCAAGAATCCTATCTTTGTATATATAAAAATCTCGTGTCCCGATGTTTGTCGGAGGTAAAATCAGAAACTACTCAACCGATTTTGATAAAATTCGCTCATTATGTGTAGTGTTGTCCAACTTAAAAGATAGGATAGTTTTTATCTCGATTATTGGCCTCAATATTTCTTTTTTTTTTTTTTTACAAATTAAATGCTTATTATACTACAATTGAGTGAGATTATTTGTAAGTATGATAAATTTCCAACAGATGTCTGTGTAAGTTGATTTTTAATAAAAATAATAAACAATTTAGATCTGGGTTAAAGTTCTATTTTAAATCCCGTTGGTTTTTAGATTAGCTGGAATGTTTTTATCTTTATTAGTGAATATTGATTTGACTATAAAAAATAATAGGATCTAACTAATTACACGCATTATAGCTACTGAGCTATAGCAACGTGTGGTAGGGTATGGTCATTGTTATATATATTAATTTCCTTATTTCGTCTGCCTAACCATTTATTATAATTTTATATTCTTCTTCTTTTTCTTCGATGGCTCTACAGTCCTTGAAGAACCCTGGCCTGCTCCACAATGTTCCGCCATTCCTCCCTGTCCAGAGCTGCTCTTCTCCACCTTCGAACTCCAAGTGTCCTCAGGTCATCCTCCACGTCATCGAGCCACCGCAATCTAGGACGACCTCTTCTTCGTCCTCCCCCTGGGTGCCCCTCCAGAAGCTTCTTTGGGATTCGCTGCTCTTCCATTCTCTGTACATGCCCCCAACCACCTAATTCTATTCCTCTTGATGCAGGTGACAATATCTGGGGTCTTGTATAAATCACGGAGCTCCCGATTGTTTCTTTGCCTCCACTGATCTCCCTCCTTCAAGGGACCAAAAATCTTTCTAAGGATTTTCCGCTCCCACACATTGAGCATAATAATTTTATATTGATTATAAATATTTTATTATTGAAGATAAAAGACACGAACCCGTGTCTCACGCATAACATGCGTGGTACGCTATCCACTGCACCACCGAGTTCGCTTTCAAGCCGAGTCATTCGTCTCATTCATCTCCCTTCATTGACCACCATTCCCCAGGTCTAGCATTTATTTTGCGAATTTATTCGAAGGAGGGGGAGGAGAGGGTGGAATATTTTGTCCAATTTACAGGATCTCTTGACATTTCCACAATTTAATATAAAAATATTTAGAAATTGATGAAGGTCAATCGATTCTGTAAATTTTACAAAATAGCCCCCCCCCCCCCTAGATAGTACCCTTATACCGATATGTATTACTGAAAAGAACATTTAATTATCATTTAAATGATGTAGCAATATTTGCGGTCCTCTGAGTTCAAATAGTTTTTAATTTAAAATAATAAAATTTCAAAATATAATATAATTATACTTAATTATACTGATGGAGTTTTTTTAGAAAGTTAATGGGGATTTCTTCATGACTCAGGGGTGCTCCGTACCTCCGCCCTTGAGGACCCCCATAGTGACATATACCCAGTAATAACATCAAAAATATCAGACATATGGCAATTGAATTGGACTAAGACTAGGGAAAAAAAAACTACGAGAAATCAAACACTCAATAAGACCATGTAAATCATCAATTCGGAACAACAGACGAGTAGTTGTTGTATAGGGACGACCTATACACCTGAGTAGTTTATTCAACAATGTCTATCAGCAATATTGGCATGATTATGAGAATAATATAGTCAAGAAACGTCGCCATAAAATAGTTCTTTACTATTGACTGAACGTCAAGAATCCTATCTTTATATATATAAAATTCTCGTATCCGTGTTTGTCTAAAACTACGATAAACCAAACACTCAATACGAACATGGAAATCATCAATGCGGAACAACAGACTAGAAGACATTATATTAAAAAGATTACGAATTGGACATACATTACTCACACATCATCATGTGCTGACTGGAAAACCAAGACTAACCTGTATATAGTGTAACTAACCTGTGACAGTTAAACACTTACTGACTGACTGCAGACAGTTCCTAAGTCTAAGCCGGATCTTCCTTACCATTTAGGTATTAAATTACGAACCTATTAAATTACGAAAGCACGCATATTTCTGAGTTATTCGAATACTTGAATAAAAATTTATGAACTGATTTAAACACAATTTATACAACTTTTATCTCATTATTATCTACCTTTGATTTGCTTTTTATCTAATTTTCTATTTATTCAATTTTTTTTTTCTCTCTACCTTTTTAAATCATAATGAACTGTTACTATACCATACTGAACTGTTATTAGTACAAATTAAAAATTAACATCATAAGTTGGCAAACAAAGTAGTGGATTGCCTCTAACCATTGAAATAAATAAATAATTAAGAAAAATAATAAAATTAATTCAACATCGATACATACCTACATTTATATATGGTCAACATCTCTCTTCAAACAAATTAATTTATTATACATTACTAAACAGAGGATGAAATACCTTATTAAATTATAAAATCATATGAGTGGGCTATTGAGTTATACGAGTTTCCACCAAAATTGTTAAAATTACCGTTATATGATAATCGATTTTTGTAAAACCACTTACACGATTTAGAAGTAAAACGAAAACAAATTAAATTTCCAAAAAAAAAAAAAATCCATCCAAAAAGCGCTGTGAATATTTTCACGTTTAATTGGTTCCCCGCAAAGGGTTAAGCAAATTAAAAATTAATGGAGGTCGTTTGCACAGAATTCTCTCTAAAACTGTTATATGTAACATTTTTCATTTGGCTTGGAAATATTTCAGTTGTTATACCAAGTTGAAGTGGCTTCATCCTATTTTCCGTCGAAAATTCATTTTCCTCTCTTTCAGATCATTAAATAAAAAAAATTCCTTTTATTGCCCAACACTTCATTCTACAATACGTTCTATTATTTCCTGTTGTTGCAAGATCTTTACTAACTGATTTATATCAATATTGTATCACAATTATCCAAAACTTTTTGGACACACCGGAGATACGAAGGAAGAATACTGTGAATGATATTGTGCTAGCCATGGCGAAGTCTGAAAGGAGCTTACTGCATGAGAGACTAGCGAAGGCACAATTTCATTCACTCTATAAAACGTTGAAATTTGAAGCAGACCAGCTTTCCTATATCAGTGATGACAATAGCCTACATATGATCAGCACGTTGATGAAGACGAGGACAGAAACTCTTAGCCTCAACAGAAAACCTTGGAGCCAGGATAACAGTGCTATCTGTTCACTCTGCAACCTTGGAGAACCGGAGGATGTTTTTCATTTCTTAGCTGTCTGTCCAATCCTCAGCGAATTTAGAAGAGACGTGTTTGGAAAGAATAGACTATCGGAAAGTGAAGTGAAACTTTTATTAAATGGAGAGAACTATCACTTACTCTACCAGTATGTAAAAAGGGCAATAGCCTTTAAATTCGACTATTCATAGATCTACACCTACATACATAGATCTAATTTGTTTGTTTTGTTTGTTCTTTCATCATATTTCTTTTATACATCTAAAATAATTTTTTTAGTTCCTTTAAAAAATTAAATCAAAGTCACTCTAGCTGATGGGTTTATACCAAGCTTTGAGTAAATTCATTTATTTTGTTTGGTTATTTTGTAAACATTAAAGAAATAAAATTTACTTTATTCATTCATTCAATATTGTATCTAATAAAATTATTTCTTTAAGTTGATCTTTCGCTGTTTGGATTTTTTTATTTTTGAAGTACTTTTCCACATCTCTATTATTGTTTGGTAGTTTACAAACTAACCCTTGCAAAAGGTGGGATTCGGAGTGTTGGCCGGATTGGATAGAATTACTGTACGGCAGATTAAATTGAACTAATAAAAAATATAAATGTACACTGTAGGTTATAGAAATCATTGGTAGGTACTAATTTATACCAGTTGTTATTATTATAAGGGCCGCTTTCTTCAAGTTAGTTTAAACCAAGTTTAAATTTAATCCGGATTATCTCTTGGTTTAAACCAGATGTGAGTTTCTTCAAGTCGGTTTAACCTCTAAACAAAGGTTTAAACTTAGATTAAGTTAATCCTTCTTTTCCATGTTTAAACTCTGAATTATGTTTAAACTGCAAAAATAAACATTTTGTGTGATAACATACTCGCTCTTGTTACTCAAGAATTATTGTTTTGCACTTGACTGAATACAAAAATGGAAAATATACATAATTGAAATTTTAAATGACATGGAAGAAGAAGATTATGATGTGTTTTTGAGGCCAAAGAGACGCATCAATAGACGCAATCAGTTAATCCGAGAATATTTTCAGAATATGTTAAATCAGTGAAGTGGAATTGAGATGAGAAAAAAATGTTTCTTAACGTTAATCATTTGTATTGTAATTGGTTCATAATTAATATCAAGGTTATGTTGTAAATTATGTTTCACTTGAATATGCCATAATGATGTAATTTTATTATTATTAAGCTATAATAATTATATATCGCTCAACTTAGATCATTTATTATTTAAACAAAATGATAATAATAATAAAATGGTTCAACATTATTAGAAAAAATATTATGAAATGTAATAGAGGTTATTATTATTCTTGGCATAATAATATCATACCATAAAGAACATTTTATTAACATACAAATTAAATCTCTGAAAACAGCACCGCTCGTTTCATTGAATTTATTCGCCGATTTCTTCCATTCAACCTCCTTCTCTTTGACAGTGACGAAATCTGTTTTTTTGGTTTCAAAAATGTCTCTCTTCTCTTCCACAAGAGCCAGAAGAACATTAATTTCACACTGAGAAAAGTTTTTACCTCCTTTTGCTCCAGTTTTATAGAACACTTTCACCTTATTTACTTTTTTGGTAAAAACAAAATAATATGTATAAATAATCTATCAATAACCCTTACATTACCTTCTCTTTCCATAGAAGTTTCAACAAGGAAATGTAAACAAATATGTACCAACCTTTTAAAAAACATAATAACCTTCACATGATTAGGTTTAAACCGAGCTTAAACTAAACTAAGGCTGTAGAAAGTGAATCACAGTTTAAACCTCGGATTAAAGATAATCCGGTTTAAGTTAATCTAAGTTTAAACTACATTGGAGAAAGCGGGCCTTAATCTTATTTATAATCAAATTTATTCCATATAAACCTTGATTCAAACCCATTTTCTACACTTGTCATCTTCTTTTGGCTTTGATTAATACATTTGTTAATTAGCGCAGAGAGACTGTTCAGTATCAATATATATTTCAAATCAAAATCGAACCAACAGAACTTCGCCCCAATAGCACCCGCATTTCAAACATGTGAGTCGATGTAAGTAATCTAAATTATAGTTATCCGAGAAGGCACTGGAAGAGCTTAAGCAGCGCCCACGGCCACTTCACCCATAACTCTCGTCATTCTGTCTCTGAAGCTGGAAAGCATAGTCTTCATTGTTATCGGCGCTCCTCGCCTGCATCCTATTGGAAAGAGTGATAACTGTCTTCCGATCAAAATATCCTCCTCGATTGTGGTGGAACACAATTCAGGTCGCCGGTCATTGTAAAGTTGGTTGTAACCAAAGCAATTGCTATTATTATCTCTTTTATAATCATTCTGTAACCTGTTAATTCTTATTACTATAATTGATGTATAGATTTAGAATGCAAGGCCTCAAAGTCTCGTATAATTTCAATAATTCACTTAATCGTGCAGGTTACATGCCAAATTTTCGCCTATTCAGGCATCTTCAGGGCTACAACAGTTTCACATGCAAGCTAGTAACAGACTGAAACCTTCCCATATGGAAGGCTAACAGGGAAATATACAATGTTGCCAACATTCAAACAAATTTAGATAACAGAGATAATAACTGAATGAGGTCTATAGAAAATTAAACACAATATTAAAGTTGAAGAAGGTTCAAATAAAGTAATTTTAATTTTACATCTACACATATATACATACACACTCACACCCATTACACACATAACATCATGCACTAGAATTATAAATATGTATATATAAAAAAAAAAAAAAAAAAAAAACATATGAAAAGCAAAGGCAAATCTAGAATAAATAATTCACTGTTGGTTTAAAATGTTAATAGTTTCAGCAAAAAAGTTGTTAAGATTTCTTGCATCAGTTTTAAAATTGACAACCTTATTAATGTTTGCAGCTATATATAGTGCTTCAAGATATTTTAATTTTTGCTCAGAATTTTCTTTATGCAAAATTATAGTTTTGTCATAATCGAAGCTATGCTTATGCTCGGAAGTGTGTTTAGCTAGTGCAGTTTTAGGTTCTTTTATTCCTTTATTTTTATTTTTGTAATATTTATTATTTATTTTTGAAATATTTTTAATATTTCCCTGTTAGCCTTCCATATGGGAACGTTTCAGTCTGTTACTAGCTTGCATGTGAAACTGTTGTAGCCCTGAAGATGCCTGAATAGGCGAAAATTTGGCATGTAACCTGCACGATTAAGTGAATTATTGAAATTATACGAGACTTTGAGGCCTTGCATTCTATATCTATAATTCAATAGTCTCTTCCTAAAAGCTTGTTTACTATAATTGATATATTTTTTTTTTGTTTCTCTTTTATATCATATTGATCAATTGGGCCCTATAGCATGCATGGTTTATTGTTAAAATTTATCATTAAAATTTTACTACATACTGACTTACAAATAGAAACAGTAGACCAACATATAAAGGCACTTTATAAACGTTTTCACACTCACTTACAAGGACACTTCAACCGACTGATTAGAGACATGGCAACAGGTGATATACCAATAAATAGGAGATTAAAAAGGCGTTGGATGAGGGATCTCCTCCGTTAACAAACCAGATTAACTGACACAAGCCAGACAAGAGGTACCGCTGGGTGCCATCCTTCCCCATGCCTAACATGCCCTTGTATAAATTAGTGTAGCTCTCAAATTTGCTGATTGTCGAAATTGTTGACAGGCGCAAATCAAGATTTGAAAAAATAAATTATTTATGTTCAGTCTCAAGCGTATTTCGTTTAAATTCAAATATACTGAAATTCCCGCTTATTTCACGCTTCCCGCCTAACACATGTCAAGTAGGTTAAGTTCCTTATGTATATAAGTGTTATCCATGGCAGTGTTGTTATAAAAGGCTAAGACAACAGCTGTACCTGCCACTCTATGCCCCTTTCCGGCCAGCCACGACGTATTCTCAGGACAACTTTTGCGGTGGACACTTCTTCTTTCTACTCGTTACGGCCAGAAGTCACCATTGGTCCGAAATCAATCCTGATCGTGTTGGAAGCTGTCCGTGAGTTGCCTGCGGGTATTACGTCCTTGCTAGTAAGGCTAGTCTCACCGCTCACAGTGAGTAAAAATTATATAATAACTAGTGACCGACCGAAGTTTCGGTTTCGGTTTCGGCCAGTTTCGGCCGAAAAACCTGGTTTCGGTTTCGGCCTAAAATCGGCCGAATCTTCGGCCAAGTCGAAACTAGCTTTTGTGCCTGATACCTCCGAGAAGGAAGTAGGACTACACGATTTCAGCTTGTAAGCTCCAACTCTTCCTTGGTCTTCAACACCGTTGGATTTAATAGTGCGAAGTACCGTCTGTTATTTTAGTTAATAACACTTGTATTTTATTTCGATAAAACAAAGATTTTTTTCATTCTTTTTGTATCTTTAATTGATCGAAAACATTGGAAAACAAGTTGGATGTGGAGACGAAAATGTGATAGTGACTAATAGAGATATGCCTCGTAAATTACATCAAGTCTTAACATGTAATGAAAACATTCATGATAATATGAATTTTTACTTTCACATATATATATATATGAAATATATAGTAAGGGAAAGTATTGTTATTATTATAAGGGGGTCTGGTCTGACATCCCAAGGGGACCTGCCGTACTAGGAACTCGGAGCCGGGATTCGATCTTATAACCTAACTAGTACACCTGTCTTACCACTCTTCTATAACAAGCCAACGTATTATATGAATAAATGAGTTAAATTACTGTTATTTTAAAACCTTTCATTGATATTATTGCTAAACTAGACATATTAAACACATAATTGTATTTTATATACACACGTAAATGAGTTTCGGTTTCGGCCCGAAACCAAGTCTATGGCCAAAATTCGGTTTCGGTCGGACACTAATAATAACTCTTATTCGCCGTGCAACTGCAATCTTGTGCAATTTCATCTGGATGATAAGTTCGCCAAATATCGCCTGTTATGACATTTATTGTCTAATTGAGACTCAGAGTGACTAGTTCGCCGTTAACTTCACTTCGTAGTGTTATTAACCATGGTTAATTTAAAGAAATGTGTACATAAAATTTATGTATTTATCTTTTCATCTCATTAAGTTCATTTATAGAAGTTTACTGTATACCTATTGTTCTTTATTATTTTACTAATTGTAATTTATTTCTACAATTAAACTTAATTTTGTCAGTACTTGTTGTTTGGTTATTATTATTTCATTCTTGCTCCGTTCCTGTTCTCCCGCTTTTCTAAAGCGGGTGGGGGTTACAAGAAACGGCTTATATCTAATTAATACATGTAATTAATGTAGTTAATACGCCTTAATGTAAATTGGATACTTTTCCAAAGGTGACGTGTTTACCAATAAACCTGTGGCATAGGGTAAATGAGAATAAAGAAACAAATCTAAATTGAACTATAACTTTAATTTTATTGACCAATAATGTAAATTATTTATACCCCCTTTAATATATCATATAAAAATATTTTTCTGACACATATTAGTTAATGGATGCTGACTGGCGATTTAACATCATTTAATAAATACTGACCACACAATATTACAACTAGTACTGTATATGTATTAACCTTATCTGATGGGCACTCTCTGGTGTTGTCTCTGACCTATCTGCTAGATCAGTCCCTGTCATTTCTGACGCTCTCTCAGACTCAGCACAGCATCCCATCTCGGTCTGTCTCGCTATCTGGAGAGTGCCTTCACTCTCTCCCTGGACCTCCGCACTCCTCGTACTCCACTCTCCCGAAATCTGTCTACCTTCCCTCTCTCTCCTCCCTTCGACTCTCCCGAACTTCCCTCAAATTTTTTTTTTTTTTTTTTTTTCTGATCCCTCTAAAACAGAAAAACAGTATTAAGATGTGAAATTCGAACCATTAATACTAATGGAACGATGCTGATTTACCCCATTACCTTATACTACCTGTGGTATTTGAAGGTGCGTTGAGTTGTTTCCCTCAAACTTCTCTCCCCTCCGTATAAGTCTTCTTTCCCCCACTCTCTTCAGACTTGCTCTGATTGGCAGGCTGCAGACTTCTCCTGATTGGTTGGTTCTAGACCTCTTCTAAAACTTCCCTTCCTTTCTATATTTAACGTGTTTCCCAGCGGCCCCTTTGCCGGGGCAAAACCAGGGTTTAGGCCACAAATTTCTCTAATAATCTTCTTAGGTATTTCCCTGGGTGTTTGTCGGCAGCATGGTCGGTCCTAATCTTTGCTTATTTTGAATTTCTAACAGAAGGTTTATGGCCCCAATAACTTACAAGTGGTATTTCCAAGACCTAGCCGACCTCAGGTAAAACTGACCACCGGGTTGACCATATATAGTACTTTACATATTTTGATATTAAATTATTAATTCAATTTCCTTTTCCTATCACAGCAGCATCCACAATACATAGCATTCTCCACTTTCCTTTCAATTAGTACATTAACAGCTTAACAGATATTTTAGAACCAATTATGTATTAGTATAACGTAGTGTAAAAATTTATTCTATTAATAAAATATTTAATTCATTAACATCCTGGGAGACATCCAGGGGAATTTCTCTAAGGAGGAGGATTGTTACCAGAAACAAAAAAAAAGTCAAAGAAAAACTTTTGATTGGAAATAGTTCTAGACTTGTTGTTGGAACCGTTGGAACAAAGTGTTCTTGTACTGTTCGAGTATCTTCTACGCGAGTCTGGAACGTTCTAGAATGTTTTGAGTCAGAATAAATATAAGGAGCGATGGACTAGAGAGCTATTCTTTTTCTGAATCTCGAATCATATGTTTTTTTTTCGTTTTATTGCATCGTTACAAGTTGATATTTTTTATAAGCTTGCTAATTTTATTGTTTTTGTGGCATCGTAAATCATTATTGTCGTTTAATCAAAATTATTTAAACCCACATAAATGTTACATAATATTAACTAATTAATTTTAATGAGAACAGCAATCACTTGATATCATCGATATCAACCATCGGTTCAGTTCAAAACTGTAACAGGGTTTTGAGATAAACGAGCTAAAATGTTTTCAACAAAATTAAATTCCAGAAAGTGTCAATTCTACCAGGAAACCATTCGTATTGTTTCCTTATTGAATTGCAATTAGAAGATCTCCCATTTCAACACAAAACATGTCAATATGTCGCCCTTTTGAGCTTTATTCAACAATTAAATAAAACAGTCCGTAGCAAAAAATCGACTTTTATACTGAAGCTGAAGGACTTATGAAACGTTAACGTTGTGACCTATGAAGAAGGGATTGAAGGCTATCGTTATCGGAGGAAAACAGAAAACATTTGATTTTTGATTTGTTTCTCTTATGAACTGAGCCATCTATATTAACTAATTAACTTTTGAATATTTTTATTTGAAGAGAGAAGATTGACCTTGTCCGGGAATCGACCACGGACATCTGTATCACCGTTTCAAGGCTCTTAACCTTGAAGTAATCCACATATGAATGATGTATTATTATTATTATTATATAATGGCCGTAAGTTAAATGATATATTGAAAATCCCCCCTCCCCTGATTACCACGACTAACTTTGTAATGCGAGCTATAGCTAGAGTTCTCGCGAACTTAAATTTTCTAACCGTAATTAATACGGCTTTTTTTTCATGACTAATTACCTCTCGCATAGGTAATTTTTCCAAAAATCTTTATTAGGTAAGACTATAGATTAGGGAGGGGGGGAGGGTTTTCCCCGACCCCACCAGGAACCAACATTGTCGCCAACTCGTTGCCCTCGCGCTCAAGTTAGCTCACGCACACGTAATTTTTCATTAAATAATTACTATGGTTTTTTTCTTTCCTAGCTAATTACCTCTCGCAAAGGTAAATATTCAAAAAGTCTTTATTATGTGGTGTACCGGTGGGGGAGAGATGGGTGGGGCATTCCCCCCTCCCCTGATTACCGCGACCAACTTTTTAATGCGAGCTCTTGTTAGTTCTCGCGAACTTAATTTTTCAAACCGTAATAAATACGGCTTTTTTTCGAGACTAATTACCTCTCGCATAGGTAATTAGTCCAAAAATCTTTATTAGGAAAGACTATGGAATAGGGAGGGAGGGGAGGGTTTTCCCCGACCCCACCCGAACCTCCACTGTCGCCAACTCGTTGCCCTCGCGCTCAAGTTAGCTCACGCACACGTAATTTTTCATTAACAGTGGAGTTGCCAATTCGTTGCCCTCGCGCTCAAGTTAGCTGTTACTAATAAACTGAGATCTATCAAACCAACTACAAAAAAGTGGAGGAATGCTTTCAGGGGCAATCGAAGAGATGAAGTCGTGTTAACAAGAATTAGAATCGGCCACACGAACATGACTCATGCGCACCTTATTACAAAAGAATCGCAACCTAAATGTGAACACTGTCAAATCCCTCTGACAATGCGGCTTATTATAGAAGAATGCCCTTTTACTTCTCATCAATTAGATAAACTTAGGATTCCTCGTAATGTAGCAGGAGCGTTAAGAGATTCATCGGAGGCACTATATGCCTTGTTAGAAATTATTGATTAACAATACATATTATTATATAATATAAAGTATTATATAATATAATATTAAGTATGATAATATTTAATTATTGTAATTATGCGGGTATATTGGGGCATAGATAAATTAGTGCATAGAGTTTGTGTAGGCCCAACTTTGTACTCTAAAGCCCTTCATAATAGTGCGGGAGCTATGGGCCAAAAAGTTGCCTGATTTGAAGAAAGTTTTTGATCATATAGGCTGAAAGTACTCATTTCATAGACAACAAGTGTGAACGTCTGCCACCTGCAAAAATGTGTCTGCCACCTCAGATCGGTTGCCATCAAATTTTTTAAGCGAACAAAATCGACTTTTTCGAATTTTTATCAATTTTTCGCTAATAACTCGAAAACGATTTATCGCAGAAGAAATAGTGTACTTTCTAAACTAAAATGGCATTAAATTTCGCGTCGACTGAGGTCCTCGCAGTTACAATTGGTTAAGTCGCTTAGCCAAAACCGATTAGCAATTTAACCACTTTAGTGGAAAAATGATTTACGTTCATGTTCCAAAACCTGCAATTTAAAGATGTTACTCCAAATAAAAAAATTTTGGATATAGTTGTAGAATATCAAATTCTGTGTTAAACGATCTCATTAATTTTGAAATTAGCCCACTCCTGTGAAGATAAAATAATTAAAACGCGCCTATAATCCGTGAAATGTTTGGGATTTTTTCCAGTTTCTCGCATAAAATTCGGCTACTACAGATCACAAAGTATTGCTTTGTTCTTACTATAAGAGGCTACACTATTGCAAACAGAATGATATACTTGAAGTTTAACCCGGTTTAGTGGTTTAGCCGGGTTCGGTACAGCAAAAATCTGTAATTTTTAAGATTTTGTTGGAAACCGTGTTCCAACGCGTCTAAATCAAAAAAACCTAGTTAAATAAAAAAAGTTTTAGTTAAAAGTTGCTGAGCATCAAACTTAGCAGGAAATAAGCTCCGTACACACAACATTAGCTAAATCCTGGAGGAAATAGAAATAAAAAGGTCAAATTATTCTTCATATATGTGCTTACTTCCTAATTAAGATTTCGGTTTTTGAAGTACTAACCATTTGAACTGATTAAACAACCATCTTTCATCTGTTAAAATAAAAGATAAATTTTGCCAAGTCTAAGTAGTTATTTTTATGAATATTTTATCAAATCCCCTGATATTTCAAAAACCGAAGTCTTAGCAGGAAGCAACCAGCAAATGAGTACTTTCAGCCTATATGATCAAAAATTTTCCTCAAATCAGGCACCTTTCAAACCAGGCACCTCCCGGACTATAATACTGAGAAAGCTCCACTCCAGAAGGGGTCGAGTCTTAGACAGTAGCTAGAAATGATCAATGCCGCCCTATAGCTTGCTCCTGGCCAATCTCCACTCCTTAAGGGCTTTATTTTAATAGTATATCTATAATTGTATAGTTAGTTATTATTATTAGCATATTGAATAAACATATATGTATACTGTATATATACCACTGAAATAAATATATCGCTTTCAAATTGAGCGCAGCTTTGTTTTTGTTGAAGCCGAAAAGTTTAGTGTTCCAAGGAAACATATGGAAAACAGGTAAGACACCCAAAAACCTTATAACGCTTATCCTAGCCCTCTTCAGTGATCGAGACCATTTCAGAGCAAAGATTGAACCACGGCCGGGAATCGAAACGAGGTCCTACGGTGCAGAGCTCTTACCGTTTAGCTAACCGCTAAACAGTCGATCTTTAATATCCAGCGATCCCACGCGCCAGGTTTCGCCTTATTTTATTTTTTTTGGTTGGCACAATAGGGCTAATGAGACCTTTGGCCGCGCAATGTGGTCTTCTTACAGAAATTTGTGTAGCTTGCGGGAGACAGCCTGGAGGGGGTAGCCCAAACCTCACGTTGCTGCAAGCCATGATCAACATGGTGCAGAGGCTGAATGCCAATAGCTCCATAATCAATTTCATTGGGGCCGATTTGGCAGTGTCCATCCCACCGACGGCGTCAGCTCTCTGGAGTTCAAGGACAGTGACAAACTGGTCTGGGTCCAAGAATTATGGCAGCTGAGAGTCAGCAGGCCCCGAGGAATTATATTTCTTTCCCTGAAGCATATCGTCCTTGTACCAGCCTCTGGGCGGTTACTGACATCCTGGAATAACCACACCACGATTCTTGATGAGATGTAAGGGGAAGGTTCATCACTCCTACGCCCGGTCGGTGTGAGTCGCCTCCAGTAGGCTCCAGTAGGCTTGACATACCCTAGGGTGGGGGGAGGCTTGGACTGCGTGGCGTTGATTGGTGGGTGGCCATCCATCCAAGTACTTAACACGCTCGACGTTGTTTAACTTCGATTACCTATTGCAAGCGTCTTTGTCCACTCGGCCATCCCGGCCCCCTCAGGTTTGGCCATATTGCAATTGTAATATTTGAGGAGCATTTAATGTTCATCTATCTCAATGAAATAAACCTTTCAAAACATAACAAAAACGATATGTGAAAAATGTGACAATAATATACTATCCGAAGACTATAATAGGATTTATAACACAAGATATAGTGCCGATGTTTAACAAGGTTAAATGTTTAACAAGATATATACCGATGTTTAACATCATTTGATTCTGATGAAAATTATTTAAATTTTAAACATCTTAAATTTTAAGATCCATTAATCAACTTAGGATATTAAGTAAAGACAGAATCAAGATAACAGCAAATAACAAAACATACACAATAAAAACCGACGAGCTCTGTAGTATCTATAACAAGCATTTATTAATTAATGTCCCTCTATATGCTAACACTAGGTCTCATTACCTACAGCCGTACCTAAAGGACATTGACCCAATGACCGACATAATAGGCGAGGAAAGGATTAAAATACTGCTTTCTGTCGATTGTTTAAATAAATTGAATTCGGTGTATTATTTCATCGTTGAAGCTTTAAAAATAAGATCATTTATTATAAACGAATGATTTTATAATATATACATTAACCATTTATGGCAATGCACATTATTTTGGGGTTTTTCAACAGTTTTCAATAAATTCCACTGAATTGGAAAAATTAATATAAGTTTTATGTGTGACATTAATTTTCATCAAAGTGATTACAGTGAATTATTATTTGCTATACTTAGAGGAACATTTAGAGTGGACTGATAGTATTGCATATTATTTATTATCATGTTTGTTGTATATATGTCAAATACTTTGTTATTGTACTTGTTTTATATTTTTATTATAGCTTAAAATTGCATTATATTGTACTTGTTTAAAATTGCATATTTAGCTTATGATGTTTGTTGGATTTTGTTACTAATATTATTGTTTAAAATGGTCTAGGGCCAACTCTTTTGTATGGGAGATTTCCCGATAACAAATAAATAAATAATAAATAATAATATATTTTAATTAATCCAATCTTAAATTGTGGCTGACCACCAATTTTAAATTATTTTTAAATAATTTATTTTTTGAAGAGAAAAGATTTGGCTCAACCGGGAGTCGAACCCGGGTCTCCTGCGTTACATGCGAGGATGCTATACCATAGAGCTCGGCTCAAGGCAGACCAAATCCTTCCTCCTGTCAATAAATATCATAAATTGGACAAAATTTGTCCACCTCCCGCTACTACTCGCAAAACTTGTGAGATAGGGGGAGTAGGTATCAGTGAAGAGGAAGGATTTGCTCTGCCTTGAGCCGAGCTCTGTGGTGTAGCGGTTAGCATCCTCGCATGTAACGCAGGAGACCCGGGTTCGACTCCCGGCGGAGCCAAATCTTTTCTCTTCAAAAAATAAATTATTTAAAAATAATAATATATTTAACTATGACGTTCTGTCAATTAGATCCTATCTTTTGGGCTATCCTATCTGTTCAATTAGGTATTGTTATTACGCTGCAATGTGGTGAGAACTGCCGGGTGGGATCGTTGAGTGGCTAAGATAGGCCCAACCGTTAGCTCATTGGTTTAGAGCGCTGCGGCGGTAACGCAGAGACCCAGGTTCGATTTTTGGCCCAAGCCAATCTTTTCTTTAAAATTTTAATAATATTCATAATATTCAACAAATTAAATATGAATTTTAGCAAGGTAGGTCAATATACTTCAGAGTCAGAATATTATCTTTGCTCTCAGGGACATTCGTCTCCGAATAAAATTATCTATTCATTTTTTTATCAGATTCAACTAAAGGAACCAAGTTGCCATGATGACTGATTCCTTGGCTTATTTGAGGTGCCTTACCCTCGAGATCACGAGGAGGCTGGATGAAGGCACCGGCCATCTTGTAGACTAAGTGCCCCGACAGGTGTAAGTTGCTCCGAGAGGAAATGGCCAGGTTTCGTGCCGGAAGTACCATCGCCACGGCTGCCTCCATCTCTGAAAACAGCTCTTCAAGGATTTATTCATTTAATTGCCGACCATCTTGTGAGTCTTCCACAATACTCCCTGAAACCGGAAGGAGACAATTCCAATCTGAATTACGATCAATGGACATCATTAAAGCTCGTTAAATTTTATTAATGTATTTTTTATTAATATTGTAACGTTAAACCGATAATCAAATAAAAAAAATCTGGTGCGTGCGCGCAACACACAACTTTCACTTACCAACTTACTTAGATTAGAAATTAATGCGTTTTGTTAATTGCCACTTCTCAAATGAACAGAACGGCTTCAATTATGAACAATGGTCAGTCATTAAAGGCGTACTCCGCATGCCTGGGCTCAACGAGTTTTATGAGTTGACTGAATATTTTTATTTTTTTCTCCTCTTTATGTTTTCTTTATTTTTATCATATTTCATATTTAGCCATTTCTTATTTTTAGGCGTAACGACTTTATAGGATTTACTTTATAGGAAAACAAAAAAGGCCCCTTCCCCATTTAAGCCCCCTCAGAACATTTTAATAATAATAAAGCTTACATGATATTAAATAGCACCTGATTTTCATTGAACATGACGAATTTAATCAAAATCATTAACGACGTTTTTGAGATAATCGAAAAAAAGGTAAAACTTGGAAAAAAAGTTATGAAATAAAGTGCCCCCTCCGTTTGACCAATTTTGACGAAATGTTGGCTATCACATATTTGGCATATACATACATCAAATACCCAGTTTGATCAAAATCGTTAAAGCCTTTTTTGAGTAAATAAAAAAAACACGTGAAAATGATACAAAATTTATTAAGTAAAGTCCCCCCTCCAGTTGGTCAATTTTGATGAAATTTTTACAGTCATATCTCGGGCATATAAATAGATCAAATACTCAGTTTAATCAAAATCGTTAGAGCCGTTTTTGATAAAATAGAAAAAAACGTAAAAAGTTATTAAATAAAGTACCCTCTCCCTTTGAGAAATTTTGATGAAATTTTTGCTGTCACATCGCGGGCATATACATATACTAAATACCCAATTTCAGGTTCGCACGGTTTATGGTTTTTGAGCTAGTCTGTTCACACACACACAGACCATTTCGCGGGACTTGGTTAATTGGACTCAGGGGACCCCAAAACGTGTATTTCCGTTGAAAACCGGAAGTCGAAATTTTTCATGATCGCAATACTTCCACTTACTATATATTTCATATATAGGTAAGTGAAAGTAAAAAAAAACATATGGCGTCACCTCCCGGACCGCTTGTTGGAACAAGATATGCGGTTGGAACGAACTGTTGAGGTCTAGACCTTTCGCGCCTCGTCCACAAAGGCGTAGAACTGCCGACATTGTTCTAGAACAATCAAGGCCTGTCTATTTACGATTATATATAAGGAGCAGTGACTGAACGAGTTAGTCGAAGTCTGTGTCTTGACTGTGTTGCTCAAGTCATATGATTGTGTGTGTTATAAAGTTATCATTTTTGTAACCTGCTCAATTGTTTAAGTTGTAATAATTCGTTGGCATTGTGATAACTGTATATTTCTGTTAAATAAATATTTGTTACCCACAGAAGTGTTACAATATCTTCTTTTCATTTCATCTTTGATTAAATGAAAATCTTGGTCCCTTTGATTAAATTGTCGCATTATTAATTTGTTTTGTTTTAAGTTGCGTATCTTTTGTTTTTCACCATATCCAGGACGCTGCACTCACCACTTATTGTATTTTCATTCAACGCTAACGTCCTCACCCACCAGAGAGATCTTTCGGAGATTGTTTTGAGGAAGCAGTACGTAGCTATCCCTATTAGCAACGCCTTAACCATATCCATACCAGTCAGGAATACCAGTGGAGAAACGCCATTGCGTCAAGTACATAACATAGATCGAAAAATCGACACGTACTTATCAAGACTGGAAATCGATGATGTAGTGATTCATCACCGATTAGTATAACCTTGTAGGAGGTACGACTACCCCATTTACTAAAATAAAGAGGTCACGGGTTCGAGTCCCGCGGTGGCCGAAGGAATTTTGAAAGGGAGTAAAAAACCTTGGCTATGCGTCCCTCGGATAGGTCGTAAAATGGATGTCACGAGCCTGCGCGATGTCAGGTACTCGTTAAAGATCCCTATCCTAATTATACCTGGATAGAAAAATTTAAGACTCCCGCTGTAGCATCGTCCGATTAGTATTAGTAGCATAATAGAACGTTAAACAAACAAACAAACAAACTAAAATAAAGTTAATGAAACATTACTGTACGATAATTTTATTGAAAATAAAAAAAGGCAAAAAATACAATTAATCTGATTAATATCACCAAAGTAAAAAATCTGGTGCGTTCACGCAACACACAACTTTCACTTACCAACTTACTTAGATTAGAAATTGATGTGTTTTGTTAATTGCCACTTCTCAAAGACACGTTTTTCCACATTCATTTCTTATTTTTGGTTTTATTTGCTCTATTAAAAACACTATTTTTTTTATTATTAAATAAAAGTTTTTACTTGTGGTAATTCGGCAATGCAAGCATAATACTTCAAGTCGTCTGATTTTATAACTTTCTATGTAGTTGTTAAAAACTTCATTTACCATGAAACAAACAATTTCCATTAAATGAAGAGTACGGCTTTAGTTATGAACAATGGTCTGTCATTAAAGGCGTACTCCGCCGCATGCGTGTGTTCAACGTATTTTATGAGTTACGGAATATTTTTCTATTTTTCTCCTCTATATGCTTACTTGATTTTTTTCATATTTCATATTTAGCCATTTCTTATTTTTAGGCGTAACGTGAGACAGTTAATTTCTCCATATAAACAAAAACAAAGGTACTTTAAAGGAAACAAACAAACAAAAAAGGCCCCAACCCCCCCCCAAAAAAAATGCCTCAGAACATTTTAATAACGATATTGCTTACCTGATATTAAAGAACACCTTAATTTCATTGAACATGGCGAATTTGATCAAAATCATTAAAGTCGTTTTTGATTAATTAAAAAAGACACGTGAAAATGATACAAAATTTGGTAAGTAAAGTGACCCCTCCGCTTTATCAATTTTGATAAAACGTTTGCAGTCATATCTCGGTTATATTAATAGATAAAATACCCAGTTTGATCAAAATCGTTAGTGCCGTTTTTGAGTAAATAAATAAAACACGTGAAAATGATACAAAATTTATTAAGTAAAGTCCCCCCTGCGGTTGATCAATTTTGATGAAATTTTTACAGTAATATCTCGGGTATATACATACATCAAATACGCAGTTTGATCAAAATCGTCAAAGCCGATTTTGAGTAAATAAAAAAAACACATGAAAATGATACAAAATTTATTAAGTAAAGTCCCCCCTAAGGTTAATAAATTTTGATGAAATTTTTACAGTCATATCTGAGGCATATTAATACATCAAATACTCAGTTTAATCAAAATCGTTAGAACCGTTTTTGAGAAAATCGAAAAAAACGTAAAAAGTTATTAAATAAAGTACCCCCTCCCTTTGAGCAATTTTGATGAAATTTTTGCTGTCACATCGCGGGCATATACATATACTAAATACCCAATTTCAGGTTCGCACGGTTTATGGTTTTTGAGCTAGTCTGTTCACACACACACAGACCATTTCGCGGGACTTGGTCATTTGGACTCCGGGGACTCCAAAACGTGTATTTCCGTTGAAAACCGGAAGTCGAAATTTTTCACGATCGCAATACTTCCACTTACTATACATATATTTCATATATAGGTAAGTGAAAGTAAAAACGGGATAAAAAAATTATTTCGCTCTGGTGAGCTCGGAAAAGCAATTAAAACAATTAAATGAACTGTAAAATAAAAAAAATGGAATAAGTCTTTAAAGCAACTTACCAAGCTTTCGCTGTACGCTGATTCGGAATTTCGGGCAAGGGTGGTATGAGGATAATCGGGTAAAGACATTGAAGGAATGTTTTAGGATGAAGGAAATTTTCACTTTGCGGCCAGCGACAAACAATGATGGTTGAAGAGAAAACTTCAAAATAATCATAAATTTCATACCCAAGAGGTAGAAAATTGAAAGAATTCGACACCCAAGAGGTACAAAACAAACCATCGGCGGACTCTAACTTGAGATTACAAACACGATGATGCTTACTGTTCAACATCAAGAAAGCAAGTGCGCGAAAAAATGGCTGACCCCGGAATTCTAAACCCTTCCAAATCCCATCTTGATGCCACTGATAACCCAATTGTTGGCCCAGCGATTGCTATCTCCGGTGACAGTTAAGGTGGCAAATTCCAATGAAAAACCAAAAATAAAAAAAGGAATTATCTGTGATTGGAATAAAATAAAATCAAAATACCGAACAATTATTTTGACTATTATTTGTATTATAATACAAAAAAAGCTACTGTTAATCATAGGATTTTAGTCTGATTTAATATTGTAACACTTCATTTTATTTAAGGGTCAAAAAAATTTTATTCAAAGAAAATAAAAATTTTCGATGCCTTCCAAATTATGAGAATACAAATATTTAAACACGTTACAAAAATTATCACTTTGTAACACACACAAATAACCATATGACTTGAGCTTCAGAACAAGACAAACTCTCCAGTCCCATCACTCCTAATAGATAGTTGTAAAAAGAACAGTGTAGAACCTTCAGGGCCTGCCTAGATGATTCTCGAAAATCATAGTCACAAACAAGTGGTATGACATTTTGTTCAAACTGTTTGTTCGTTCCTATAATTCTAAACCATATGTTGTTATTGCTTTATTTAACTTTACAATATGTATTTAATCATTATAATTTTTTTTTACGTATAGCCCCCCCCCTTTAATACAGTCCATTAAAAATAATTTTCAATGTTTTGGTGGGGGGAGCCTGAATCTCAGCGAGGAAGGTTTAGGGACGTTTCACTGCCCCCAAATATTTTACGGACACTCCAGGAATTCGAATCCAGAAATTTTATAATAGTTCGAATTTACTTATAAATTCATTGAATTGTATATTTGATTATCATTTGGCTTGATGATGGGGTGGAAAGGAGTATGTGATTGGATTTTTCTGAATGTTTTATGTATTTTCTGTACATTTAATTTCAGGAGCGTCATTTTTAAAAAAAATAAAAATTATAAAAAACCAGGCCATGGAGAGGTTTCTTGTTACTTATGTGAAAATTATGCAGATTTTCTTTTCAAGTTCAAAAAAAAAAAAAAAAAAAAAAAAGAAGAAATATATACCGGAGGATAAAATATGTAAGAAAGGACCTCTTCATTAAGATGAAAGGTGACCATTAACCAAGCCTGGTTCCAGGTCGTTTGTTTCCTCCGGGGCTAAGTCTTGTTCTAATTCCAGGTCTGCCAACTGTCGACTTAATTACCGAGCTACGAATTAGACGGAAACTGGCAAACAGTTCCTTTGGGCAATACACTTCCGGAACTGTCCGGAGCAGGTTTGTTAACGATCGGCATCTCCTTACTATGTTTGGTTAAATAATGGACTTAGATTTGGCAGAGCATCAATTCTCAAGCATTATATATATATTGACACTTATGTTGGTTAAAATATTTTTTATTAAACGAAAATAATAATTGACACTGCCACACAAACAATGGAAACACAAATAATTAACTGTTACAAAAAGTATCAACTTGTAACGACACTTTCAACACAAACGTAACCATATGATCCATCTTCAGAGCATGCAAAATCCTAATAGCATCCTTCGCTCTTTTTTATTATTAAATAAACTATATTTTTGATAACGAAACGTTTTTCGATAAAATGGAGAATCAAAACCAATCCACCACATTAAGCCACATTAGTGTTTATTTACGAAAATCTTTCTGTCCATCTGCAAATATTAACTACAACCCAATACCTACAAAGGATTCCATACGATACTAAGTATAGTTCATTCGAACTATACTTAGGCAAAAGATTCTCTTGGAACATACGTGCGAAAGTTAAAAAACTAGAACTCACCCGAAGTTACAAGCGGTACATAAATATTATAAATTTGGACTTTCAGATCATAATTCCAATTAAGAAACAAGCGACTAATGAACACTATTATTTCAAGACCTAGTTAGAAGAACTTTGGAGTTTCGCAAAACACGCCCACATCAACAAAATACAAATTTTACAACCCGAAATTCTTAGGAAAATTGCTATTGCACCCTCGTTTATTTCAAATCGTACTCTAGCAAATGAAATGAACATAAGAAAATTTAAATATTACATACAAGACAAATACCAAGCATTTCACTCTTCAACAATAGATCACCCTAACCCGCTCATCCATTACCATTATCATAAGTATTTAAATTTAAATAAAGCTACTGTTAAGATATGCTGAAGCTAAAAAAGTAGAGCTGATAGAAAAAATCTGATTGCATTATTGGAATCAGCGGCCCGAACCTAGTTAAAATCAGCTATAAGATTCTAGGCACCAAAAATGATTTTTTTTTGTAGAGCTGTGTAATCAATAACGAAAATGTTATTTTTAATAAAATCTAAACATTCAATAGTATTTATTTATTTAAAACCCTTCCCTGCCTTTCGGCAACATGCGTACGTAAATGTTGCGCAATTCTTCTTCCGCATTAGTCTTATTCTTTATTCTTATCTTCCTCTTCCATCCAGTTTTTCAATCCGGTGGCCTCCCGGGAGTAGGTCTCATTCTACCTAGATTAAAGATTTCTGGACCCATGGCTGTTTTCCACCCGTACACAAAATCCTTGTAGTACGGGTAGTTATTCTCAGTGACTAGCTGAGGAAAACCAGTCTCCGACAGGACAAATAGTCCAGTTTTCCTCAACAACCTTGCTCTTCTTGTCTCAAAGGCAGCGCAGTCTATAACGATATGCTCAGCAGTTTCTAAGACACCGCAGCTAGGGCACAGGGGATCGATATCCTTCCATAAGCCATGAAGCTTAGCTCGAAAGGCCCCATGCCCTGTAACTGAAACTATGATACCCAATAATCCGGGAGGACCCATTTCGCTTCAATAGTGGGGACGTACTTCCTTAAGGTAGCTCCTTTCAATAGTAATACTATTCATAGTATTCATTCAATACTATTCAATAATAATAGTAAACATTCAATAGTAATGAAGCTAGCATAAAAATTGCATTAACATCATGAGTGGATCCACCCGAATGTAAAGGGGGGAGATTGCAGCCCCATTACTTCTCCTGGATCTGCCGATCGGCTTTTTTATCTTTAATTTCCTTCAATGTAACTGAAATTCTTGTTGTTCCGCATAGTATTTGTTCTTTATCTTACTTCCGTATTATTAGTAAAGTTAAATTCTACCTTTTAATGGCAAACAAAATTCAAAGGGGGACTGCAGCCCACATAGCGCTCCCTCTGGAACCTCGAATTATAACATACTGAATTGAATATACGATGAAAACGTTCTACACCGCAAAACATCGTGTGGAAGGTAAAAAATCGTAAAAAAGGAAAATGCTAGGAAAACTTTCTGATGAAGGTTTCCTTCCATCGGTGGAGTGGAAGACTAGATATGTATAAAGGAGGCTGTGAACTATGGAGTTCGCTCCCCATTCGATGAATGGCTACAATGAAAGGTTTCTCCTGTGTCCACAATCCTGAAAACTTTAAAATAGTCCAAACTTCTCGCTCTCTCGGGCTAAGGACCCGTATATCACCCAGTTCCCCCTTCTGTCATTACTTCTTTCTTCAAATGTTCCCTTTTCATGAAAGCATTTCGGTATAACTTACCGAAACTTGACTTTCAAAAAACTTACTCGAAACGAATTCGAGTCCTGATACCACGATGAAGTTTTCTTCTTTTACGTATATAGAAGTGAACTATCTAGCGTTTGTTTTCGTACGTTATTATTTAGAATGACACTAGTTGACAAATGGAACAAGTAAGTGTGAACAGAAAGCATAATATTAAAAGACTTATTATTATTCAAGGACGTTTTTGGTTAATTTCGTTTTTTTTAACGTCACTTTAAGCTACTAAGGGTAATCGGACGATGCTACAGAGAGAGTCCTAAAGTTTGAATTCCAGGTATAATTAGGATAGGTGTCGAGGCCGACATAGATTTTTTTTATTTTGTATATATATATATTTTTTTTAAGAGAAAGTATTTCTTTTTGTTTGGTCTTTTGTAAAATTGAATGAGTGTAAAGTTTATTGTTTATTATGTAAAGCTTTCCGAGGTCATGCATCGTGTGAGCTCGTAACATGTCGGGCCAGTCAACTGACACCCGAGTGGCATGAGTTCAGTGTGTGGCTCGCCATTTTAGAGGGCAAACCTCATGTTCCACTAGTACAATCACAATTTTTTTTTTTTCTTCGTACCCATGGGTCATGCCTATCGCTACCTGGGGCTGCAATGGCTCTGTTAACAAATCCTCGCTGGCATCAAGTGCTGCGGGTGACAGCAGGAAGTTTTAGAGAAGGCTGATCTTCAATAGGCATAGCCAAGGATTTTTTACTCCCATTAAAAACTCCTAAGTCCATCGCGGGACGCGAACCCGCAACCTTAGTATTGTAGGTTGCCATGCTAACCACTACACCACAGGTGGCCCCAAGGACGTTTTTATTGTTTAAGATTATTCTAAAAAGATCTTTTAAGAGATATATCAAGGAGTATCATGTATTCCTAAGAATGAAAGATTGAACAAACAGAAATTTGTGTGTATCAACAAAGTCCAAAACAGAGTTGGGCAAAAAGAAGTTGAACTACAAATTACAAAACTACTGACACAGTAGTTGGGAAGTTGTTGAAACTACAACTACTTTTATAATTTGTAGTTGATGGACCTAAACTACAACTACTGTAGTTTCAAAAAAGTAGTTGCATTTTTACAACTACAACTAGTAGTTGCAACTGTAATTATGGGCCTGAAACTACAACTACTTTTATTGATAACGAGTAATTATCGATATCTAGTATTATCGATAAGGAGTATATCAAATGCAATTCAGCTAATATATAAAACATGGGATTGATCGAGAAACTAAGGTTAAAAAAAATAATTGACTGCCGGAAATCATGGAAAAATTTTGTATTACGTATATGTATTGTACTATTTTTAAAACAGATTATCAACCATAATGGAGCCCATTTATCTATGGAGTATTTATCTAAACACAAAATAAAAATAGCAAAAACATGTGATTAAATTAGACGTTGCTTAGCAAATGTAGTTGCCGCTCTAAACTACATTTACAACTACTTGCTGTATTTGCCATTCCCAACTACTTTTTCCCAACTACTGTAGTTGTATTTTTAAATTACAACTACTTAACTGGTAGTTGACAAATAGTAGTTGCCCGCTTCCAACTACAAACTACATGTAGTTGTCTGTGTAGTTAATTACAAATGTAGTTAACTGCTGCCCAACTCTGGTCCAAAACTCAATTAAATCTAAATACAACACACGGTAATTGCAACGTACATATGAAAGGTTTTTTTGTATTAACTTGGAAGTAAATAAACTTAGACAAGTAAATGATACTGTATTCTTATTAAATGTGTTCTGTTTTTTTACCTTCACTTACCTTTTTAATTTTTCTTATCCAAAAAAATGTTGGATAAGAAAAATTAATCTTTTTCTGAAATATTGGCCTTGGCCGGTATTCGAACCCGGATTTCCTTATCACAAGTAAGGCGCTCTTGTCACTTGAGCCACCAGGTACATATCCTAGTCAAGTCAATCCCTTCTCTTCACTGATTTTTTCCTCTCTGATCTCGCAAATTTTGTGAATTATACCGGGGAGTGGACTAATTTATCCATTCAATGATGTCTCTTAACCATTGCCAATTTTTTTCAAAAATATTAATTCTATTATTTTTCTCGTCATGATAACATGAAAATTCTTTATATAATCACTTCCACTTACCTACAGATGAAATATATATCAAGGGAAAGTACTACGATCGTGAAAAATTTCGACTACCTGTTTTCAAAGGAAATGCACGTTTTGGGGTCCGCTGAGCCTCAATTTATTGCAGGTATACATGATGACAAAATCGAACAAACGAAGGGGGCACTTTATCCCAACTTGTTTTTTCTCATTACAATTTTTAAAAAATGGCTCCAAAGATCTTCATTCACAAAAACCTTAATGTTCCACATGTCGCCGATTTATCCCGATCCAGATACCGATCCTTCCATGGTAAACTAGAGGCGCATCAGAGCCTACTAGTATCCACATTCGCTTCCTCCTCTATTCCAGATAATCCTCCAAGGCGTCTGAAAAGAAGATGGCTTCGAGATCTTTAGTAGAAGTTAGATACTAGTTGAGTTGATCAGTTAATATAAGACATTATATTATTATATTTTAGCACTTTACTTAATGTATTATATACAAATACAGTTGTAAATTTCAATAAATATCATGTCATCCCATAAGTAATGTCGGTTTTTAATGGCGTGCTGTAAGTTATAGGATAAAATCAATGAAACAAGTTCATTCTAAAATGTATTTACCATCTTGTTGTATAAAAGTTTGCCATCTTGAAACCAAATTTTGAATGCCTTTTCTGAAAAAATCCTTTTTTTATGAATTGAAGAAAGCTAACACCTTGTTTTTCACCCCATAGACTGAATTCATTTTCTTGCAGCTTACTGAGTTTTGGAGACTGCGGAAGAGGTGATAATCCGAAGGCGCCAAGTGTCGTGAATGCGGTGGGTAAGCAATAATTTCCCATCCAAAGTCGTTTAATTTTTGCAATGTTTTGCAACATGAGTCCTCGCATTGTCTTGATGGAATAAAATTCCGTGTCTATTGACAAGTGATGGATGTTTCTCCTCAAACTAACATTGCGATTGAGATATTTCTGCATGCTTTCGGTTAGTTGAAGCAGCATTTTCTCCTTTATCGAATTCCCAAAGCTTAACATGGCGTAAGTGGTTTCTTGGGAGATCCATTTCAAATGAAATTTCAGCACAGAATAAATAAGTTTCACCAACCAAAACATCATGAATAGAAGTGTGAGAAGAAGAAATGCTATAATAAACAAAAATAAATTGAAAAGGAGGGATTTGTTATCTAAACATAAACAAACAGAATTTTTAAAAACCGACATTACTTATGGAATGACCTGATATATATTTAAAAAAATATCTTGATTAAATATACCAATTTTTAATTATAAAGTGTTCGTGTAATATGAGTTAGTAAGTAACGTTTTATCATCACAGATACGATCCGATAGGGCTTAAATGACTAAGGAAAAAAATCTTCATATTAAGTCATGTTTATATGAAATATTTTATGTTAAAGCAATCATAAGCCTTTTTATTTCGTTTCGAAATAATTGTTTATTTTTTTTGTAAAAATGCGAAGACTCGCTTTCTTTTAAATTTAAATTGAGCCCTCTTGGTGCCTCCAATATTTTTTACTGCTCCCGCTATATCGCGTATTTCCTTCCTTGGCTTTTATAATCCTTTATGTTATCTGCTTTCGTGCTGTGTGCAACTCTCTCGATTATTAGTTAACATGTCAATAGCTAGTGTCTCCCCGTGTGCCCTATTTTGCATTTTATTTCTTTTTTCTCCTGAAAGTGGTTTGAACGTTCGAAATTGGTTGACGTCAATCGTAAAATTTTCACCATAACCTTTAATGATCTTGAAGGCAGTTCAAGTAGGAGTTCAGGGCTTAGATTTCCACTTGGCAGCTACCAAGGAAGAAAAGTGGTGAGTGGTAATTCTTATTCTGTTTTCTTATTTGTGCCGCTATTTCATTATACAGTCCACATTATTTGAAAAAAGTATCCTACATTTTAAATAAAATTAACCTTGGTATACAGAAGATTGTTTAAAGGGAAAAAGGGAGACTAGAAAATTTCTTAAATTATGCGAAAAATCTTTATTTAACGATGATGATGTTTATAACTATAAAAAATCTAGAAAGAATTACAAATCATTACTACTGAAATCAAAATATAATTATTTCAATAATGTAAAAGATAAAATTAGAAATATTAATAATCCTTGTGAATTCTGGTCCACAATAAAACTATTTCAAAATAGAAAATTGCCAGATTGTCTTATTAACCTAGAGCAATGGGAAGCATTTTACAATACCGTTCTGCCACCTAAAATTCAAATAAATTCTAAATTTTTCAATTCCTTTCATCCCGAATTGGATATTGCCTTTACTATGGAGGAACTATTAGAAAGTATCAAAAATAGTAAAAACAATAAAGCACCCGGTTTCGATTTGATACCAAACGAATTTTATAAACAACTAAATGAAGAATGGTTATTAGTTTTATTAAATAAAATATGGGAGGATCAAAATATTCCGGATAGCTGGACCTCTATCAAAATGACCCTTATTCACAAAAAAGGTGACCCATCGAACCCGAACAACTACAGATGTATTGCTATATTCAATACAATTACAAAAATATTTACGAATATGATTTACAAACGGTTAATGTCTTGGGCAGAAACTAATTCATTAATTCCAGAGGAACAGATGGGATTCAGAAAGGGAAGAGGCTGCAGAGACTCGCTCTTTACCCTCTCCGCTGCTATAAACATACAGCTAAGATTAAAAAGAAGAAAAGTGTTCGGTACATTTGTCGACTTTCAACGAGCATTTGACTCAAACCCACATGAAATTATTTGGCACAAACTATACAATCTTGGCTTGAGAGGCAAATGTATTAGTTTTATAAAGATGCTTTATGACAAAGCTGTATTGAAAATATCTATGAATGGACAGGTTTCCAAGGAAATAGATGTGACTGAAGGGGTACTCCAAGGGGAAATTTTGAGCCCACTTTTGTTCTCACTGTACATTTCCGACATAACTAATTATTTTAATATTAAAGGTGAAGTAGGTATCAACTTAAAAGAGAAAAAGGACCTTCTATTTCTGCTATATGCAGATGATATAGTTACATTGCTCACTTATTCTTGGATGGAATCCCAAAAAAACTTGCGAATTTTAAGCCAATACTGCAACGAAAATAAGCAAGGAGTAAACACTAATAAAAAAAAAGTTGTAGTATTCCACAAAGGGGGTCGCCTGGGTAAATTGAATAAATTTATTTATAATTCATACGAATTAGAAACAAAAAATAGTTTAATATATATTTGGGTATACCAATCAATAGCTTCGGTATGTTCACAAATGCTCCCACACAGGCTTTATCTAAAAACACTGCTGCTAATTCAATAGTACTGAAAATCTTAAAGTCATGTAAATCAGATTGCTGGGAATCAAAAGAAAAATTATTTGATGCAATATCAGACAGTGTACTGCACATGACAGAAATATGCTTATTACAATTTAATAGAAAGGGGATGTTTAAACTTTTACAAACAACTATTACAGTTGCCAAAAAACACACCTAATTCGAACGCGAGACTAGAAACGGGTAGGTGTCATGTTTTATAAAAGATATTCTCAAGAATGTACAATTGGTGGATTAAACTTCTTTTGATGCCAGAGGAATCCCTATCGAAACTTTGTTACTCGAGGTTGACGAAAATTATTGATAGCTCCATTCCATATAACTGGGCCCTTGAAATGAAAAATCTCCTAGCTTTGGTGGGGGGAATGATATTTGGGCATGCCAAAATCCTGACTGGGCAATACATTTGAAAAATGATGTAATAGAAGCAATTGGAAATCATGTCTTTAGCCCCTTTCCTAGTCCCTTTAGCCGAGACGTGGAAATGGTGATGAACTCTTCTTTCAACCTGTACTACAGGGAAGCTAGCAGCCTGGGGATGCGCGAGCTGTACTTGTCCCTCAAGGTCCACAGAAGCCAACAAAGAGTGCTTGGTACTTGCTCCGAATGGCCAACAAAACGGTAACTCGCATAATTGTAAATGGAATGTATAGGAAGTTTAATAGTAGAGAGCCGTGTCAACATTGCCAGGCGGGTATGAACGACGGCATTACCCATTTCATCTTAGTATGTCCGAAATTTGTTGAAAATAGAGAAAAGTACTTGAACAAATATATTAATACACCCTTAACAACAATAAACTCCGAGATATCTACCTGTTTACAGTTTTATCTCTTAAGTTGATTATGAGTGTTCAATAATTGTGGTAAACGTTCAGACAAGTACACTATGACTATCAATAATGGCTTTTTATATATATTTTTTATTTCCATGTTATTGAAATAGGTTATTTTAAAGCTTTGTTTATACACTTTTGTTTAATATATATAAGCAAATTTATAAAGTTTTGTGTATAAATTCTTAGTTAGATGATTATTGGTTTTTATAAAAATATATTATTAGTTTTATGATATTATTGTTTAGTTGTTTATTTTAAGGTTTTTATTTATATTTATTTATTTATTTTTGTATAATTTTTTTCTCATACTGCTTGTGTCTTATACATGTCTTATACATTGTATTATATCAGATGCGAATGAAGAAGAAAAATCTGGTGCGTGCTCGCAACACACAACTTTCACTTACCAAATTACTTAGATTAGAAATGAATGCGTTTTGCTAATTGTCACTTCTCAAATGAACAGAACGGCTTTAATTATGAACAATGGTCTGTCATTAAAGGCGTACTCCGTATGCGTGGGCTCAACGAGTTTTATGAGTTGACTGAATATTTTTCTTTTTTTCTCCTCTTTATGTTTTCTTTATTTTTATCATATCTCATATCTAGTCATTTCTTATTTTTAAGCGTAACGAGAGACAGTTAATTTATTCATGTAAACAAAAACAAAGGTACTTTATCAGAAAGAAACAAATAAAGAAAAAAGCCCCCCCTCCAAAAAAAAAGCCCCCTCAGAACATTTTAATAATGATAAAGCTTACCTGATATTAAAGAAAACCTAATTTTCATTTTTTCATTAAACATGACGAATTTGATAAAAATCGTTAAAGCCGTTTTTGATATCATCGAAAAAAAGGTAAAAATTGGAAAAAAAGTCATGAAATAAAGTGCCCTCTCAGTTGGACCAATTTTGATGAAATGTTGGCTTTTACATATTTGGTATATACATACATCAAATACCCAGTTTCTTCAAAATCGTTAAAGCCGTTTTTGAGTAAATAAAAAATATGTACACGTGAAATTGGTACAATAGTTATGAAGTAAAGTCCCGCCTCCGGTTGATCAATTTTGATGAAATTTTTACAGTCTTATCTCGGGCATATACATACATTATATACCCTGTTTGATCAAAATCGTTAAAGCCGTTTTTGAGTAAATAAAAAAAACACGTGAAATTGATACAAAATTTATTAAGTAAAGTCCCCCCTTCGGTTAATCAATTTTGATGAAATTTTTACAGTCATATCTCGGGCATATTAATGATCAAATACTCAGTTTAATCAAAATCGTTAGAGCTGTTTTTGAGAAAATCGAAAAAAACGTAAAAAGTTATTAAATAAAGTACCCCCCTCCCTTTGAGCAATTTTGATGAAATTTTTGCTGTCACATCGCGGGCACATACCTACACTAAATACCCAATTTCAGGTTCCCACGGTTTATAGTTTTTGAGCTAGTCTGTTCACACACACACACACACACACATACCATTTCGCGGGACTTGGTTATTTCGACTCAGGGGGTCCCAAAACGTGCATTTCCGTTGAAAACCGGAAGTCGAAATTTTTCACGATCGCAATACTTCCTTCCACTTACTATATATTTCATATATAGGTAAGTGAAAGTAAAAAAAGGAAAATTGTAATCTGATTAAAAAGAAAAAATCTTGTATATTCTAGATGGCCAAACACCCTGTAATTGTAATTTAATTTACAAAATACAGTAAATATTCAATTATTCATTCATTCATTTTAAATAAAATTTATCCGTTTACAAGGAGGAGAAATTTTTTTTTTTATATATCCTTATATTGTATTGCCAGAGCTCCTGTTGTCGGTTTTAATACAAAATAAAGAAATTTCGATTGAAAAGTATGGTTATTAAAGCCCATATTTGGAACTTCCATTTGGTTGAATGGGGTTAGTTGAAGAAAGTGGCCCATATGTGGCGACAACATAAGTACCTCCAATAGCCCCCCTTTCGCCCCCCCCTCGCCTTTGCTCCAGATGAGAAGAGAAAGCTAAGAGGTAGAGAAGATAAGAAGACAAGAAGCTGGTTGGGGGGCGTTATCTGTTCACGCTCGGTCTGCCCCGGGTCCTTTGTCTTGGCACGGCCCGCCGCTTAAAAACATCACTTCCTCGCCAGGACTCCAACTCGCGCCAGATAGAAACTTCTGATGTTGCTGGTCGTTAGTGAAAACTTCCTAATCCCCGTCATTCTGGTCAGCCACCTTCGCGATATTTTTTATTTTTAGCTACGTGTGCTACTTCAAACTTTTCCTTTATTGTTTACATCGGCGACCATGTACGATACCCTGGACTCATATTTGACCAACGGACGATTTCTTTCCTAATCAAGAGATGTAATAGGGGCAAATTTGAAAAATATCACAAAAAAATTCGCATCACATTGCTCGTTAATTAGATGCCATGAGTCTGCGTCCTCACCTAAATGCGGTTTCAATGTCATAATTATATTGGGTTGTCCGAAAAGTGCGTAGAGATTTTTAAAATAAAATTTACCTTTTATTTTTACTTTCACTTACCTATATATGAAATATATAGTAAGTGGAAGTATTGCGATCGTGAAAAATTTCGACTTCCGGTTTTCAACGGAAATACACGTTTTGGGACCCCCTGAGTCGAAATAACCAAGTCCCGCGAAATGGTCTGTGTGTGTGTGTGTGTATGTGAACAGACTAGCTCAAAAACTATAAACCGTGGGAACCTGAAATTGGGTATTTAGTGTAGGTATATGCCCGCGATGTGACAGCAAAAATTTCATCAAAATTGCTTAAAGGGAGGGGGTACTTTATTTAATAAATTTTTACGTTTTTTCGATTTTCTCAAAAACGGCTCTAACGATTTTGATTAAACTGAGTATTTGATCTATTTATATGCCCGAGATATGACTGTAAAAATTTCATCAAAATTGATCAACCGGAGGGGGAACTTTACTTTATAAATTTTGTATCATTTTCATGTGTTTTTTTTATTTACTCAAAAACGGTTTTAACGATTTTGATCAAACTGGGTATATGATGTATGTATATGCCCGAGATACGACTGTAAAAATTTCATCAAAATTGATCAACCGGAAGGGGGACTTTACTTAAAGAATTTTATCTAATGTTTACGTTTTTTTTTATTTTCTCAAAAACGGCTTTGATGATTTTGATGAAACTGGGTATTTGATGTATGTATATGCCCGCGATGCGACAGCTGAAATTTCATCAATATTGGTGAAACGGAGGGGGTACTTCATTTAATAAACGTTTTCTTATGTTCACGTGTTTTTTTTATTTACTCAACAGCGGCTGTAATGATTTTCATTAGACTGGATATTTGGTATATGTATATGCTCACAATATGACAGACAACATTTCATCAAAATTGGTCAAATGCAGGGGGCTCTTTATTTCATAACTTTTTTTTTCCAATTTTTACATTTTTTTGGAATATCTCAAAAACGGCTTTAATGATTTTGATTAAATTAATCATTTTTAATCGAAATCAAGTCATATTTTTTATATTATTTATAAAAATGGCAATTAAAAAAACATGTCGATTTCTAATGTAAGTAAGTTGGTAAGTGAAAGTTGTGTGTTGCGCGCATCGCACCAGATTTTTTATACTAAAAACGAATCACAAAGCTAATGTTTATTTATATGCCTTTAATCCTCATGGAATTAACTATGTTTACACACTGAATTCGTCTTTATTAAGGACCAGTAGTGTAGTCTATTGCAAACCAACACGAGTGACGTTTCAGTTCATTTTCGCCATATTATGCTTTTTTTTTTTTTTTTTTTTTTTTAAAAGGGAAAAACGCTGCCTAAACTGCAAGAAAGATTCGTGCCGTGTATGGCAGCGATTCAATTGCTGAGAGCACGGTTAAGAAGTGGTTTTCGCGGTTTAGATCATGAGATTTCAATTTGGAAGACCAACCCCGGGTTGGCCGGAGTTCAACTCTTGACATCGAGGATATTATGACGGTCATCGCAAACAATCCACGAAATACTGTCCGTGAGATAGCTGCGGAGTCAAGAGCTGGCAAATCGACGGCCAGAGTTGGCAAATCGGAAAAGAGTGCTATTCCACAAAGACAACGCTAGGCCCCATGGGTCTTTAATGACTCGTCAAAAGTTATTAAGCTTCAGATGGAAGGTTTTACCTCACCCGCCGTACTCTCCTGACATTGCTCCTTCGGATTTCCATCTTTGCCGTTCCTTCGAAAAATTCCTACTCTTAAGAAGATGACGTCAAAATGGACCTTTTATTGTTCTCCAGGAGTAACGACAGTGATTTTTGGAAAAATGGATTCAAAACATGGATAATGGACCTTCCAAGCCGTTGGGAAAGGGTAATCGCTAACGGTGGTAACTATTTTGTAGATTAAATAAATAAATTTTAAGCTGTTTATCAATTTTAATTTTTGTCCAAATTTCTCTACAAACTTTCCTGAAAACCCAATATATAAACAATTTTTTTTAATTTTTAATTTTTTCTTTTGTTGTCCCAGTAGGTCTAATGAGACCTTTGGCCGCGCGTTATGTTCCGGTACTTCTGACAGACATTGCTGTTGCTTGCGGGAACACAGACAGCCTAGAGTGGGGTAGCTGCAATCCAACAATGCAACAAGGTGCAGCAGCAGACTGCCCATAGCTCCATAACCAATCCCATTGGGCCCAATTTGGCATCGTCCTCCTCACCGGTGGCGTCAGTTCTGTCGTGTTAAAGGACAGTTTCATACTGGTCTAGGTTAAAGGATTGTGGCATTTAAAAACCTTTTTACATGAGAAAGGTAGATGGAGAGTTGTAATATAACATATTCTGAGGTGAAAGGTCTTAGATAAATTTTTAAAAGAATAAAAAATTAAAAAAAAAATTCGTGTCCCATAGACCCCACCTCACCAGTAGTGTTTGTAGATTTCACCTCAACAGGTGTTACAAAACAGGGTTTGAATTTGGGAGGGAATATACCCGTGCTCGGATATGCCGATGATTTGGTATTGCTTGGGGAGGACGTGGAAACCATAGAAATGAACACAAAAACGTTGATGAAAGCCGGACAAGAACTTGGGCTAGAAATGAATACGGATAAGACAAAATATATGGTTAGTCGTAGAAGTGGTGAGGATTTCGCGGATATCAATGTAGGGGGGAATACGTTAGAACAGATAGAGAAATTTAGATATTTAGGGGCGATGGAAACTAGGAAAAACGAAATCGATAAGGAAATTAAGGCTAGATTAAAAGCCGGTAATGCTTGCTACTTTTCAGTCGCGAAATTGCTTAGCTCCCGCCTTCTGTCCCAAAACTTAAAAATTAGGATTTACAAAACTATTATTCTTCCAACGGTTGTTTACGAATGCGAAACTTGGCCGCTGACATTGAGGGATGACCAACGGCTTAGAGTTTTTGAAAATAAAGTACTGCGTAGAATATTTGGACCGAAGAGGGATGAAATAACCGGAGAATTTAGACGCTTACACAACGCCGAACTGAGTGAACTTTACCCAGTAAATATAATTGACGTGATTGCAGCAAGACGAATAAAATGGGCGTGTAAAATTGCAAAACTTGGCTGTGAACGTATTCTGAAAAGATTAATAAGCGCGGTGCCGAATGGGAAACGTCCGAGGGGCAGGCCGAGACGGAGGTGGGAGGATTGCGTTCGGGGGGATCTATCGAAGTTAGGTCTGGAAGACGGTCGATGAATGGAGGTGTGCAGGGAGCGAGTGGTGGTGTCGGCATCGAACCTTCGGGTTCGTTAAGCCTTTATTATTATTATTATTATTAATATAATTTCTAAATATTTTTCATAGGAAGAGATTTTTAAAAGGCTCTAGTGGCCAGAACGCCTTACTAATGATAAGGAAATCCAGATTCAATTCCCGTCCAATCTTTTTATAAAAATATTTAAAATTATATTAAGAATTTTAATGTCATATTAACAAGAAAAATAATTGAAAAAAATATATATATAATCTATATAAAAGTCAGTAATAAATATTGTGAAAAATATAAAATATTATTCGCTCCCTGATGTTTCCCTTTTAACTTAAAATCTTTTAACCTTTCAAAAACATTCATCTAGTGGCTATTTTATACTCTCCCCCTTTCACTGTTATCTTTAATCTGAAGGCAAATCTTGCGAACTAACCCGAGTTAAAGTTGTTTGCCTTGAATGAAGACTTATAAAGACGTACTTTCTTTTACTTGAAAAATAAACATTAACAACTTTATATAAAGTTTGCTTAGAAACTGTTTTGAATTATGAACTAGAAATGAGCTAACGTTGAATAGGTTCCATGGGAATTAACCTCTCTCCTCAACCCACCCCCCTTCTCACCCTCTCTCTCTCCCACTCCCACTCCTCTTCCTACATTTTGATTCATAAAGGAAATTATAAATGATTTTCCGGTCGAGATGTTCACCGGAAGCGAAGAGGAAATTCATTAACTGAATAATTGAACCACGACGACCTTTCTCATTAACCGGTCCCATCGCATCGGTCAAAATCACCGGTCACAAATATCCAATTTGCTAAACCCTAGCTCAAGCAATTAGGAATTTATTTATGTAGTAATAATAAATATTGATTATATGTTGTTTAACCCTCTATGAATGTCACTTTTCGTCGTTCATTTTCAACATTGATTTTGAGAGTGAAATATTTTATAGAAATTATTTAAGACAAAATTTATATTATAAACCTTATTAGAGTTTCAATAATTGTTGTTAAACAAAGATAATAATTCACAATTCCTCACAAACAATATAAACTCAAATAATCAAAAAGTTTCAACTTGTAATGATACGATAATACAAAAATAACCATATGATTCGAGCTTCAAGACAAGACTAACTCTCCAGTCCAACGCTCCTTATATTTAGTTTTAATAAGAACAGTCCAAAAGGTTCTCGACAAGCATAGAACCTTCTCGAACAGTCACGAACATTTACTGAAACTGTTTGTTCCAACAAGTCTAGAAATCATATTTTTTTTTTTCTGTTTTTTTGCTTCATGTTAAAATATTAATTCAATAATTTTTCTTGTCTTGATGACGTTAATCATTCTTAACATGATTTTTAAATATTTTTCATAAGGAAAGAACTCCTAGTGGTAAAAGAGCCAGGTAAATAAGGAAATTCGGGTTCAAATCCTGGCCTAGTATGTTTTAGAACAGTCCAAAAGGTTCGCGAACAGTGACAAAAATGTACTAGAACAGTTTTTTCCAACAACTAGTCTAGAACTCTTTTAAATCATGTTTCATGTTCTATTTTTTTCTCTTTTATTTCACATTAAAATATGATAGGTTTAAATACAAATAAAATGATGTTAATTACACTGTTAATAAAAATCGTGAAAAAAAAGAACCATTATAAAGAAGACACATAAAAACAATAAAAATATATTTTCCCCCAAGAAGTCAGTTATATAATAAGTCCCCAATATGTCCCGATATGTCTACACAGAAAACATACTCTACATCAAAACTTAATTAAAAGAAAACAGTCGTGTCGAACGGAATACTCAAGAGGCGAGCAAATAATGTAGAGACAGACACGTAACGTTTCCTATAGAGCCACCCACACACAAACACATATACACTAACATACAAACACACACACACACACACATCCTGATTAGAGCAAAGCACTAATGAACAAGAACCTCAACTAATTTCCAGAACAAACGCAACTCCTCCTAGAGAGCCCTCCTAAATCCTAATGCAGGAGCTGTACAACACGGGTACGAGACCCGCCGAGAAAAAGATAAACCCAATCAGAGTGTTGGTCTTGGCTCAGCTGTCGGCGAAACATAATCATACAGAAATCTCACGTACTGAGGCCAGTGTTGGGACATGCGAGCATTGTAACTTTCGCTTCAAATATAGCCTAGATCATTTTTGTAATTTATTAATCTTTATTATAATTATAAAGATCGCGGGTTCGCGTCCCGTGGTGGGCCTTGGTTTTTTTAAAGGGAGTAAAAAATCCCTAGCTAATCCGTACCTCGGATAGGACGTAAAATGGCCTATACGATGCCCTGGCACTACAACTATAACTGGCACTACAACTGGAACTAACAAGAGATCGCATTGACAAAGTTGGTCGCGGTAATAAGGGGGGGGGGTAAATCCCCACCCGCCCTCCCTTACCGCTATACCACATAATAAGGACTTTTTGAACCGGACGACGAATCGGCGACGGTGGTTGTTCCTGGTGGGGTCGGGGAAAACCCGCCCCCCCCCCGCCCTAATCTATAGTCTTACCTAATAAAGATTTTTGGACTAATTACCTATGCGAGAGGTAATTAGTCACGAAAAAAAGGGGTGCGACTCGTTAAAGATCCCTATCCTAATTATACCTGGATAGGCAAAATTTAGTACTCCCACTGTAGTATCGTCCGATAAGTCTTAGTAGCATAAAATGACGGTAAACAAACAAACCATGGGAAAAGAACTGAAAATCAATTCTGGCTTACATGAACAGAAACTTTATTAATAAATAAACAGGAAACATAATTATAAAAAATAATCAAAATCAGGAATTAAAAGTATATTTATATTGTTTCTGAAACTTTTTAAATCAATCTTCTCTTTACAGGTCGGACAAAAATAACGCTTTCCTTGGCGTTTTTTCGCTTGGGACATAAACGACGCTTTGTTGGACGCTGTTTTTTATTTGATTTTATATTTATTTTTTTTGTTTTATATATATTGTTTTGGATTTATTATATTTTTGTTTTTGATATAGGTATAAGGGTAACCTCTTTGGGTATTGATACAATTGAAGGGGTCAGGGCAAAATAGTGCCAAGCAACAATTTTCTATATAGCTAAGCTCTATATAGTCATATTTAGGTGGCATTTCCATCATAGATATATAGTCCTACGTAATGTACAGCAAACTGCAGCTGCAGTTTATTTTTGTTAAAAATGTTGCGTGGCACTATTTTGCCCCGACCCACAGCGATGCAAGATCCCGAAAAGCTGGTCAAAATATAAACACGTTATTCAATTTGTATGAAACTTAGTATATAAGGGTTTTTGAGGTTGCTGATTACGAATCCAAAGTCAAAATTAAAAGAAATGGCGGATTCAATATGACAAACATATATTCTTGAAAATGATTGTAGATTAACAGCAATTTTAAATTACAATTGATATAACACATTTTATTTTACTATTTTCAACAAAAACATAATTTTTTAAATAGAAAAATAAAATTCTTATAAATGTTAATTTAAAAACATTTTTTTTTTTTTTTTTATATTCTCTTGTTACCCTTTTAATGACATTGTGAGTCACATTTTCCTTAAATTTTATTTCAACAACTAGACTTTACGTTATTTTAAAAAAATATTTGATAAATTAAGATAATTAAAATACAATAATTAAGATAAATAAAAAAATTAAAATACAATAATTCAGATAAGTAAAAAATTAAATTAAGATAACTTTTTTAAAATTAAATTTAAATTTACATATAAAAAACAGTTTATCTTGATACGGATTTTGTTAATTATAAACTAGTTTACCAGTTTTTTAAAAAATGAAAAATGTAAGCGTCTTATTTTTAACATACTTTAACAACTGTTTGTATTATTTTTTTTTACAAAAACTTACGGCAAAGCCGTAATGGCAGCTATTGGCAGGTGGTTTTTATTTATTTATTAAACCATAGTATAAACTACAATTTAAACTAAAATTTGTTGCAGAACTCTGCAGAACTTATAACTTTTTCCCTAATGTTCTAAAACGTTCGCATGTAATTTTTCATTTTTTCCCACCCTAAATGTTGTTAAAGTATTAATTTATATATTATTGTTATTGTTTGGGTATTATATAATAATATTCTACTTACTTTTAACAGAAGAATTCATTTTGCAGAATTGAAAAAGGTAGATTTTACGAATTTCTACAAATATTTCAAAACAACGTTACTCTTGAGAAGTCTACTTTAGCACTGGATTATAACCGCCAAGAATAAACAATAGACCCTTTTTAACTATGCCGTTATTCATTTGAAATATCAGTCTATCCAACCTTATAGTTTGAATTTCCTAAAAAGAAACTTTACTTTTTGACTTTTGGCCAGCTTTTCAGGGTTTTGCATCACTTTGCGACCCCTTCAATTATTAACACGTGTTATTTGAATCATCTGTAAGTATTAGTGAGATTAATAAAAGATAAATATAATGCAAGTTTTATTTTAAATAAATAAATTACTCTTATATTACATGGTGTGTGGGAACGAGCTCACGATTCCAATGGGACGCCTGATAGTTTTAGGCCGAAAAGAATCTGAACATGCAATATGATTGGAAGAGGTCATGAAAAGGGACCGCCAGTCCAATATTGGGAATAAATAAAATATCAAGATTTTATGTTATTATTATTATTTTACAAAATACGTTGATGTCAATATACATTTTGCAATCTGCAAAGTTCTTCGCAATAAACAAATTTTTCTACTGCTGCTTTGACAGCGTCCATTTACAGAGATTAAAAGCTATAAAATTAGTATGTATCCTACCTATCCTAGCTACTTAGTAGGTGGACTAGCTGCATAGTTGCGGAGGGCTTATGAGTTGTTTAAGGATTTTAGATTTTCTGTAAGTGAGTTTATTCACTTTATTTAATCAGAGAGTTTAACTTTGAACAAATAATGTCTGTCAGTAAGTTATGAATGTAGTAATAGGACGGCTAAAGTAAAATTTTGAAGTTGGAAAGCAATCCTACTACCAAACAATATTTTTTGGACCTGATGAATAAGAAGTTTTTTATTTATTTATTTATGTCACATGTTGTAAATTTGCTATCTGCAAAAATTGTTTTGCAATGAGCAAATCTGTGATCTACACCTATGTGTGATAGGTACATTGGCGTTGGTTATACCAATAAGTCCCTAGGCCATCGCCTCAACAATCGTCGGGGTGGATTGTGTGGATTTGTGGTGGATCTAAGTGTTTCTGCTAGTGGGTTCATGTTGAAAGATAGTCTTTGATGGAAGTTATTGTCGTATAGTGTGGCTGTATCGATTACTGTTTGGATGTTAAGGTCTTATTTGTGTATTATTTGTGTCTTATTATCTATTTGTGTATTAAGACATTAGTCACGTAGAACGGTGCATCTACTATCCTCCTTAACACTTGCGATTGAAAGGATTGGATCCTTTGGATATTTGAGGACTTTGCAGTGCCCCATAAATCTATCCCGTAGTTCCAAATGGGTCTAATGAGTATGTTGGTTAGGGATAATTTAGAGCGTCTGTCAAGTAATCTTGATAATAGTCCATATCGTTTGTTTAGTTGCTTTCTGATTAGTGTGATATGGGTTTTCCATGTCAGTCTTTTGTCCAGGTGAAGCCCCAAGTATCGTTCTTCCTGGGAAGTAGGAATGGGAACATCATTGAAATATACCTGTGGACACAGCCCCTGATTAAGAGTAAAAGCTATAAATACGCTTTTTAATTCGTTCATTTTTACTCTCCATCTTTTCGCCCATGCAGAAATATCATCAAAATGATTTTGGAGAGTCGAACACGCATCGTATGGGTTTCATCGTTTGATGAATAAGAAGTATAATCTACTAAACTATAGCATTGTTGTACATTTAAGTGATTATTTCTAAAACCAAATTATTGGTTTTTATTGTATTATACAAAAAAAAAAAAAAAAAAAAAAAACAAGAATTTTTCTTAGTAATTTAAAAAAGGAAGGCTGATTGGATGGTAGGAATTAGGAAGATCGGGAGATTTATTAGGTTTTAGAGCCATGATAAATATTTCCATAGGATTTGAAAATACGTGGTTGTTAAAATGAAATTACGAGTATGTAGGTATATGTGTTGGAAATAGGATTGATTTCTGAAGCAATCAAAAAGAACCCAATAATGTTAAGTGACGACAGCCTTGTTCCTTGGGTTCTAACCGCTCCCGCTATCAATATGGAGTTTAGTTAATAGTTAAAAATAACGAATCAATCCATCGCTAGAAAACCACGCTTTCCTCGATCCTCTGCAATTACAAAAACAGTCTAGTAATATACACGGATGGTTCTAAAACAGAAGAATCCGCATCTTGTGCGATAGTATATACTCTGACTTCAAAAAATCTGGTGCGTGCGCGCAACACACAACTTTCACTTACCAACTTAATTAGATTAGAAATTAATGCGTTGTGTTAATGCCACCTCTCAAAGTTACACATTTTTCCACATTCATTTCTTATTTTTGTTTCATTTTCTCTATAAAAAACAGTAATTTATTTTAGTTAGCCGTTCTTTTATTATGAACAATGGTCTGTCATTAAAGGCTTACTACGCATGAGTGGGCTCAACGAGTTTTATGAGTTGACTGAATATTTTTCTTTTTTTCTCCTCTATATGTTTACTTGGTTTTTATCATATCTCATATTTAGCCATTTCTTATTTTTAGGCGTAACGAGGGACAGTTAATTTCTCCATAGAAACAAAAACAAAGGAACAAAAAAAGGCCCCTACCCCATTTAAGCCGCCTCAAAACATTTTCATACTGATAAAGCTTACCTGATATTAAAGAACGCCTAATTTTCTTTAAACATGACGAATTTGATGAAAATCGTTGTAGCAGTTTTTGAGATAATCGAAAAAAGGGTAAAAATAGGAAAAAAAGTTATAAAATAAAGTGCCCCCTCCGTTTGACCAATTTTGATGAAATGTTGGCTATCACATCTTTGGCATATACATATATCAAATACCCAGTTTGATCAAAATCGTTGAAGCCCTTTTTGAGTAAATAAAAAAAACACGTGAAAATGATGCAAAATTTATTAAGTAAAGTCCCCCCTCCGGTTAATCAATGTTGATGAAATTTTTACAGTCATATCTCGGGCATATTAATACATCAAATACTCAGTTTAATCAAAATCGTTAGAGCCGGTTTTGAGAAAATCGAAAAAAACGTAAAAAGTTACTAAATAAAGTACCCCCTCCCTTTGAGAAATTTTGATGAAATTTTTGCTGTCACATCGCGGGTATATACACACACTAAATACCTAATTTCAGGTTCGCACGGTTTATAGTTTTTGAGCTAGTCTGTTCACACACACCCACACACAGACACACACACACACACAGAAACACAGACACAGACCATTTCGCGGGAATTGGTTATTTGGACTCAGGGGACCCCAAAACGTGTATTTCCGTTGAAAACCGGAAGTCGAAATTTTTCACGATCGCAATACTTCCACTTACTATATATTTCATATATAGGTAAGTGAAAGTAAAAAATACAAACTAAAGAACCTATACTCAATATTTACGGCTGAATTAACAGCCATCCTTAAGGCACTCCAACATGGAATCACGGCAAAAGAACACTCGGTTGTGATTTGCTCAGATTCACAAAGCGCTCTAAAAAGCTTAAGAAATCCTTTCTCAGAAATACCACTCATGTGAGAAATTTACATCTATTTACATAAGATGAAAAAATCTACCAAGTTCAATCGGTATAGCAGGCAACGAAATGGCCGATAGAGCTGCCAAATCAGCTCAAGACTTGGAAGAGAAATGTGGAAGAAGTGGCAGGTAATATGGGATGGGCAAATTACTAATAAACTTCACATGATTAAGGGAACAGTTAAAGATGGCATCCATGTTCTAGTGCGTCGAGATGAGAGGAAATGGTCATTACTCGCCTCCGCATAGGGCACTGCCACCTCACTCGCTGCTATCTGATAGCTAAATAGTGCAGAACATTACTAACTGTGAGGCACATAATAGAACAGTGCCCAGTTTTTAATGAGAAGATGAAACAGATGGAAATTCCTCGGTCTATCGCTGAAGCACTTGGTGAAAACCAGGAGATCATCAGAAAACTCTTACGGTTTCTTAAAGAAGTGTGGCTCTACCCTCCTATATAGTAGAGCTAAGCCCTTTCTAATTTGCGGGTGATGATAACTGTTTGATCTCGGATCAAAGATTGAAGGAAAGTACAGAGGTTGTAAAATAAGTAATGAAATAGGAATAAAATTTTAACACCTGATAATAAAAGAAAACATTTATTAAAATAAACATGAATTTGATATGAATAAAGAACAATAGCAGGGGCCGGGATGGCCGAGTGGACATCGGGAATCTCGTTAATCCATTCATGCGCAGTCGAGGTGGTCGTACCTAGCCAGTGGCCTACACCGACCACCCCTGCACATGAAAGGCGAGAAGAGAAAGGACGGGGACAGTACCTGCTAACCAGCCTGACCCCAACAAACACTCATGACCTATACAGGTCGGCGCTTGGTGGTCCCAGTAACCACGACCACCACGTCCGTACCGGACACCTCTAGGGGTCCCGGCACCACCCAACGATGACGCCCGGGAGAGCGTCATCCCCGTGGTACCATTTGGCATCACCGCCTCAACTCCCGAATGGATAGCGGGCCGGACAACCTGTCCTACGGATGCTCCTACTTAGGACATGATGGCGGGGGCTTAGCACCATGGCCTAAGGAGGACTGGTCCCGTGCCAGCGCCTCTGTCGTTCGCGAGTTGTAAACAACTCCCCAGGGGGCACCACAAGGAGGTGACAGTAGGCGTTGCTGGGGATCGGGCAAGCGGGGAACAACAGACAGTGAGTGGGGCACTATAGCCTGATGTTCCCACATGAGGGTAGGAAGAATCCCGCACCCGTCTTCCACCTCAGCCCCCCTTTACCCCTGCCATTTGATGGCCGAGTGGACAAGGGCGCTTGCAATAGGTAATCAAAGTTAAGCAACGCCCATCGTGGTTAGTACTTGGATGGGTGACCGCCAACCAATGAACGCCACGCAGTCCAAGTGTACCCCCACCCCCGGGTTTGTGAGGCCCGTCAGTCTACTGGAGGCGACTCACACCGACCGGGCATAGGAGTGATGAACCTTCCCCGTGTATCTCATCGAGAATCGTGGTGTGGTTTTCCAGGATGTCAGTAACCGCCCGGAGGTTTGGTTCAAGGACGGTATGCTTCGGGGAAAGAAATATAGGTCCTCGGGGCCTGCTGACTCTGAGCTACCACAATCCTTGGACCTAGACCAGTTTGTCACTGTCCTTGAACCCGAGAGAGCTGACGCCATCGGTGGGAAGGACACTGCCAAATTGGCCCCAATGGGATTGGTTATGGAGCTATGGGCAGTCTGCTGCTGCACCATGGTGACCATGGCTTGCAGCAACGTGAGGTTTGGGCTACCCCCTCCAGGCTGTCTGTGCTCCCGCAAGCAACACAAATGTCTCTAAAGAAGACCACACTGCGCGGCTAAAGGTCTTATTAGGCCTAATGCGCCAACCGAAAAAAAAAAAAAAAAGAACAATAGCAGTAGAAGAAAGTACCATTAATATTATTATGAACAATGAGATAAGTTCAAACTAACAAAAGTGAAAATCAAAGAACGCTTTTATGTTTATCTTAGAAATATTAAGGTTATAAAATTATAAGAACTTCTATTAACGAATTACTACATAAACAATTAAGAAAGAGCTCTATGAAATTATAAATTATAGACCTTAAAATTAGGTTAAGTAAACTGAAGAAGGAACACAATGAATCGTAGAATTATACTAACGAAAATTTCTCTGAACTAAAACCATGGTTAAGGCTTTTCTTAATATCGGTGAACTGGTCATTAATAACTGGACTTATTAATTACTGTCTTAATAAGCAAGGTTTCGGCGAACTTAGTCTTCGTGTAAGTAATACGTTGTATTCGGCGCACTGAAACAATAATGTCTTTACTCACTGTGATTGGCGAAAATGGTCTTACTCAAGAATAGGAGTTGAAACTTCATTGAGGACTTGTGGCTCGAATGGTTTGGCCGAAAGGTACGTCTTCTTTGACAGTCAGAGCAGAGACGTGTTCGCAACGGCTGGTTGGCGAAGAGTGAGGCCTCTTGGTTCCGATTGGTGGTTTTGGAGAAAAAGGCGGGAGAAATGCACAGCCTGCTGGACTGAAGGTTACCCTATACATGATGTGATAGTCGGGAAGGCATTGGATAGGCGGGAGGTTTCAATATTTGAATTTAAACTTTGAGACTGAACAATAACCATTGCTGTTTTTCACCCTATATACATCCAAATAAATAAAATAAAATCCAAGAGCTTTATTAATAGGCGTACTTGCAATCAAAACGCGAAATTCGAACCTCTTTACACGAATTTCAATTGTTCACGTTCACTTTAATTTATCTTGTCAAATATAGGCCATAAACAAATATAAATATCGCATTAGAAGCTTCAAATCTAAAACTATGTGCAAAGGGATTTTAAACGGCTAATCGTAGCCGAATTATTAAATTTAAGTTTTTATGCATTCCCATTTCTTTGTTATTGTAGCGGGTATAAAAACGAATAATTATATTGTTTTATAAAATATTCACAACTAACGTTGATAAAGGGACCAGATGCTAGAATATTCACGGTAGATTGACTCGCTCGTGTTAATTATTTAACCCTGACAAGGGCGGGTAAATTGAGAGCTGTAGGGTTAATTGAATCCGTCGCTAGAACAATCCGAACCCAGGGGTAAGGTTGATATTATATGATACGACCTGGGTTTTTTCGTCAAGCATTGGGTAGGGACTACACGCTCATCTGGGTTCGGTCTAGATTAATCGCTGGCAAAAAGCACTGGTCGCAAGAAACTCTCCCTCCCTTAATTCTGTCCAACGGCCATTGAAAAAAAAATGCCCATCAGGAACCAGGGTTAGCTAAGAGATAAGTCGAATTAACGTTGATAAAAAATAAATGTTATCGATGATATAAAGTATGATAACGCACAAAGTTATCATAATAATTTAGCATTATGATATTAATGAAGCCCTTAGACTGGCTTCATTAAATTTACAAAACCATTTAAAACATTTGAAAAAATATTTTGCTCGCTGTCGAAAATGAAAGTAAACCATAACAAATAACAAAACATAACCTTCATGCTCCGAAGAGAAACATGCCCTCCAGTTTATATCGGCGACCACCAAATTCCTCAAACAGACAAAGTACTAATACTATCATGGACTAAAATTTAACAGAAGGATAACTTGGGGGCCTCATATAAAAATGAAAAGACTGGCATTAAATAAAAGACTGAGAATATTAAACTCAGTATATTAAAATTATCAGAATTGAAATTTCAGCAGAACAAATACACATACACACATTTACTGAAACCTAAAGATTTTTAGGGAATCAACCGTTGGAGTCGAAAAAATCTCATTTCTGTCCTAACGAAATTTTCTTAACCCACGGATTTTCTCATTGTTTTCCAAGTTCCCTGGGTGAAACCGGTATATACAACTAGTTATAAATGATTTGAAAATTGTTTGTTTGTTTAACGTCCATTTTTATGCTACTAAGGCTAATCGGGCGATGCTACAGTGGGAGTCCTAAATTTTGCCCATCCAGGTATAATTAGGATAGGGATCTTTAACGAGTACCTGACATCGTACAGGCTCGGGACCTCCATTTTACGTCCTATCCGAGGGACGGCATAGCTAATGATTTTTTTCCTCCCATTAAAAAATCCTAGGGCCACCGCTGGAATCGAACCCGCGATCTTTAATATTGTAGGTTGCCATGCTAACCACAACACCACAATAAAACAATAAAAATATAAAAAAAATCTGGTGCGTGCTCGCAACACACAACTTTCACTTACCAACTAACTTAGATTAGAAATTAATGCGTTTTGTTAATTGCCACTTCTCACATGATCAGAACGGCTTTAATTATGAACAATGGTCTGTCATTAAAGGCGTACTCCGTATGCGTAGGCTCAACGAGTTTTATGAGTTGACTGAATATTTTTCTTTTTTTCTCCTCTTTATGTTTTCTTTATTTTTATCATATCTCATATTTAGCCATTTAATATATTCAGGTAAAACGAGAGACAGATAATTTCTTCATGTAAACAAAAACAAAGGTACCTTACAAGAAAACCAAAAATGCCCCTTTCCCATTTATGCTCCCTCAAAACACTTTAATAATGATAAAGCTTACCTGATATTAAAGAACAACTAATTTTCATTAAACATGACGACTTTGATAAAAATTGTTAAAGCCGTTTTTGAGATCATCGAAAAAAAGGTAAAAATTGGAAATAAATTATGAAATAAAGTGCCCCCTCCCTTTGACCGATTTTGATGAAATGTTGGCTATCACATCTTTGGCATATACATACATCAAATACCCAGTTTAATCAATATCGTTAAAGCCTTTTTTGAGTAAATAAAAAAAACACGTGAAAATGATACGAAATTTATTAAGAAAAGTCCCCCCTTCCGGTTAATCAATTTTGATGAAATTTTTACAGTCATATCTGAGGCATATTAATACATCAAATACTCAGTTTAATCAAAATCGTCAGAGCCGTTTTTGAGAAAATCGAAAAAAAACGTAAAAAGTTATTAAATAAAGTACCCCCTCCCTTTGAGCAATTTTGGTGAAATTTTCGCTGTCACATTGCGGGCATATACTCGTATCTACACTAAATACCGAATTTCAGGTTCGCACGGTTTATAGTTTTTGAGCTAGTCTGTTCACACAGACCATTTCGCGGGACTTGGTCATTTGGACTCAGGGGACCCCAAAACGTGTATTTCCGTTGAAAACCGTAAGTCGAAATTTTTCACGATCGCAATACTTCCACTTACTATATATTTCATATATAGGTGAGTGAAAGTAATAAAATTATCGTTGTTATGTTGTTCAATTGTTCAAAAGAACTGATATAAATGTTACAGGAGACTGAGTATCGTCTTGTCGTACACCTTTGCTAAATTTAATGTTTTTTTTGTTTTTTTTATTTCCTAGTGTATATTCGGCGTTGGCTATTGAATACATACCTTCTAGTATGTTGCAAGTCCTCAGATTGATGTTCTTTTCTTTAAAATTCAATCTGGTTTTAGAGATACTGCAATTATCTGCCAATAACGACCAAGATAATATCAAATAATTACTGATGAACGCAGGTATCACTGAGCCTACTCACACCTGTTCAATGTTACTTGGGAAGGCGACGAGGTCAGATAAACACTAACGGACAAGTAATTCGATTTAAAAAAAAAATTAATTTATTGAAATTTACAACTGTACATTTTAATACATCCAGTAAATTTGTTGACAATAAAATAAAGGAAAATAATGTCATGAAAAGGAATGAGAAACTATCCATTGTTAGCATTCTCCTAGTATTTTTATCTAGGAAGGTAACGAGGCCATCTTCTTTTTAGAGGCTTAAGAGACTTGTCAGGAATTGAGAAGGAGGAAGCAACATTTGAAATCCGTTTCTTCGGATGGTTCTGGAGCTTATTATGAAAGTTGGAAGGTCCAGCCCATCGCTCCTTATATATAGACTCTAGAACTTCGTAGAACGGCATGGATGGTACTCCAACATTGAAGTCATAAACAAGTGCTATGCCAGTTTATTTCAACTGTTCCACGACATATGGAACGTTAAGGTCATTTTGGATAATTAGATTACAATTGGTGACAAAATAAGGAGTATAAAAGATTTTGCGAAGGATTTTTTATTGTAAGGAGTGAATTTGATAGTTTGGTGAAGTCCCATAGCACGATTCCGTTAAGTTTAAATCGGTCTTAACCCTTTAACGCCTGTAGACTGATATATCAGTTTGAGAGCTGCATTCCCTGGCCCCTGTAGACTGATATATCAGTTCCGCCAGCTTCAGCGTAAGAACACTGAAACTGCTCAGACGCTAAAGGGTTAATAGCGTCATATAAATAAGCCCTTGTAATATATTGAGAGCGTCATATAAATTAGCTTTTTGTAACAGATTTAGAGTTTTGAGCGCTTGCCATAAGTGCTGAAGTAGTCGGTAGCGTCTAGCGGTTTCTTGTCCTTTCTATCTTGTGTCAGGATTCCAGGTGAGATATTTGTCAAGGTGCAGTACCAAGGAGCGGATCTGTTCGACAGGGACAAGTGGAGTATTGCTGAAGGAGACTGTAGAACAGGAAGCCATAGGTTTACGACGAAGAATTTTGATTACAATACTGCACTCGTTTATTATTTTTATTCTTTGAGATTGACTGCTGGGCTATAAAGATTATACCTCTATTAACATAGATAGGGATCCGTGTAGACATATCGGAAGTTGGATTTTCGCGACTAAGTTATAAGAAGGGTTCCCGGGTCTTGGAAATGTGTTTTCCCTGTCGGTGGTTGAAGATGATTCTTCAATGATATATATACCTGGCTCTCATCCCCACTCCCCTTACACGTATTTCTCTGCAGGGAATCTTAATACGGTCCCCTTTCTTATTATTTGTTATGCTTCTTCGTTTATCCTCGCTTATTTTTCTCAGATTTTATCCCTTCGTTTTCTTGGTAATTTTTTTTTTTTTTAATAATTCCCGTTGCTGATTTCGAGTTATTTTACATTCATTTCAATGACGTGAAAAGAGAGAATCCTTGTAGGCGTTCATAACTTTTAAAAACCAACGAAGCAACGAAGGTGATCTTTTTCAAAATTTTTGTGCTCACTGAAATACAAAAAGTTTGTAGCGGTGCATTAGTATCAAATAAATAATCTCGTCCCGACCTCTTTGGGCTAAGACATCTTACATCTACGAGTTGTACAATTGTGGACATAATAATCGAAAGTAAAAAATCTGAGCTCAGTAGTGTAGCATGCCTGATTAGATGTTTTAAATTGTATTAAGTTTCTTTATACTGTTTATTTATTTTCTGATATTCTCTTAAGTATAGGTATTTATTTTGTATGTCCTAATCTTTATAATAAATATGTTTATTGAGTGACATAGTCATTTATTATCTATAATAACTGTATAAACATCCAATTCGTCTCACGTTATCGACGAGAAAAAACAAAACAAAACAAAAAAAAAATTAAAATTAAAGAAACTTAAAGTCAGTTCTGCCGGAGTGCGGTGGTTGACAAAAATTAGGTTTCTAAAATAAATTGTAAATAAATCATGAACATACATAACATATATTAATAATCAAAGCAAATACAAAAAAAAAGATAGATAAAAGTTGCCAGATAAATTTTAATATGATAATTAAAAGAAGTATAAATTAAATTAATGCCATAAGCAATTTTACCTTAACAACAAAAAGTGAACCCTTCAATGCGTAATAATTTAAACTTTTTGCTAACTAAAAGTTTTAATTAATGGTCCTTGTATAACTATTTTAGATATGTAACACAAATCATGCCTTCTTTTTTTGGAATCGTTATTATAACCCAACTTAATTTTATGCGCATAAAATGATAAAGTTTTTAATGATGTTCGTACGAACCATTTGCGCAGGTAGCGATGATAGAATATATCAATCTTCCCGCCCTCTGTGTCTTCAAATTCAGGGAGAAGTCAAATTCAATTGAAGTTTTGTACTCGTTAGAGCGAAATAGAGAAAGCTGTTTTCAACGAAAATAGACAAAAAAAAAAAAAAAAAATAGGTCTAAGTCTCACGAAATGGTCTGCTTAAGTGTATGTATTTTTTCGTATGAACAGACTAACAAAAAAACTGTATTAGGTAGGTATATGCCCCGAATGTTACAGTAACAATTTTATCAAAATTGGTCAAATGGAGTTGAAACTTTATTTCATAAATTTTCTCTCATTTTTAAGTTTTTTTCGATTTTCCTACAAACAGATCTAACAATTTTGATCAAACTAGACATGTTTAATGAGAATCAAGTATTCATTAATATCAGGTAAGTTTTATCATCATAAAAGTGTTCCGGGGGGCTTAACTGGGGAAGGAGACTTTTTTGTTATCCAGTAAAGTACCTTTGTTTTGTTTATAGGGAGAAATTAACTGTCTCTACTTATTAAATACGTGATACGAGAAATATCGAGTTAACATATACAGAAGGAAAACATAAAAATATTCTGACAAGCATAAAGCAGGTGAAACCCACTCATGCGCAGTACGCCTTTAATGATAAAAATGCACAGTTCATGGGAATGAGTTGTCAAGGTGTTTTGAAAGATAAATATTTAATGGATATTATTTTTTTCCATGGTAACTAAATGAAGTTTTCAACAACTAGAGCATAATAAAATCAGACGCTATGGATTATTATGTTTGCATTGCCGAATTATCGGTAAGAAGAAATTTTATTTAACAATAAAAAATTGTGTTTACTTTAAAGAGCAAATACAAAGAAAATATATCTGGTGCATGCGCGCAACACACAACTTTCACTTACCAACTTCCATTGATGTGTTTTGTTAATTGCCACTTCTCAAAGCCACACATTTTTCCACTATCATTTCTTATTCTTGTTTTTATTTGCTATATGAAAAACACTATTTTTTTTTATTACTAAATAAAAGTTGTTACTTGTGATAATACGGCAATGCAAGCATAATACTCCAAGTCGTCTGATTTTATAATTCTCTACGTAGTTGTTGAAAACTTCGTTTAGTTACCATGAAATATATAATTTCCATTAAATGAACAGAACGGCTTTAATTATGAATAATGGTCTGTCATTAAAGGCGTACTCCGACAAATAGATAACAACGTGATTTATGAGTTGACGGAATATTTTTCTTTACTTCTCCTCTTGTTGATGTTAACTTGATTTTTTTGATATTTCATATTTAGCCATTTCTAATTTTTAGGCGTTACGAGAGACAGCTAATTTCTCCATATAAACAAAAGCAAAGGTTTATAGGAAGACAAAAAGGTCCCTTTCCCATATAAGCCCCCTCAGAACATTTGATAATGATATAGCTTAAGTGATATTGAAGAACATCTAATTTTCATTAAAAATGAGGAATTTTATCAAAACCATTAAAGCCTTTTTTGAGATAATAGAAAAAAAGTTATAAATAAAGTGCCCCCTCCGGTTGATCAATTTTGATGACATTTTTGCAGTCATATCTCGGGCATATTAATATATCATATACTCAGTTTTATCAAAATCTTTAGAGCCGTTTTCGAGAAAATCGAAAAAAACGTAAAAAGTTATTTTTAATAAAGTACCCCCTCCGTTTAACCAATTTCGATGAAAATTTTGCTGTCACATCGCGGGCATCTACATACACTAATTACCCAATTTCAGGTTCCCACGGTTTATAGTTTTTGAGCTAATCTGTTCACACACACACTCACACACATACACGCAGGCCATTTCGCGGAACTACCTACAATTTAAGGGACCCCAAAACGTGTATTTCCGTTGAAAACCGGAAGTCGAAATTTTTCACGATCGCAATACCTTCCCTTACTATATATTTTATATATAGGTAAGTGAAAGTAATAAGTAAACGAATGTGTGAGTTTGAAGAATGGCGTTTACATATTTATCAAAACACGTCAATTTATAATCGAAGTAAGTTGGTAAGTGAAAGTTGTGTATTTCTTTCATTGCAACAGATTTTTTAAAAACATTTTCGGGGATACATTCATTAAAGTTTCAAGTTTGGAGAATGAGTGATAGTAAGATTGAGCAGACTCCGTGACTGATTCGTGGTGTCAGGCACTTCGCGACGATTAGCTGTAGGAGTTGATTTGGAGCGGAGCTGAGTTGTGAAGGGGGTTTCGAGGGGGGGGAGGAGATCGGAGGGGGGGGGGGCGGTAGCAATGAGGGAGTGCTTGGATATAGCTTTCTTCCTCGTCATCATCATTTATCATCAGCTGGGGGCCAATATTCCTCAATGTCACTAGTCTTCAGTCTCCGGATGAATCTCCCTGCAAGTCCCTCCTGTATCATCCTCGACGATAAATAGCCTTTAGCCTTCCCATTCCACTCTACTTCTGACATTATAATTTTCAAAGTTTCTCGAATCGCTTTGAAAAGCGATATAAAACAAACGTCAAATAGAAACTGTACTATCAATGCATCAAGTACATTTGATATTGGAAATAGATAGATTGATAGATACTGTTACACTTATGTGGGTAACAAATATTTATTCTACAAAATATACAGTTATTGATGCCCACGAATTTATAAAACTTAAATACTTGGGCAGGTTACAAAAATGTTAACGTTATAACACACAATCATATGACTTGATCTTCACAGTCAAGACACAGACTTATCTAACTCGTTCAGTAACTCGCTCCTTTGTGGACCTGGCCACGGAAAGATTTAGACCCAAACAGTTCGTTCCAAACGCATATTTTGTTCCAACAAACGGTCTGGGAGTTTACGCCATATGTTTTTTTTATTTGCTTATTGATTTAACGTTACAATACGTTTATTTACAAAATATTTACAATGTTTAATCTTATAATCACGTATATGGGACATTCTTTTACAAACCGAACAGATTTGGACAAAAATTGACCGACACATTTTAGATTTAACTGAAACCTTTTTTTACGGGTTCTATATCGAAAAAAAAAAGAGATACGTGTAAGAGGATTTTTTTTAATTTTCGATATTTTGAAAAATAAACAAGATCGAAAATTCGTGAATTTGATGATTAATCGGTAATAGCCTATTTTTCAAAAATTCATTGCTCCGGTTCTGTTTAATCTAAAAAATCTATTTTTTTTTTATTTTGAAGGTAAGAAGACGAGCTTTAAGAAAAAAATACTTTCAAAAGAGATTGTCGAAAAATTCAAATTGTTATTAACAATTTCAATGTTTAAATAGGTTTTTAACAGTGGCCCCACCCATAAATCAACTTTTTACTATTTTTATCGTATTCTGCGTCAAATTTTCTATCGAAAACGCTTTTAAAAACGATGGAGAAGTTATTTTTACTGTAAGAAAAAAATTAATTAATTTAGCGCAGTACGTCACATCGACAAGTGGGTCACATTTTACGGCTTATATTCTTGTTTTACACCGTTTATCTCTTAAATACAAATAATTGTTTCATTGTTTTAATTAAAAAACATATTTTAGTAGCCAAGAAGATGGGAAAAAATAGAAAATAATAAATAAAAAACATTGTTGAAAATGAAATTTTTTTATTAAGATTTCGATAATGCATTAGTTAATAAGAACAATATTTGAAATATAATAATAAATACAATAATCTATATAAATAAAGTTGAAATTCTGTTTGTTTGTTTGTTCTTTATAGAAATCCATACCGTTTGTCCTAAATTCTCCAAATTTCGCTCAGTGGTTCTTTGATACCAGGTGCGAACACCTGTCCATATTAAAATTGTATAACTTCAGCCAATCTCTTGGTATATTCTTTATTGCTAAAAAAATCGTCATGATCTCGCTTTACATTGTTTTTGTTTTGTACGAAATCGACCGTTTGAGTCGAAAAAACGGCCTAAAAAATCATTTTATAGATTTTGATGAGGCCAACAAGGCCCGGTAAGACCGTCCCTTGGTAGGCGTCGAGTTCTGGGATTTTTAAACCATAAGTTTTTTGTTTTTTTTTTAACATTACAATACGTTTATTTACATGTATGGTGAATTTATTTTTTATAAATGCCTCCTAAGAAGCGAGCTTCAATAGGAGTAGTGAGCTCAAAAGCTACAAAACAGCGTCAAATACGAGCAGCTGAAACTGTCGACGATCATCAAAATAGGATTGAACAACACAGGCTTAGACTGGCAGAATCGCGGGAAACTGAGTCTGCCCAGGAATACGAGGCCCGCTTTGCGCCACAAAGGCTTAGGCAAGCCGATTTTCGAGAAGCTGAAACTGCAGGCCAATATTTCTGTTTGTTTGCTGGTCCTTTATAGAAATCTATACCGTTTATCCTAAATTCTCCAAATTTCGCCAGTGGTTCTTTCATACCAGGTTCGAACACCTATCCATATTAAAACTGCCTAACTTCAGCCGATCTTCAGCTGATATTCTTTATTGTTATAGAAATCGCAATGAATTCACTTTATAATGATTTTTTACGAAATCAACCGTTTCATTAGAAAAATGAAATTCCCCGATCAAACCGGGTTATGCAGCTTAAAGATGAAATTCTGTTAGTTTGTTAATAAAAATCCATACCGTTTTTCCTAAATTCCCCAAATTTCGCTCAGTGGATCTTTCTTACAAGGTGCGAACACCTGTCCATATTGAAATTTCATAACTTCAGCCAGTCTCTGGGTATATTCTTTATTGTTATATAAATCGTTATGATCTCATTTTAAATTTGTTCACGTTTATTAGAAAAATGAAATTCCCCGGGTGAAACCGGGATATACAGCTAGTTAAAAATAAGACAATGTTTATATTTTCTGTTTAAAATTTTTTACAATATTTTTTATTTCGTAAGATGAAAACCGTTTTGCTTCCAATTGCTGTAAAGAAATCGGATTAATGCAATGATATTTAAAAGTTTCTTTTATTGTTAAAGCTTTTTGGAAACGTTCGGACAATTTGATGATTTATCGGTAATAGCCTATTTTTTTTAAAATTCATAACTCCGGTAAAAAATTAATTGATTTAGCATAAGAATACAAATTAGAAGAAAAACAATTGTCCGAACGTTTCCAAAAAGCTTTAACAATAAAAGAAACTTTTAAATATCATTGTATTAATCCGATTTCTTTACAGCAATTGGAAGCAAAACGGTTTTCATCATGCGAAAAAAAGGATATTGTAAAAAATTTTAAACAGATCTTATTTTTAAATATTGTATTCACTATTATATTTCAAATATTGTTCTTATTAACTAATGCATTATCGAAATCTTAATAAAAAAATTTCATTTTTAACAATGTTTTTTATTTATTTTTATTTATGTATTTTTTTCTATTTTTTCCCATCTTCTTGGCTACTAAAATATGTTTTTTAATTAAAACAATGAAACAATTATTTGTATTTAAGAGATAAACGGTGTAAAACAAGAATATAAGCCGTAAAATGTGACCCACTTGTCGATGTGACGTACCGCGCTTAATTAATTAATTTTTTTCTTACAGTAAAAATAACTTCTCCATCGTTTTTAAAACCGGTTTCGATAGAAAATTTGACGCAGAATACGATAAAAATAGTAAAAAGTTGATTCATGGGTGGGGCCACTGTTAAAAACCGATTTAAACATTGAAATTGTTAATAACAATTTGAATTTTTCAAAAATATCTTTTGAAAGTATTTTTTTCTTAAAGCTTGTCTTGTTACCTTCAAAATAAAAAAAAATTAGATTTTTTAGCTTAAACAGAACCGGAGTTATGAATTTTTGAAAAATAGGCTATTACCGATAAATCATCAAATTCACGAATTTTCGATCTTGTTTATTTTGCAAAATATCGGAAATTAAAAAAAATCCTCTTACACGTATCTCTTTTTTTTCGATATAGAACCCGTAAAAGAAGTTTCAGTTAAATCTAAAATGTGTCGGTCAGAAAGGTGTTCGGTTTGTAAAAGAACGTCCCATATAGACAATGAACAAGAAGTTCGCATATCGAGTTTTGTTTGTTTGTTTAACGTCAATTTATGCCACTAAAGCTTATCGCACTATGGTACAGTGGGAGTCCTAAATATTGCCTATCCAGGTGTAATTAGTATCTTTAACGAATACCTGACATCGTACACTGACCTATCCGAGGGACGGCACGGCATGGAGTTTTTACTCTCATTAACACGTTAGGTGGGGCGGCGTATTTCAGGGGTATCCTGAATTGAACGATATCGGTCCCCGGGGTCCGACTGCTGGGATGAGCCACAGGCGATATCGGGCGTCGAGGTCCGATGGGAACTCTTTGAAGAAAGCGTTATCTTTTGATTAAAAAGGAATTAAATGAGTGTCTCAAGGGCATTGTCTCTTGGTAAGGATTGGAACTAGACGTAATAGGTGAAAGACAGGCCGATACAGTATTTACGCTATTCTTTATCGAAAATCAGACCTCGGAGTCCAATTCTAAAAAAAAACCGAATTTCAGCTGTTAGCAACACTTTCTGCACTAAAATGCAATATTAAATCAATCATTAAAAATCGATCAAATTGAGTGTTTGAAGTGTTCGGCCTTTCGGACATTTTCATGTGAAAAGCGGCTGTTAAGAAGGGAATGTAAGGCATCGGACCCCCATGCCACACCTAACGTGTTAAAAAATCCTAGGGCTACCACTGGGCGCGAACCTGCGACTTTTAGTATTGTAGGTTGCCATGCTGTCGCATGTCGAGGTTATTTATTATTAACCTCGTAATATAATAAATAATATAACGTAATATAATTAGTTCAATTTTTTATATATGATAATGGTGTTCGGCATATCTGACTCTTTTGGTAAACCTATCCCTCGCTAGGATGTTAGTGATGATCAGAAGCAGTTTAACCCTCCGTCGGGCGCGTCAAGAATGTTACGCTGTCGGGCGCGTGTATCTCTGAGATCTTCTAACCATAATCATCATAAAACATTATTTCATTTTATCTAAACTTGAACGTTATGTGTTTCATTCGAATCCTTATGAATGCAAAGCGTTAGTTTAAAAAAAAAAATTATAAAATAGTCTTGTATTTCATTACGAAAAGTAGAAAAATAGGACACCGGACGCGTGTATATCTCAGATAATAGGCTTTACAGTGATTCAGATATGAAATAAAGTAAGATAATATATATATATATATATGTATATATATATATATATTTTTTTTTTAATTGTTAAATAGAGACACTAAATCAATAAATAAAAAAGAGAAATATGTAATTGAAAAAAATTATGTCAACGGGCGCGTTGTATCAAGCAGATTAAAAATAATTGCAAGTAAATCACATATCCAATGAAATTGCACTACTGAAATTTACACAAGGACCTGTGAAACACATAACTGGAAGCACAACACCACCACTCTCAAGAAGGCAGTTTGGTAAATATTTTTCTTTAAAAAGTGTATCTCACAGATAACGCGCCCGACGGAGGGTTAATAGTTTATCACCTTATGTGCATTGTATTAATTGTTTTTTTGAACAATAGGCAATGTAAAGTTTAATCGGTCCAATTTCAAATCACAAAGAAGAATAAATGATACATCTTGATCAATTATTTATTTATTTATTTATTCTTCCTACCTTGCCTCTTAAGGCAATACGGATTTGCAGCAGTGAGAAGATTCTGAGAATCAACTCACTGCCGCAACGTGGCATAAAATAGAAGTTTAATCACTGATGTGTTCTTCTGTTTCTTGGTGTGTTATTCTTCTTCTCCTCAGTCCGGCGGTCTTCCCGGAGCAGCTCCAGCTGTCCGTCCCAAGGTGAAGTGATCCTGGCCAACTGCTTCCTTCCACCCGTATACGAAGGATTTGAAGAACGGGTAGTTCTCTTTCACCATCAGCTGAGGTAGATCGTTAGCAGTCAGGACGTAGAGCCCTGTCTCTCTCAGCAGCTTGGCTCTCAGTGTCTCATAGGCAGTACAGGTCAGTAAAACGTGCTCAGCGGTCTCCGGTTCCCTACAAGTTGGGCATAGGGGATCAATGTCCTTACCATGTTCTACGAGCTTGGCTCGGAAACCCCCATGCCCCGTGAGGAACTGTGAGATCCAATAGTCAGGGACAACCCATGTGGCTTTTAGCCTGGAATCAACGGTGGGGAAGTATTTCCTTAGGGTAGCCCCTTTTATTGTCGTCACCCATCGCTGGCTCCAATTTTGTATGGTATTCTCCCGAATAATAATTCTCCATCTCCGTGGGTCTTCACATATCCTCTCTCGAAGGTTTGCCGGTAGATCCGCAATGCCTCCCCTCTTCAATTTGTTTCTGAAGTAATCTTCTCGCAAGAGGAGGTCAATTGGGATTGCTCCTGCTAAGACCTGCACCGCCTCGTGAGATACTGTTCTGTACGCCCTGGTGACTCGCAGCAGAGCCATCCGCTGAATCGTCGCCAACTTCTTATTCTGTTGGTGCGAGAGGTGTTGACTCCATGCAGGGGACGCATATCTCAGGATACCCAGAATCACACCTTTGTAGATGGTCAGTGTGGCTGGGAACCTAAGACCCCAAAAGGCGCCCCCAATGCGACAAAGCCCATTAAGAGCTAAGGCCACCCTATTTCTTATGTATTCCAAATGAGGTGTTAAATTGAATTTTTGTCCAAACCTGATGCCAAGGTAGGTTACAACCTCATTTGGACTTATCCTTTCTCCCTCAATATTAAGAGTAATAGGGTGGGCCCTATCGGTCTTGCCCCTCAAAAGAATGGACTGTGTTTTGGCCGCCGCCATCCTTAACTTCTTTCTCTCGCACCATCGAGCTACTATGTTGGCGCACCGTTCGGCTTCATGTTTTAGTCTGGCTCTGCTGTTCGAAGCCACAACGACGGCTAGGTCATCAACATAAGCCGTGGCCGGGAACCGCTCCTCTTCCAGAAGTCCCAGTAACTCGTCAAACACTAGTTTCCACAGAGCAGGGCCAAGGACAGACCCCTGCGGACAACCTCTTTCCACACTCTCTTCTACTTCAAAGAAGCTACCTTTTATCTTCAGTCTTCGGTCCTGGAGGTAGCTTCTCAAAAGGTCATACAAGTTGCTGGGAGCTTCATATTTTTGCAACTGCTGGAGCACGCTAGGCCACCAAACGCTGTCAAAGGCTGAGGAGATATCAAAAAGGAGAAGCATGACATATTTTTCCGCCTTTTCTTCGACATCGCGGCGCACTCTCAGCAGAGCATCAGCGGTTCCCTTGCCTTTAGTGCTTCCGAACTGCCGTGGATGGCTCGCCCTTGATAAGACTGGTCGCAGGCTTGTCATCAGCAAATTCTCTAACACTTTGCTCATTATAGGGAGGAGACATATAGGCCTGTAAGACTTGGCCAATTGCTTATCTTTGCCTCCTCCCTTATAAAGAAGTCTAACATCAGCAATTTTCCATATTTTAGGAAAGTATCCCCTATCTAGGCACTCATTGAACAATGCCAAAAGCTTTTCTTCAATACAGGGGATACTATTCTTAAGAATCGCTGCGTCAATGGAGTCCAAGCCAGGAGCGCGACCAGTCTTTTGCTTATCCACAGCAGTACGGAGATCCCATATGTCCCATGGTGGGCACAAGTCTGTACCGGGTGGGTATACCGTGGTGCGCCTCACGAACTCCTCCTCTTCATTATCTTGGGATGGATCATCCCTGGGGTAGGTAACGGCAAAAAACATCTTCGCCGTCTCCTCAAGAGTGGTTGCTTGGTCAGTTCCACGTTTCAATGCGGCTATGACCTGTTGCGGAGAGAACTTACCCATGGCCACTCTGTAAGGGATCCCCCATGGATTCTTTGTTGACTCTTCGGTAATAAACTCATCCCAAGACTTTCGCTTTCGAGAGCGCACCTCATTTCGATATGCCCTGGCCTTAGACTTGTACTCATCACGAAGTATAGTGCGCCTTTCATCACTACACCTCTGGTACGAACGCCGTGCCTTGTAGACCTCTCTCTTCATGACAGTTAAGGCCGGCGTCCACCATGGGACAGGTCGAGCTTTCGCCTTCCGACGCTGGAGGGATTCTTCGGCGGCATCACGGATGACATTAGTGATCCTGTGCACCTTGTAATCCAGGTCATTAGTCATGTCCATCTCTGCCGCATCCCATTCTTCGTCGATTAATCTACTCTCCAGGGCTGACCGGAAGGCTCTCCAATCGTTTCTACGAGTTACGTAGCCCTTGAATATGCCGTGGGAACTATCTACATTTTCTTCTAGCTTAAAAGCTATCATGTGATGGTCGGAACTCGTTTCAGATCTAAGGGTCCAATCGCTGATACGATACGCTAGCGTCGGGGATGCCAGAGTTACATCTATCCAGCTCTGCCCCATCGCACTGGAGAACGTAGGGGCAGCAGAAGGGTCGTTCATCACCACTAACTGACTTCTAGAAATAAATTCCCCGAGCTGAACACCCCTTCTATTTGTCCGATTGGATCCCCAGACCGTGTTCCAGGAGTTGGTATCTGAACAAATGATCACGTTCCTAGTGCAAGTCGTGATCACTTCCAAGGCGGATATGTCTCTGTCAATGTCATTGCCGTCCGGTAAGTAAGAAGATACCAGCGTAAACGAGACGTTACGCCATCTGATATGACAAGCGACACAATCCGCCGTGGTGTACTGCCTCAGATCCATCACATCGAGGTTCGGGTTATTAACCACTATGGCTGCCCTGGGCCTCCTCTCTCTACTGCTCAGAGCTAGAACCCTCGATGTGAGACCAAACCCCGTGACCAAGTTCCCACGGCAGCTCGGTTCCTGGACCGCCATGATATCGTAGTGTTGAGAGAGAGCACGCAGCTCATCTGCTACAATATGCCGGCGGCCCATGTTGAGCTGGAGGATGGTAAGCTTATTCATAAAAGGTCCTTTTGGCTACCTCCTTAGCCCACTTGATGTGCACAGGACACTCTCTGCTGCCCGCCTTATGTTTCCTTTGACTAACTGGGGCGTTTGCACGCACACAGTTTATACAGGAAGGGCCTGAGAGCTCTTTTTTCTTGGGGCAATCTTTGATTAAGTGGCCAGGAGATGCACACCATATGCATATAGCAGCAGTTTCATTGCACGTGGCTTTGGTATGGCCGTATCCCTGGCATTGACCACACCTAGGAGCGTCGAGGTAATCTTTAAATGTTATTGCCCACCATCCTCCATCTATACTCCCCATTTCTAATAAAAGGAACCGAACCATTGGGTGGACTTCTAACACCCAATTCCTTGTAAACCCATTTCTTCCAACAGATGAAAAAAGTGGCCGGAGGTCCTCGATGACCAGTGGAGTGGGGCCCGACTTCTCGGGTATTCTTCCCCACAGAAATCTGACCAGTGCCGCTGAATCCCAGGAAAGGGGGACACCCTGCACTTCCAGCCTGGGTTTTTTCTTTAGAGCCAGTTTGGCATGAAACCCTTTATCCCGTAGCCCCTGCCATCCAATCATCTTCGTGGCATCAGAATCAGCATCCATGCGGACCAAAACAGAACCAGCCTTGGTCGCACGGACGATGGAAGCCTTCACACCTATTTCAGTTGGTGAAGGCAATCCATTGATTATATCTAACGGTTTCTTCCCTGCACCGCTAATAGTAATATATGTGGCTCTTGGTGTTACAGTGGGCTTTGTTGGCAGAGATTTAACAATCTCTGCTATGGTTGGTGACTTGGTATTAGGAGAACCAACGGTAGGTCCTAGTAGCTCCTCTTTTGGTCCTTCTGAGATTCTATTTTTATTTCCTAATTTATTTTTCTTTCTTTTCCTTTTACTAGATACCACCTGAAACGTTTCGGGGTCAGTTATTAGTGAAGATGGGTCCTCATCCAGATGAGTATTTGACTGTAGCTCCTTGGAAGGTCTTGCTTTAGGCTGCTGCAGCTGATGTGTTACACCTGGAGTAGAAAGAGCCTCTATAACTTTTGGCACGACATTATCTGTAAGCAAGTCACGAAGTCTCTCTAACGATAACGCTTCGTGAATAGTATCCTTAATAACAGAAGACACTGTACCAAAATTTCCTTCCTTTACCCTGACTTCTAGCGTTTCAACTAGATCCACTAAACCTTGTACCTTATTGTTGATATAGTCTCTATCACTACCTAACGATTTTTTCTCATACTTGTTGATGTAGGTCCGGAGGTTCTCCTGTATACGCTGTGCATCACAAAAGTGACTACCAGCTTCTAGTTTCTTTTCCGACCCAGGAGAACCATTCCGAGCCCGTTTAACCGTAGGTTTTCGGTCTTTTGGAGTTCTGGCTTCCTGGCCTACTAAATTGTCACAGAGCATCTCGTAACAATTATGAGAATTATAAAAATTATAACCTACACAAAATTAAGAATTTCCACCAGCTAATAGTAAAAGGGTCTCTGGGCTTCCTAACGAAGCCTGTGGTAAATAAGGATACCAATGAAGAAAATGTTTTCCCCCCAACGCACCTTATCGCTATTGGTTGTGAAATTATAGAAGTTTAAGTTCAAGTAGGTTACGGGTAAATTATAATCACTAATTGTTTCACAATATCTTACCTTCAAGTCCTGTTCACTTGTAAAACACCAATGTTCAGTTTATTGCACCACAAGAAAGGTTTAATGCACTTTGTCTACTTAACCTATTTTTTCAAAACTATTTAGAACTATAAAAACAAAATTAAACACCATAATTAAACAAAATTAAACATAACTAGTAAAGAACAGAACTGGAACAAAACAAGAAACAAAGAAAAACAAACCAAAACGAGAAACTAATAGAAATAATACACAATTATCGAAAGTTACAGTACAATCACAGTAAACCTCGTATAACCTAGGTAATTAGCTATATATTTATATATTTAGGTAACTAGTCGCGAAAAAAAAGCCGTATTAATTACGGTTTTTAAAATTTTAGTTCGCGAGAACTGACAAGAGATCGCATTGAAAACGTTGGTCGCGGTAGCCAGGAGGGGGGGGGTAAAACCCCACCCGCCCTCCCCCGCCGCTTCACCACATAATAAGGACTTTTTGAATATTTACCTTTGCGAGAGGTAATTAGCTAGGAAAGAAAAAAACCCATAGTAATTAGTTAATGAAAATTAACGAGTGCGAGAGCTAACTGAAGCGCGGAGACAACTAGTTGGCGACGGTGGTGGTTCCTGGTGGGGTCGGGGAAAACCCGCCCCCCCTCCCTATTCTATAGTCTTACCTAATAAAGATTTTTGGACTAATTACCTATGCGAGAGGTAACTAGTCGCGAAAAAAAAGCCGTATTAATTACGGTTTTTAAAATTTTAGTTCGCGAGAACTAAAAAGAGATCGCATTGAAAACGTTGGTCGCGGTAGCCAGGAGGGGGGGGGTAAAACCCCACCCGCCCTCCCCCGCCGCTTCACCACATAATAAGGACTTTTTGAATATTAACTTTTGCGAGAGGTAATTAGCTAGGAAAGAAAAAAACCCATAGTAATTAGTTAATGAAAATTAACGAGTGCGAGAGGTAACCGGAGCGCGGGGACAACTAGTCGGCGACGGTGGCGGTTCCTGGTGGGGTCGGGGTTAACCCCCCCCCCCTCCCCAATCTATAGTCTTACCTAATAAAGATTTTTGGACTAATTACCTATACGAGAGGTAACTAGTCGCGAAAAAAAAGCCGTATTAATTACGGTTTTTAAAATTTTAGTTCGCGAGAACTAAAAAGAGATCGCATTGAAAACGTTGGTCGCGGTAGCCAGGAGGGGGGGGGGGGGGTAAAACCCCACCCGCCCTCCCCCGCCGCTTCACCACATAATAAGGACTTTTTGAATATTAACTTTTGCGAGAGGTAATTAGCTAGGAAAGAAAAAACCCATAGTAATTAGTTAATGAAAATTAACGAGTGCGAGAGGTAACCGGAGCGCGGGGACAACTAGTCGGCGACGGTGGCGGTTCCTGGTGGGGTCGGGGTTAACCCGCCCCCCCCCCCCAATCTATAGTCTTACCTAATAAAGATTTTTGGACTAATTACCTATGCGAGAGGTAACTAGTCGCGAAAAAAAAGCCGTATTAATTACGGTTTTTAAAATTTTAGTTCGCGAGAACTGACAAGAGATCGCATTGAAAACGTTGGTCGCGGTAGCCAGGAGGGGGGGGGTAAAACCCCACCCGCCCTCCCCCGCCGCTTCACCACATAATAAGGACTTTTTGAATATTTACCTTTGCGAGAGGTAATTAGCTAGGAAAGAAAAAAACCCATAGTAATTAGTTAATGAAAATTAACGAGTGCGAGAGCTAACTGAAGCGCGGAGACAACTAGTTGGCGACGGTGGTGGTTCCTGGTGGGGTCGGGGAAAACCCGCCCCCCCTCCCTATTCTATAGTCTTACCTAATAAAGATTTTTGGACTAATTACCTATGCGAGAGGTAACTAGTCGCGAAAAAAAAGCCGTATTAATTACGGTTTTTAAAATTTTAGTTCGCGAGAACTAAAAAGAGATCGCATTGAAAACGTTGGTCGCGGTAGCCAGGAGGGGGGGGGTAAAACCCCACCCGCCCTCCCCCGCCGCTTCACCACATAATAAGGACTTTTTGAATATTAACTTTTGCGAGAGGTAATTAGCTAGGAAAGAAAAAAACCCATAGTAATTAGTTAATGAAAATTAACGAGTGCGAGAGGTAACCGGAGCGCGGGGACAACTAGTCGGCGACGGTGGCGGTTCCTGGTGGGGTCGGGGTTAACCCGCCCCCCCTCCCCAATCTATAGTCTTACCTAATAAAGATTTTTGGACTAATTACCTATGCGAGAGGTAACTAGTCGCGAAAAAAAAGCCGTATTAATTACGGTTTTTAAAATTTTAGTTCGCGAGAACTAAAAAGAGATCGCATTGAAAACGTTGGTCGCGGTAGCCAGGAGGGGGGGGGGGGGTAAAACCCCACCCGCCCTCCCCCGCCGCTTCACCACATAATAAGGACTTTTTGAATATTAACTTTTGCGAGAGGTAATTAGCTAGGAAAGAAAAAACCCATAGTAATTAGTTAATGAAAATTAACGAGTGCGAGAGGTAACCGGAGCGCGGGGACAACTAGTCGGCGACGGTGGCGGTTCCTGGTGGGGTCGGGGTTAACCCGCCCCCCCCCCCCAATCTATAGTCTTACCTAATAAAGATTTTTGGACTAATTACCTATGCGAGAGGTAACTAGTCGCGAAAAAAAAGCCGTATTAATTACGGTTTTTAAAATTTTAGTTCGCGAGAACTAAAAAGAGATCGCATTGAAAACGTTGGTCGCGGTAGCCAGGAGGGGGGGGGGGTAAAACCCCACCCGCCCTCCCCCGCCGCTTCACCACATAATAAGGACTTTTTGAATATTAACTTTTCCGAGAGGTAATTAGCTAGGAAAGAAAAAAACCCATAGTAATTAGTTAATGAAAATTAACGAGTGCGAGAGGTAACCGGAGCGCGGGGACAACTAGTCGGCGACGGTGGCGGTTCCTGGTGGGGTCGGGGTTAACCCGCCCCCCCTCCCCAATCTATAGTCTTACCTAATAAAGATTTTTGGACTAATTACCTATGCGAGAGGTAACTAGTCGCGAAAAAAAAGCCGTATTAATTACGGTTTTTAAAATTTTAGTTCGCGAGAACTAAAAAGAGATCGCATTGAAAACGTTGGTCGCGGTAGCCAGGAGGGGGGGGGTAAAACCCCACCCGCCCTCCCCCGCCGCTTCACCACATAATAAGGACTTTTTGAATATTTACCTTAGCGAGAGGTAATTAGCTAGGAAAAAAAAAACCCATAGTTATTAGTTAATGAAAATTAACGAGTGCGAGAGCTAACTGGAGCGCTAACTAAATCTATATGTTTATATATAAACATCTTGATCAATATATCCTATTGTAAAAAAAGTTTGTATGGTTACATTTTTGGAATGAAATTTGGAAAAAAACTTTTGGAAGAGTGGAAGATACTTCCCACTCTGGATGAGAACCAACTCATCCACATTCCTAGCTCTGTATATTTATTTCCACGTTAACTCACATAGTTGAGACTTAGTTTGTATGATGTGTCTTTGATATGAAGATGTAGTATTTCATCTTACCAAGAAAAGTAAAATCTTAAGTCGTGCTGTATCATCTGTTATATGATTCCTGTTTACAGGGTTACAGGCTTTTAAGGACTCGATCTTCGAGTATTCTTTTATTGGTATAATTAGTACCACAGAAGGGTTACTCAGGTAAATTCCAAGTATGCACGATAAACCGAGTTGATCTAATGACTTGTTGAAAGCGTGGTCAGCAATTTTTGCAACTCCCTTCAGCTACAAAATCTCCGTTTCGGTAGGCCTTCTCGGATTTCCCATATAATGTTGACTCAGTTCAAACATCCAAATCAAGGCATTAAAGATCTCGTCTCATCAAGTTGATGTTATCAGGAACCAAAATGGGAAGAGAGTGTGCGAGAAATTCGAAAACCAGCCATTTACACGATCACTTTTGCTTCAATCTCTACATAGGTTGGAAAAACCTCTGAGTCAAAACGAACTCTGCTAATAAATAAATTCACATCCAGCAACAATTTATTTTTCTTTCATTCAAAACGTATCAACCAAATGGGCTTGGGGCTTGGGGATTTAGAAGGTAGTGGGTAGTGAAGTTTTTTTTTTATTTTATTTTAGTTTTTTTTAAGGTTTATTGGCTTTAGCGTTACACATGCAGCCATTGAGTCTGGTCCTTTTCGTGTTAGTATGGTTAGTTTTAAATCGAAAAACAAAAACAAACCAATAATTACAATCTTAGCTATAAGTCTATATCACAATTTCATATTCCACTTACTAATCTACAACGCAAGTACTTTACCCATTTGTTCCCAGTGTTGCGATAACGCAACAGCTCATTTGCACAAGTAAAGTAAACGTACCCTCTCATTCCCAGTGTTGCGTTTTCGCAACAGGGCTTATCTGGACACAGCAGCTAAATCTGAAGAAATTTATATTTTTTAAATTCAATTTGCAAGATAACTAAATGATTTTGAAGACTTCAGTCCATTCTAGAAAAAAAAAAGTTCTGGGAGATAATGGGTTAAAGATAAATTATAAACAAAATTAAAAACTGGTACTAAAATTTTAAAAAAGAAAAGAAAACTGGTATCATAAATAATAAACAAAATAAAAAACTTGTATCATATTCATAAACAAATTAAAAACTGACATCATATTGATTGATCATTTATCAGTGCAATTAGAAAAAAATGTCATTCAACTTCCTCACGCTATGTATATTTTGGATTGATAAATCTTATGAACTATGGTTTTATTTTTTTTGTTACTTTTTTTATTGAGTAATAAAATTATTATCAGTCTCTAAATAATAATTTTTCTACTATTATTCTAATCTAAATTAAATCAAGCCAGGTTTCTACTACACCTACAGCTAGATTATTATTTGAAATATTCAAATGATCAGGGTTTATATTTAGTAGATTTGAATAGCCCCTTATATTACAAAATATTATAGTGAAGTTTGAGAAAAAACAAATTAAACCCAAAATAAGAGGTTTTATTTAACCTGCAATTATGAAAGTTTCGGTTAAATAAAAAAAAATTTTAACACCAAGATTCCCCAAGTATACATTAGGAACAGTTTATGTTGATTGATCAAACCAAAAGTAAATAGGAAAGCTACCCACTCAAACCTTTATTCCAGAAGGCGAATTACTGATTTTCGGCTAAGAAAAAAAAAATAAAATAAAAAACTAGAGTTTTTTAATATATTTTTTTTATTTAAAGAGATATTACAACATCTCTTAGGCACGCAAAATAAAAATAATATACACGACTCTTTATTGATCATCAAATACTCTTCATATAACATTTTACACACTCAATAATAAACATAAAAAAGTTAACATTTCTGACATGTCATTAAGGAGATGACTAAAAAAAAGATGGATGTGAGACCTCCTCTCATGAATAAATGGAGGATATATTTGAGTTAGGAATGAGGTTTTGCTTGGAAATACTTATAAAGCCTAAAGCCTAAAATGCCACAAATTATATTTATGCATAACATGTGCTGATTGGTGCCGGTGTGCTGACAGGTGGAAATGAAAATATGAAGGGGAAAAATTCGGGCGAAATGTACCTACCTTCCCCGCAACACATTTCTGTTGTCGGGAAACGGTATAAAGCAGCGCCTGTATATCTACAACCACAAAACTAAAATCTGTTTTTCCTGTTCCTTGTTTATTTTTTATTTATTTTTTTTTTAATGAATACTGTAATATTTTACAATATTTTTTTTTTCATGTTATATATAAGATAAATCCGGTTTAATTCAATTTTATATGTGAAAAAAAGGCGACCTGAGCTATTCCGGATTACATGTCATTACTAAAAAGAGGTGTTATTATTAATAAAATAAATAAATAAAAGGAATAGGATACTGAATAAAATTAGTTTATGTATAGGATGATTGATTGTAAGGATTTTCAGTCAAATTTTGGAATTGGAAAAATTGGAAGCGTTGGCTCTCAAAATAAAGAAAATCCAAACAGGTGGAACATGTGACGAAATTTTGACTGAAAATCCTGATTTATCACATCCTAATCTTAAAAAAAAACAGTTGACCATTACACAACTATAAATTTTTATATGTTTATATTTAAATTTTTTATCAACTAAATTAAATAAAAAAATGTTTTTACATCTATTTATACTTGAAATAAATTAAGGGAGTAGTAAAGGTTGGATTTTTTTTCGCTAGAATTGATAATCTGGCAGAAGTTTTATGAGACTTTATAAATACTTCTAAAATTATGAAATCAGGAATCCTTGTCTGAGACATTAGTATCCAATTGTTTTAATTGGTAGGTTAATTAAAAATTAATTACCATAAAACAGGAAACAAACCAGCGTTTTAGAGGCTACAGTGAGAAAGACAATAATTAAGCGACTCTTTGGTTTAATTAATTACACGAAATTAATAGATTAAAGGAAAAGTTACCCTTAATTCAATTGAGTTGCATTTAACTCATAATTGGGCTAGCTTTTCAAACGAATTGATTAAATACACTTCTGCTTAAATATTATCACTCTCATTAAACATACTTATTGACACGGGAATGTTTTTAAATGAATAGGACACACGTTTCCATTTACAAGCATTTTTACAGCTCTGTGATTTTTTTTTCTCAGTTCTAATTAAATCATGTAATCATTTCTCTACTGATATCTTTTATTTTGTTTTTAAGTCACCCTGGCTTGTGTCAGTTAATCTGTTTTATTAAAAAAGAGATCTCTTATACAACGCCTTTTCAGTTTCTTATTTCTGAAAATGTGAGCTGTTGCTTTGTTTCTTATCAGTCGTTTAAAGTTTTCATGTAAGTTAGTATCGAAACGTATCTACAGAGTCCCTTATATGCTGGTTTAGTAATGTTTTAAAATTTAGTAGCACAATGGTGCTTTAGTAATGAGTCGTAAACATTTTTGCTTGAAAGGTATGAAGTCTCTATAAGTGTGTATTTCTAGTTGTAGCTGTTTGTTTGTTTCTTTAACGTCCATATGGCCACCGTGGGACGCGAACCCGCGATCTTCAGTATTGTAGGTTGCTATGCTAACCACTACACCACATGTGGCCCCTTTTGGTTGTAGCCTGACCACTACTTGTTAGAAATTCTTTATTACCTAATGATTCTTTAAAAACGACTGCTTATCTTCTTGTGATCCTAAATAATAATCCTAAAATCCTAATCCTGAAATCTTCATGGAGATCCTAACTTAATAATATGATATATGATTACACCAGACACGCCTCTGATCATGAGGATGAGTTAAAAAAAGCGCTGCGTAATTGATTTATATTCTTTTGTAGAATAAATACACGAGCTAATTTTTGGTTACCGATCTTTCCGAACCAGTTACTATTTATAGGTATTTCAGTTACTTTACTTTTTCCAAATAATCATTCAAAGAACTTTATTGACTCTGCTGGAATTATGGCCTGCACAGTAGTACTTCTTTAGCATTGCTCATAATTAATTATGTCTATAAATATGAGGAAGAGACTAAAAAGGCGTATGTTAAGTTGTCTGTTGACGAAATAATTTTGCACTAATTGATAAAGATTTTTGGGGCAGTTGTATTGTTTCAGATTATTTAAAATTGCTGTCCACCAAGCATTGTCAAAGGCTCCTTTAATGTCCAGGCTTACTACTAGTAGGTGTCTTTTCTTGTCCAATGTCGTCTGAATTTATTTATTTAAAGCACTTAGGGCTTTAATCTGTTCCTGATTGCGGACGGAAAGCGAATTGATTTTTGTGTAATAGTTCGTTGGTGGAAAGAAAATGCATCAGTCTGTTTTTTATTATTTTTTCTAAAACTTTACTCATTACCGGTAGTAGTACTTAAAGGCCTAAATGAAGTGGAGTCTTTTTTGGGGATCAGAGTCAATTTAGCGATTTTCCAAACTTGTGGGAATTCCCTCCTCTTATAGAAAATTTTGTATATTTCCAAAATGATACGTGGAAAAAATTCGGTTATCTGAGAGATCTGCTTCATTAACAGACCTTGGTAACTGACACAAGCCAGACAAGAGGTATCGCTGGGTGCCATACTTTCCCTGCCTGAAATGCCATTGTTAGTATACTAGAAGCCATCAAATCGTGCTGATTGTCGACACGTTTTTGACAGGCACAGATAAAAAAAAAGGAGTTTAAATAATATTCAAATAAAAAAATTATTTGCATAATCATTATTCGATCAATAATGATATATGGGTCATTCTCACCAAAGTGGGCAATTTTTACGGGGTTTTTATTTTAAATTTTATGGGTACAAATAAACTTTTTTTTCGGTGTAATACTATTCCTCAGCTTATAAGAAGCAAGGAGTCGACTTGGAAGAACACCAATTCACGTTGAACGTTTTTTTTTTTTTTTTTTTAAATTTCTCATTATTTAGGACTGATGATGCTTTGAAAAAGTTGAGCAGCAAAAGAAAGCTTCAATCAACGTCGCTATCTTCATTTCCCTGCAGCATTTTATTTACAGTAAGACAGGGGAATGAAAGACAGGGGAATGAATTTTTAAGGTTTATTTGATAACCGTTGAAAGGGAAAAAAAGATATAATAATGCTATTTGAAAAACGAAATCTGTGCTACAAAATCTTTTATCTCTCAAAAATTAGAAAAGAAAAAAACTTGCCTGACCAAAACTATAGAGGACAGGGGAATGAAGACTATTAAACGTAACCTCTCAAGTTTATGAACTTATTTGCTTCTGGAGAGCTTGGATTTGTACTGAGGTTAAGTTAACAGTTGGGGTTGCTTAGGGAAAGCAACCCTTCCTGCTGACTATATATTTTTTACTAATTTCCCGCCTGAATAGTGTGGTGAAAATTTAATTTTAGAAATTGAATGGGGAATGAAAGAAAACCCGTGGGACATCATAAAAATTATTTTTTTTTTCAATTCTAATCCTTTATCATCAAGGAGTCGACTGCTTTTATGAAATTTTACAGTATTTTGAAATCCTATGGACATTCCAAGGTACGATTTTTATTTCCTTGAGGTTTGATTATCTATAACGAATACTTATTTTTATTTTTATTATAGACGGAAGGATATTGAGATGAGACTATAGAATAACTTCCAGTAATAGGGGATAGAGCCGACACTAATATGGTTATGCATGAAATTTATTCATCCGACAATGATGAGGGGATGGCTAAGAGGAATAAAATTATTGCAAGGGGTGGTTTCTTGAATATTAAGCAACGCAACTTGCTCCCCACTTTAGTCTTAAATAATTTCAATTTAAGACCCTACTTTTGAGTTTATTCGTTCTTTTTTTTCAAAATATGAATATATTTAATTTAAGTATCGATAAATTATAAATTATTTAATAGTTTATTATTATTAATAATAATTAAATTATTATTAAATAATTATATTCCTAAATAATAAAATGTAACCGGTAATTTACTCAGTAACTTTTTATATTTTATTATAAATCCATTGAAACCTTTAACTTGGTTATACATTAAATATTTAGAACGCAGTGATAATTTAATAAAATTCAGGAGGCATTTGCTCATTGTTATGTAAGAATAGTACTAGTATACTATTGCGATAACTAATTGATTGCGTAAAATTGGATATTTAATTAGTTTACATAGTTAATAACGACTACTTATACTTACTAATTTTTTTTTAACTTCATATTTTTATTCGCACCAGTTGCAGCTAAGCGACAATCAGCAAATGTGATATAAACTGCTTTGATGTTGGCATTTTAGGCATGAGGGAAGATAGTGCCCAGCAGCACATCATCCCGGACTTGTTTCAGGAAAGGAGGTCTCTCATCCAACTCCTTTTCAGTCGCCTCATAAAAGGCATCTCAGTCGTGACCATATCATTCATAAGTCTGTTGTTATGTCCGTGCAATTTGATATGAAAGCCAGAATAGAGGGTTCTTATTTGTTTGTCGATAGTTGGGAATTGTAATTAGGTGGTAGTGCTTTGTTATTGAAGTACAAAGGTGCAAGAGAGAAATTTTAAGACGCAAAGTACCTGTGAAACCTGACATATCAAGTTTTGAGAGCTAACCACACACATATATGAGCTTTTTAATATGTGCTATACCAGGTCTGTAAATATGAAACCGGAATTCGCCAATGATAGGAGTTAGCAGTCAATATAGTCTTCTAACTAATCCGTCAGTGGTGTTATCTGCTTTTGCCTACATGTAATAAAGAGATCCAATTGATAACAACATCAGTTTCATTCTATAACCGTGTTTTTAGTGGCGTTGAACATGTCGACTTTTGTTCCAACAAATCAAGATTTGCGGACAGCATTTATTTTCCGTTTCCTTCTGAAAAAAAAATTGGAGCATTATCACATGGGATGCTTGTTGAAGCTTACGGGGAGCTTGCCCTAGGCAAATCTCAATGTTTCGATTGGTTCAAAAAATTTAAAGATGATTTCAATAAAAGAAACAAAGACAACTGAATGACAGGCAGCAGGAAGCTCGAAAAACCTCATGGCAAATGCTGCTCGCCAGGTACAGAAAAAAAGTCATTTCTTCATCAAATTGTGACTGGTGTTGAAAAGTGAATTTACTTCGAGAATCCTAAGCGTAAAAAATCCTGGGTAACTCCTGGTGAACCATCGGCATCGCTTGGGGAGGAAGAAAATGCTCTGTGTCTGGTGTGATCAGATGGGTGTCACCTACTATGAGCTGCTGAAACCAGGGGAAACTGTTAATACGGAACGCTACCTACAACAGATGATAAATTTGAATAAAGATTTGTGCCAAAAAGTCCCAAATATCAAGAAAGGACACACAAAGTGATCTTGCTCCATGACTATGCCCCATCACATTCGGCTAAACGGACCAAGGAAACGATCCAAGTGTTTGGTTGGTAAATTCTTCCGCATGCGGCTTATTCACCAGATTTGGCCCCATCTGATTACCAGCTATTTGCATCGATGGGACACGCACTAGCTGAGCAGCGCTTCACTTCCTATGAAAATGTACGAAATTGGTTAAGAGATTGATTTGACTTAGAAGAGGAAGCGGAATGAAAAATTCCGGTTTCATATTTACACACCTGGTAATACTGTGGCTATAATAAATTTATAGGATTTTTAATAAAGGAGTCTCTTCTATGTGTTATATTATATTTAATTGTCCTAATGTTTCGGGTTGTTCTCCCACAGTAGCCAATAGTAGCTACAGAGATAAGTGACAATGAAATTAGTCCAGAGCCAAAAAAGTGTTAAAAATAAGCTAATATTGTTTTTTTTTTACTTTTATTATTAATCCGCACCTGTCAGCAAGGTGCTGACAATCAGCGAATGAGATGGTGGTAATAGGCTATAATGACATGTCAAACATGAGGAGGGAAAGCACCCAGCAGCAACCCCTTCCTGGCTTGAGTCAATTACCTCGGTGGTCTTAGAGAGCAGATCTCTCATCCAGCGCCTTATTAGTCTTCTCGTACCCATGCTTATGTCAGCCGTATTACTGATTAAAGTATTTGATGTCCGTTTAAATTAGTAAAAAATCGTTTGTATAGCCTCGTTATGTGCTGCTGGTCGACTGTTAGTAGATGGAGGTCTGTATGTAAAGTTTTGTTAGTCACGTACGAAGGTGCCTTTATAATGAGTCGTAACAATTTTGATTGAAACGTTTGAAGTTTTTGTAAGTGAGTCTTTTAATCTGTGAGGAATATGTCCATATGGGCTTGAGTACGTATTTAGTTTTTGTTTCAGTTTCAGTTTTGATGATTTAGAAAGTAGTGGGTAGAGAAGCTTGAGTCTTTTGTTAAGAGTCCTTTTTTTCATTTTGACATGCGGACGCCATGTCATCCTTCTGTCGAAATTGAGTCCCAGATAGTGTAATTTTCCATAGTTGAAACCTATCGTGTAACTTGTGCAAGTGATATTGTAATGTCAAAGAAGCCTGTGTAGCGTCCTGATGTTTCGTGATAATTGCTGTATCATCAGCGTAAGTTGCAGTCAATGTCTCGTTGTTAATACGTATGCCGTGCGTATATATGATGTAGAATAAAGGTGCTATACCCTGCCGGACAAAGATAATAAGCTAAAGCTTATTAAAAATATTAAAGTATTATTAAAAGTATTAAAAGTATTGAGCCTTGGGGTACTCCCGCCATGATTGGATAAATTGAAGACATTTCCGAACCCTGCCGGACAGAGATAATAAGCTAAAGCTAATAATGTAAAATAAGAATATGACAGTTATATTTTCATATGTAACAACTTTAAATAAAAACAATCGGTGATGGAACTAAAAATTTGTAAAATGATAACCCCAGGAGATGGGCCAACAGCCCGAAACGTTGGGACGATTAAATATAATATAACACATGGAAGAGATTCCTTCATTAAAGAAAATCCTTGAACAAACCACTCTTCCTCACAAAAACATATAACCAAGTGTTGCGGAAATGAGTTGACTCTTAGTAAGAGGTCAGAACTCACTAGCGCTGCTGACACTTGAAATTAAATTTGCCAGATTCTTGTGTTTCCAACACTACCTTACCTTATAATTGTATCAATAATTACTATTAGTAATTATGCATTAAGTACATTTATAAATGGTAACTGATAATAAATGAAAATTAATAAAAAAAAAATTAATTTCTGAAACAAGGGATAATAAAAATAAAATAAAAATATCATTTCATTTTAAACGGCAATAATTATGAATTTTATTGAAATATCAATTCAAATAAATAACGACTGACTCACATTTTATAACGGCTTAACTTATAATTTTATAAATTGATGAATTTAATGTTAATCAAACAATTTTATAAACTAACACTTCTAAACACAAAACCCAGTTAATATCAATCAAAAGGTTTTATAAAACTAACTTTAAATTCCTAAACTTAAAACTTTCAATCAATGACTGAAATTAATCTCAAGTGAATAATTTTATTAAAATAACTTTAAAATTTTAATATTCAAATTATCAACCAATAACTTAAATTAATTTCAATTAAATAGTTTGATAAAACTAACAATTTTAAACTAGAAACTAATCAAAACAAGTGCTATTTAATTTAATTAAATTATAAACTAATACAAATTATAAAGTGCTGATTATATTTAAACAAGAGATTAATCAAAACAAATTTTAAATTATTAACAGTGGCCTATCCAACAATATATCAGTTTATAAATCAATTACTTAGGCCTTCAACACTAATTTTATAATATAACCAGTCTTTTAATAATTTATTTCAAATAATAATACCTTGATCAAGGGTTTATAGGAATGTCCTTGGTGTAGATGGCGAACAACGTCGAGCCGTGTTGTAAGTTTTTTGTTCATTGCCGTGTTAAGTAGAACTCCGCAGACATATTAATCTAAATATTTTTCTTTCAAGTAATTAGTAATTCAATAAGAGTTGATCCTCTTCAATCCATTTCGGTTATAAATTATGAAAGACGACAACGTATTACAGTCTTGTACGTGGTTATAATAATAACAAAACATTAGCCGGCCGGCGTGTAAACTTTTATATACTATCAGTACCACGAGTGGACGACAACTGACTGGGCTTTGTTTTCCACCTGATCCTCTCCAGCAAAACATATGGTATTTATTATTAGTTTGACAATACCATATGACTGGCATCAGAATGAAATAAATTAATATAAAAATTAAATAAAACATTTTTCAGACATACATAATGTAACACGCATTTGTATCATAATATTATGATGTGATACTAACATTAGAATAATATTAGTAATAAATAGTAAAAATAAATACATTATTGATATGATATATCTATTGTATTTATATAATAATAATTACATGTTAATACTAATTTTAAATATATGTAATGTTTAAGTCTTTTGTGCCAACACCAAGTAGAAAATAAATTTATAATATGGTGGATAAAATGTCTTCAGCGTGTTCTTGGGGGCGTCGAACTTGAATAAAAGAAGGGACCGACCATATTGAGTAGGACTTCCCTTTCAAGGGAGGAAAAAGGGAGACTTAGGCTTTATTAAAGGCCGAGAAGTTTACTTTCAAATAATTTTCTGCTTTAACTTAACATAATTCCCTTCAGCCATCCCCACCCTTTTCTGAAGCCAATATATTTCCATGACGTTCTAATGGAAACTAATTACTATCTCGGACAGATATTAGGTAAAGTTTTGTGCAGGATCAGGCAAGAGTTCAATCTTACAATATTACTTTTTACAGGTGATATTACTAACACATTGGAGAGCAGCCCTTACAACATAGACCTAATCTGACCAATCAAATTACCTTTAATTCAGTTACTTTTGATATTAAAGAAGCCTTAGATACGCTAGATCCCAAAGCCAATTGCAACAGGGCTGGGGCTACAGATCGGATTTCTATGACTTCACGGATTTACGAGTCGATATGTCATTTCGTTTAAGGGATGGGAGTAATTTGATAGATAATGTAGGGGAGAGCGGGGTTGGTTGGCATAGGGGGTAGGTTGGCCATTGGCTTATAGTTTCCCTCACACCTGTTTTGAAGGCCCCACCATTGTACCATGTGACCCACTCAACCTCGGGAGTCTTGTCCTGAGTTTTCAATCCGATGCTAATAGTGTAGATAAGAGTGTGCTTCATTGCTTGATTTTACAACATGTAAGTAAATTTTTATATTTTCCGTAAAGTTAGTTTAAAAGCATGGAAAAACATTTGTCTCCGATTCTGTTCACATAGCCCCAAACTCCTTTGAAAAACCTAACTTTTCGACTAACCTGTTTCTTGTTTGATTGTTCTCCCCTGTCCTGGCAGTCATCTTTCATATGATCTCTCCTTTGGGGTTAGTTGGCTCTCTTCAACTTTTTTTTTGGCGCAGTAGCAATTCACAAAAGCAAGGTAAACATAATCAAAGGTGAAACTACCAATTGTCTTTAGTTCCAGCGAGGAAGATGAGAGCAATTTTTCTTATGCAAAAAGTGACGACAGTCTAAACTTCTATCTTCTTCTATTGTCATTCTATTTTCCCTTAAAAGCTGTTAAAAACCGATTCAAAATTTTTATACCATTATAGTGCAGCTTTTAATAACAATAATAGGTGTCAGGCAGTACTTGAATGAGATGGCTAAACAATCCCACCTTCTAGGCCAACCTGCCCCACCTTGGGGGTTAATTGGCATACTCTGGGTTCTTCAATTTCTATGATCTTAGTATTAAATATTATGTTGTGAAAAAAATACTTGAAGTACTCTAATACTTGGAGTTTACAGTGGTATCAGCCCCATTGGGATTATATTATCAGGAACCACTCAACATTCAAAAAAGTGAAAACTGTTGCCAACCAACCCGCTCTCCCCTACTGTATTTTGTTTTATAACAATTACAGGGGTCTGATTGATTACAGATAACAATCTAAAATTTCTTTGTATGCATACTAGATAATTTACATTTTCTTTTTCTTTTCTTGCTTCAATAAACAAACAAATATGCTCTTCAATTAAGAAAGAAATATAAATTTTATAACAAACATTTAGAAGTAAATTAAAAATAAATAAATAATTAATATAAAGAAATAAAAATTTATAGAACATAACCTAATTTTTCTTTTTCCCGTTTTCTTTCGTTACTTATCTTCAAATAAAGAGTGTGTGCCCCCTCCAATTGATCAATGTTAGTGAAATTTTGACTGCCACATCGTGGGCATATACATACACTAAATACCGAGTTGGTCAAAATCGTTAAAGCCGTTTTTGAGTAAATAAAAAAAAACACGTGAAAATGGAACAAAATTTATTAAGTAAAGTGCCCACTCCAATAAAGCAATTTTGATAAAAATTTTACTGTCGCATCGCGGGCATAAAAATATACCAAATACCGAGCTTAATCAAAATCGTTAGAGCCGTTTTTGAGTAAATAAAAAAAAACCACGTGAAAATGGAACAAAATTTATTAAGTAAAATGCCCACTCCAATAAAGCAATTTTGATAAAAATTTTACTGTCGCATCGCGGGCATATAAATATACCAAATACCGAGCTTAATCAAAATCGTTAGAGCCGTTTTTGAGAAATTCGAAAAAAACCTAAAAATTAGACAAAATTCTTTAAATAAAGTACCCCCTCCGTTTGGCCAATTTTGATGAAATTTTTGCTGTCACATCGCGGGCATATACATACACCAAATACCCAATTTCAGGTCTGTGCGATTGATAGTTTTTGAGCTAGTCTGTTCACACACAAACACACAGACCATTTCGCGGGACTTGGTTAATTGGACTCAGGGGACCCCAAAACGTGTATTTCCATTGAAAACCGGAAATCGAAATTTTTCACGATCGCAATACTTTCCTTACTATATTCTATATTACTATACTATATACTTCATATATAAGTAAGTGAAAGTAAAAATCTGTATACCAAACTCAAAGACCCACTACCACTCCTAAACAAGTGTAATGTAGTTTATCGTATCCAGTGCTCCACGCTTAATTGCAACAGTTGCTTTATCGGTGAAAAAATTATTTTTAAAAACGGATTTACCAACATAAATACAGTATTTCCACGTGTAATTCGTCTACGAGCAGAACATGCCATCGCCCACAACCATTCGTTTGACTTCGAGAACCCCTCCATATTACCTACTGTACCAAACCATGTCATAAACGACTCATCTCAGAATCCATTTTATCCATATGGAAAAAATAACCCTGTAAATCATAAAAAAGATAAAGAGATAATTTCATCCCCTTATTCTAACATCTTTCGCATCCTCAAATCCAAGTATTGATTTTATAGGTATCCGCAATTATCTATGTACGAGTATCTCTTATATTATTAGTATCTATCGTACCTCTTGTATTATTATTATCTTTAGTATTGTATAACTTCCTTCTTTATAATTTTCAATTTTTTATGCATTGTTACCTTATGTATTATCTCAATTTTGTGTTATTATTGAGTCCAGATATTGTACTCTGGTAACAATTTGTATGCAGTACCATCTATTTTGATAGTTTTTAATATCTTGTTTTCACTCAGTTGTCATGTAGCCTTTCACTTCAAAGGCGTTGGGTTTCCCCCGTCATAAACCTTTGAAGTCGGCAAACTATCCCCTACCACTACCTCTTACCTTATTTTACCTTCAGTCTTTGTATCTACCTTGACTCAGAAGGTAAATATCAGATTCTATTTTATCTTGCTAACCAGCTACTTATTTAAATATTCATGTATAATGCTTACCATCTTTTATATTATTATCAGTTCTGTAAAATTTTCATTTATTGTCATCCTCTAGCATAGATACTCAGATGTTTGTTTTCTTTTAGCCCTGATGAATATCCATAAGTTGGATCGAAACGTTGGCTTTCGAAAATAAAAATTTTCTCAAACTGAAAATCCTGATCACCATTTAACCTATCATAAATGTAATGTGCTACGGATCAGAAACATGGACCCTGAAAGTAGCTGTCCAGCAGGCATGAGAATTTTTGAAAGAAAATAATGAGAAGAATATTAGGTCCTCTATGCGCTCAAGGAGAATGGAGGATAAGAACTGAAATATGAAGATATCGTGCCCTTTGTGGAGGCCAGGATAATTAGCTGGATGGTACATGTAGATAGACGATGTCAACGTGAAGAGGATACTCAGAGAGGATTGCCCTGGAAATAGGAAAAGAGTACGAACAAGAAAATCATGGAGGGAGACAGGAGATCTGAAGAGAATTAGAGTGGAGAATTGGAGAGGTAAAGCGCAGGACAGAGAAGTCTGGAGAAAGAAAGTGAAGGAGGCCAAGGTCCACAACGGACTGTAGAGCCAGTCAGAAAGCAAGTTTGTTTGTTTAACGTCACTTTATGCCACTAAGGCTAATCGGACGATACTACAGTGGCAGTCCTAAATTTCTCATATCTAGGTGTAATTAGGATAGGTATCTTTAACGATACCTGACATCATATTCGGGATCTCCATTTTACGTCCTGTCCGAGGGACGGTATAGCCAAGGATTTTTTACTCTCTTTAAAAAAAGCCTAGGGCCACCGTGGGACGCGAACCCGTGACCTATAGTATGGTTGGTTGCCATGCTAACCACTGTGATGTGACCCACACACATAATTATTTAGTTTAAGTATATTGGTATATAAGGGCTCGCGAATGGCTCTGCTGCGAGTAACTAGGGCCTGTAAGTCTCTGTCTCATGAAGCGGCACATGTCCTTGCGGGAGCAGTACCTATCGATCTCCTCCTGCAGGAAGACATTTTTAGATACACAATGATGAGGGAAGGGTCGGCGGTTTTACCGGAGTGTCTTCGTGCAAGGATCAATGAGGAACCACGCAGATGGAAGAATATCATTCAAGAATACACCCTGGACCAATGGAATCAGAGATGGATAGCGACACCAAAGGGAGCTACGCTGAGAAAATATTTTCCAACCGTCAGCTCCAGGTTAGCAGCAAGATGGGTAGAACCTGATTATTGGGTCTCCCAACTACTAACTGGACATGGTGGCTTCCGCACAAAACTCGTCCAGTATGGGAAGAATATTGATCCTCTGTGCCCTACCTGTGGAGTACCCGAAACAGCCGAACATATAGTCTTGGACTGTGCCGCTTATGAGGCATTGAGGGCAAAAATGCTGAGGGAAACTGGTCTCTATGTTCTGACTGAAAGCCATTTCCCTCAGCTAATGGCACAAGAAAACTATCCGCACTTCAAGGCCTTCGTGACTGGGTGGAAAACGATTGCGGGTCCAACGCACTTCTCATTGGGGAGGAGAGAAGGTCCTGTACCCGGAAGACCACCAGAGAGGGCAGAGGCTGAAGAAGGTGATTCATAAACTAGAAGAGCAGGCTGTGTGCACAGCTTATGAAAAATTTTGTTATTGTTTTACTGGCAGCAGTTGGTTGTTATCCAGAAATGGATAGCATCCAACTAATGCCAAAACCCATATTGCCTTTCAGGCACGGTAGGGATGGCAATAAATAAATAAAATAAATATTAATTGTTATTATATTACATATGTATGTAGATAACAATGAGTATAGTGATTATATTTTAATTGTAATAATTATTCTAATTAGATGGCCTAAATATTTGAGTTTATATAAAATGCTAAGTAATAACATAGGGCCAAACTTTGTACCCTAAGCTCTCCTTATCGCTCCACTCTAGCCCCAGTTCTATCGAAGGCCTGTATTTAATAGTAATTATATATATTTCTCTGTACGTATATATGTATATATTATTCACCAATTATAGTTTACTTCCACTGTATATTTTTGCTTGTCCCATTATTAAATATAATTAAGATCCACGGATATTAACGGACCTTTTTACTAACCCTATTAATTCAATTAAACAAGGGACATCGCACCACTACACCGAAGGTAATAGTGAGCAAGTTTACAATATCTGTAACTGTTATTTTAAAAAAATAACTGGGAGTATTTAAGTAATCACGACCCAGTATTAGCCTTCTTTCGCAACAGAAATCATTAATAACGATACTATCACGACTCCGAAAACGGTTGCTAATACTTTAAACAGGAACAGTATTCAAAGTGTAACTGAAACCTCAGCAAGTTTCTAGAGTTAAATTGGACAGTAAATTGTAAATTTGAGCTCTATTGAGGCTAAGGTAGAAGGGGCCTGGGTAACTAGAGGCCCAACTCTAACAGCTGTTAATTGAGAAAGGAGACAACAAGTTAAATAAAAGTTGTCGGCAATTGGAACAAGGCTCGGGAAAACTTTAACCTCTTCCCCCCTCCTCTCTTCAAAAGCGTTTCCACAATTTTTCCTCTTGTTTTTACTGTTTAATCTATTCAGAGGGTTTTTGTAAACTTTTTATCTCCCGCTAGGGTTGTCTTGTATTTTCAACCAAACGTTTCCAGTGTTTTCGTAAAAAAGCAAAACAAAAAAGAAAGCTCACATAATCGAGTTATTGTTTTACAAATGTTTTTCATCTCGAACAAAAAAAATGTATATAGTTTAATAATCTCTATCACTGAATCACTTTTTAAAAAGGACTTTATTGAAAGAATACAACTTATAGACTATGGACTACTGCTAGGACATAATAACTAGGAAATTATTTACAACTGATTGAACAGACGGTCAAGGAGACGACCGGATATATAGGAGTTGAGACAGGAACTGTGTCAGCGTTATTAACCGTCAGCGAGCTACCTTAACTCCTCCTGGGGGAAGATCTTGCAATACTCCTGGATTGCTAGATTTACAATATTTTGACCATGGTTGGTATTGTACCTTATAGTTGGTTACAACTGGTGATAGTTTTGGAACATTAGAGTAAGATACAACCATTTCCGGTGCTGTGGGATTGATTACATTATTCTTCTTATTACAATAAAAATATCCAAATATACAAAATATTATAAACATTACAATACTTAAACTAAAATACCATTCAATAGAAATAAAAGGAACAAAGGAAGTTTCAATAAAGGAAGATGAAGAAATATTTACATTTTTCATTAGTTCTAGCTTAAAAGATTTATACAAAGGTTTAAATTTAAAGTAGAAATTATGATTATAGGTTTTAGGAAAATTAGAAATACAATCGTCATGACTAACACTAATAAGAGCTACTTGTGGTAAAAATATAGTATCATTGTGACAATTATCAAATTGAGAAATATTATAAGTAACATACATTTTTATGTAATCATTAAATACAATGTTAGTGGTACAATTTACATAAGTACAATAGGTGAAACTAGAATTATTAATTATATTTAGGATACACTTATTTGATGTTTCTCTCATATTTTTACAATAGTACTCATTATTAAATATGCAATCTGCATGAAAATAATTATTATCTTTCTTAATAACTAGTTGTTGATCTAATTTTAATTGCTTAAAGGTATTGTTTATGTACATTGGTACTGGAATTATTAGAAATCCATTATAAGATTGCTCGTGAGTAGGCAAACGTATAAAAACATGAAATGTAGAATTATAATAAGAACAGTACATTTTAGTATTTTCCATATAATTTCAATGTTTTTAGAAATTAATGTAATATTAGAAGGTACATTGTTTATAACATCAGTCATTAAACTAGAATGAATTATTCCTGACTTGCAGAATTCCATTGAAAGCAATAGTGCATTTAATTTCTTTTCTAATAACTGTGTATGCATATAGAAATGATAAGCTTTGTCTTCTCTATTTATTTCATTAATAGAAGCTTGAATCTTTTTATAATTATTATTTATAGTTTTTACATCTTTTTCATATCTATCAATCAATCGTTTATTTGTATCAATTATGTTTTTCTCATTGATATTATTTTGAACTGTGTTACTTAGTGTCTTTTGGATTATTTTGTCGTAGTATGCTTTATCCGAAGCATCCATGTTCCCGGTTAACCACGATATCGCTGAACCGATCGCGTTAATTAATCCTCTTTTTGTTCTAAGGTTATTATTATTTTCTAGGGTATATTTTAAAATTCGTAATTGATTTTCTACAGTTTGTATGTTATTTAATAAGATATCATAAATATCGGTTTCATTAAACTGTTTTAATAATGTATGAAGATTACTAACTTCCTTGGAAATTAAGTCTGTCCTGTAATAATGATATGTTTCATAGTAAGTATCAATGACTTTAATGTTATTTGCAGTATAATGAAGAATACCTGGGGATTGTGTCAGATCTTGTATTTTTAATGAATTACATCGGATGAAGAGTAGTTGAAGAATGATTAACATCTTTATCTGAAACACGAAAATAAGATTTCTTCTTTTTATTAGGACGCTTTATATTATTGACATGTTCTTTGTTAATTTTTAATTTATGATATAGATTTTTATTTTTACTTTTAACTTTAGGAGTTTTTACATAAATAGTGGCTTCATCTAATTCTGGCGGTTCTTCCCTATTTTCGTTAAGTTTATCTGTTCGCTTCTCCTTTTCATTAGTTATTTTATCATGCACCATTTTTTGTAATTTATTTAAGTGAGTAAAATAATCATGTATGTAAATTTCTTGTATATCTTCAGTTTCGTAATTATTTTGAAATTTACCAAAGGTTATTTCATTGGGTGTTAATTTAAGATTTTGATTAAGTGAATTATTGTAAGCAATTACACTTGTTTGTACAATTCTATCAAATTTATATTGTTTATGTGAATTAGCGTTAAGTCTTAAAATTTCTGTAAATGTGGCGTGACATTTATTAAGTGTTCCAAGTGAGTTAGAGTGATTTCTACTTGTATAATGAATTTCTATTTGTAGAGATTTACAAAATTGTTTGACCAACATATTGTCGAATTCTTTTCCTTGATCGCAAATTATTCGTTCAGGGGGAGGATATAACATGCAGTATTTTTCCAAAGCTTGACAAATTGTCATGGCATTTTTTGAGTTTATAATTTGTACATAAAAACGTTTTGAAAACGTATCTATGCTTGTGAACATGATATGCCTATCGTAAAAGAATAAGTCTATCATTATCTCTTGAAAGGGTCTCTCCGGTGTGTTGGTTAATTGGAATTTAGCTTTAATAGGTTTCCTATCATATTTACTTACTTTACAAATGTCGCATTGATTAATGAGTTCGGTAATTTTATCTTTCATATTCGGAAAGTATATTTCTCTTTTCAGGTGTTCATAGGTTTCTAATATACCACGATGGCAAGTTTTGCCTATATGGTAGTTTATTATTTCTTCTTTCTGTTCGTTCAAGTCCGTAATGTCTCTGCATAGCAATGAATATCTCTTGATTCTTACGGTCCTAAATTCTTTCTCGATTATTTTTGTGATTTCGTTAAAATAAAATTCTAATGTTTGAGTTGTTGCTGCAAATCTAGATGCACAATATATTCCATAGGTTTTTCCTGGTTCTAAAATTTCCAGTAGCAATCGGTTGATTTCACGTATGTTGTTGATGTGCAGCGTGTACCTAAATTTTTCAAATATTCTATCTGTTTCAACTTTATTCGTTGAACTCTTTTTGACTATTATCTGTCTTTTTTCTACGTTTATACATTTGTCACTATCGACTATCCAAAAACGTTCGTTACTACTGAGTTGAGAATGTTGGGTCATTATACTCTGATTATCTTCTGGATTTTCATCAGTTTCCTCTGGGAGTTCAAGATCAACTATTTCTTCTACAGAAGTTCCAGCGTTTCCTTCGGGAGCTATTCCTTCTTGTAACAGTTGCTCTATAAATTCTCCATAATCTGAAGATGAAGAATCAGGTATATCTATTGCGGGTGTTTCTTCAGTTTCCATATTTTCTATGGCGTTAATTTCATTTCTTCTTGAAAGTGCATCCGCTACATGGTTTATTTTACCTTCTATATGTTTGATCTCAAATTCAAATTCCTGCAGTTTCCAAATCCACTTCATAATTCTAGAATTTCCATTTTTCATAGAAAATACCCATGTGAGTGGTTTGTGATCTGTTTGCAATAGGAATTTGGATCCATATAGGTAAGGTTTAAACGACTGAGTAAAATACACGATACTCAATAATTCTTTTTCAATCGTCGAATAGTTTTCTTCCGTTTTGGAGAGGACTCTTGAGCCATAAGCGATTGGATGATCTACTCCGTTTATAACTTGACTAAGCACTCCTCCTATTGCTTGATTAGATGCATCCGTCGTTAAAATGAATTGTTGGTTCCAGTCAGGATAGGCCAATATAGGCGTATTCGACATCATGTTAATCAAATTTTCAAATGCATCTCTAAATTGCGGAGTGTTATATTCTTTGGTATTGATGGCTGCTGACAATGGTCTTGTAATTTTGGCATAATTCTTTATGAATTTGCGATAGTACCCAGTCATACCCAAGAACCTTCGGAGTGATTTTTCATCGTTTGGTAATTTCATTTTTAAAATGTCCTCTATTTTCTTTGGATCCGTTTTCAAGCCGTTTTGTGTCACTATATATCCTAAAAATTTCAATTCTGTTTTGAAAAATTCAGTTTTGTCCAACTGAATGCTTAGGTTATGCTGTTTTAAACGCTGTAATACTAGTCCAATGTCTTTTAGATGTTCTTCTTCATCTTTTGAATAGATGATTATATCATCTACATAAGCCATTGTCCTAGGTAGATTTGCTATTGCCATATTTATCATTCGTTGAAATGTTGGTGGGGCATTACAAAGTCCAAAGGGCATCCTTAAAAACTCGTAATGACCGTTTTCCGTACTGAATGCTGTTTTAGCGATAGAATCTTGATCCAATAATATTTGATGAAACCCTGATGTTAAATCTATAGTGCTAAAATATTTTGCTCCTTTAAGTCTATTTAAGACATCTTCGATATTTGGCAAGGGAAATTTGTCTTTTACTGTTTCTTGATTTAGTTTGCGATAGTCTATGACCATTCGCACTTTTTTTATTCCGCTTGCATCCATCTTTTTCGGCACTATCCATAGTGGCGAATTATAAGGAGAATTGCTCGGCTGAATAATACCGTCTTTTAGCAACTTAGAGACTTCATCGTTTATCTGTTTTTTGAATTGCTCGGGATATCTATAATTCCGAGTATAGATAGGATTTTCGTTTTTAGTTACTATTTTATGCTTTAATAAATTGGTAGGTTTTAATTTTTCATTTTCTCTTTTTATAATTTCTCCATTTTTAGAAATTAATGCAACTAATTTATCTGTAGTCTCCCCGTCAATGTGATCATGTCTAATCACATTTCTTATTTCATCTAAATTTGTCATTAAGTGACATTCATTAGTTTTTTTATGGTTGGAATGGTCGAATTTAAACACCGTATTGCCGATCACTATGTGATTATCTTTGCAATTCACTGAAATGTTCAATTCTTTCATCGTTTCATAACCTAAGAGAAAATCATACTTATCATTAACCGGATACACTAAAAATTCAATTTTCTTTTTAAGTCCTAAAGATCCTGTCATGTTTAAATTTACCGAATATTTTCCATTATCTATTCCGGTCGGTGTTGAAATAGCAAAAGGTTGTTCAGTTGTTTTTATATTATATTGTTCTATTATTCTTGGATGAACATAGTTTTTAGACGCTCCTGTGTCTATTAACCAAATTTTATGCGTAAAGTCTTTTATACTGGGAAGTTTAGATGTGTCAGGTAATTGATAAACAGGATTTATTGTTCTAGTTCCTCCTCGTACGTTTGTATCGGAGGCGGTTCGTTGTCGTTCTGACCTAATTCTAAAAAATTATCAAAGCGAGTTGTTAAATTATGAATTTCTTCTCTTAACTGTTGGTTCTCTTGTCTTAATTGCAAAAGTTCCTCGTTTTCAATGTGATGTGCTTTGTCGGACACAGTTCTCATTGAAACCGTTTCTGGTTTTTCTGTCTTTTCAAAATTATGTTGTTGTCTAAATTGGCCTGAATTAGGTTTGTTAAAATATTGACGTTGAGCTTGCGGACTCCATTGTTGGTTGTATATAGGTTTTTGATAATTATTTTGATGTTGATAATTATTATATGGGCGTTGATGTTCTTGTCGCGGTTGGTAATGTTGATTATGGTATTGCGGATGTTGATTATGATATTGCGGATTTTTATATTGAGTAAACTGCCGTTGGTCTGATTTATGTTGCGGCTGTTGTTGTTTAAGTCTAAATTGTTGCTGTTGTGGTTTTTGATTATTAAAATTTTGTTTTTCTTTTCGAACTCCATATAACTGATAAACGACTGTAGAAAATGTATTTTTAAGTGAATTTTTAATATCCTCTAAGTTCCTATAGATTATATGCGTAAATTGTCTAGTGAGTACCGGATGTAAGTTAAGTACTGCAGTGGTAGCAATTGTTTTATCATATATTGTTAAATTATTACTTTCATCTTCCGTGTAAAGTTTAGTTACCAAATCTCTACGTTTTTCAATAAGCCTGTTAATATAATCTACTGGATGTTCGTTATGATAACTTTTTGAATCTAAAATTTCTTTAAGAATAAGTTCCGTACTTCTAGAATCATAAAATTGTTTCTTTAGATAATCTAAAAGCTGTTTTACATTTTCAAATTGTTTGTCATAACACAAATCTTCCGGTTCACCAATAAGTTTAGATTGAGCTTGTATTAAAATAGATTTTTCATTAATTAGCCTATAAGCATTGTTACTCTGACAATATTCTTCCACTAAATATTCTATATTAGAAATATATTTAATAAGTTTTTGTGGGTTTCCATCATAGATGGGGACTATTTTAAATTCGCTAGGTGTGATTCGAACGTTTGGGTTCATTGTGAGTTCAGGAATATTTCTATTTCTATTTAGTCTATCACTAAGAGGCATAAAATTATAAAAGTAAAATCTTAAATTATAAGCAGTAAGTAAATTTTAAATAATAAATCTATTAATATGAAACATAGAATTATAAAAGTAAAATCTTAAATTCTTAAATTAATCTTAAATAAACTATCTTAAATTCTAACCTGTATTTTTCTTCTTAAGAGGTCCTTGATAAGTTTTTATTCAGGATGAGATGTATTCGAGTATCTTGACTTGAGTTGGATCTAAAAAGACCAGCTAGATTCCTTTATTCCCACGATGTGTTTGATGAACAAGTTCCTCAGTGACTACCTCGTTTCTTGAAATAAAGTTGAAGAATTTCTAAAACAGTTACTGAATAGTAAGTGTTATAATACCTTAGTCTTCTTGATTAAGAGAATCTTCTATGATTTCTTGATTGAAGTTCTAAGTCTGCTTCTTCACGAATTAAGCCCTCAAGTCCCTATTTGGGCGCCAGTTTAATAATCTCTATCACTGAATCACTTTTTAAAAAGGACTTTATTGAAAGAATACAACTTATAGACTATGGACTACTGCTAGGACATAATAACTAGGAAATTATTTACAACTGATTGAACAGACGGTCAAGGAGACGACCGGATATATAGGAGTTGAGACAGGAACTGTGTCAGCGTTATTAACCGTCAGCGAGCTACCTTAACTATATATATATGTATTCAAATGGATACTTGCGTATCTTAGCGGAATGATGCCTGTTTTCCACTGTATTGTTTACAACAGTATACAATGATAAAACTTCTTGATGGTAATTATGGATATTGCAAGTAAATACCTTATAGTAGAGTACATTACCAATGCCAACCTGAAAACTTGGTTTCTGCTACCCTGTTTCATTAAGGTGGAAGTCAAGTTAAATAAGCTTTTTAGGTGGTTAATTTGAGTTCAATTATGTTTTAATCACTCTTATGGTATTCATCAAGTTCATGTGAATCATTTGATATCCTTTTTTATATATGTGTCATAGATTTAAGAAAGTAGTAAAGGATTGTTGAGCATAAGGTGGGGGTCGGAACAGAAATAAGCCTGTGCCTTTCGGACCATTAGAGATCTGAGCCAAGTTCAAAACGAGTTGATCGCTTCTTCAAAAGTTTGCTCAATATCTCTCACTTTTCCCTCTCATACTCGCTACTTTCCCCTCAGTTCGCTCTACTTTGTCAACGAGTGCATTCTTCCTAATTACTGCCACTGATAGTTTCCCTTTTATCCCAGAGTTTAAGTTGCCTCCACTAACTTTTGGACATGTTTATTTACCAATCGCAGAGGGAGAAGTAGTGTTCGTATTACAAACCACAATCTGATTAATGCTTCCAAGAGACTCAATAAGAATTCAATTTTCCTATTTTTTTTTTATTTATTTTTTTTTTTGTGGAGTGATAAACTTTCTTTTAATTTTGTTTTTCCGCAATGAACCTCCATTTTTTTATTATCAGTTATTAGTTCGAACGATATATTATACTGTAACACTAGGGTAATGGTACCATAAGTAGACAGTGCTCCAATAGTTGACATTTTGAGATTCAGAGTTGATTATTTTGGTTCGAAATTTGGCGGTAACTTGCCTAAGTTATACTAATTTTAGCTTTTCTTTCATCGACATTAGTTTGATGAAAAATCAAGCTTATTTGTGAGAGGTTATAATACCGAATTTTCTAGTGGCCTGAAAACTTGGTTTCTGCTACCCTGTTTCATTAAGGTGGAAGTCAAGTTAAATAAGCTTTTTAGGTGATTAATTTGAGTTCAATTATGTTTTAATTACTCTTATGGTATTCATCAAGTTCATGAGAATCATTTGATATCATTTTTTATATATGTATGAAATGTTTCAGGGCTTAAACTTAGGTGTCAATTATTAGAACAGAAATTAATCCTTCATTTCAATAGTTGACATCTATTTCAACTCACCGCCAAAACTAGCAAATTTTTATATCATTGAGAGCAATTGCATTGCCAATAATCCTATTCCTATATGGACAAGCGTCTCATCTGACTCTCCCCACTTCCCGATTCTGCAAAGAACATGTGATACTTGCTATTAGTCGCAGTCAAAATTTAAATTCAAAATTTAAACATTTTATCAAATCAATGAATGTGGTCATCTTTAATTGTCTAAGAGGACACTGGAAGGGTGAAGTTCATCATTGGAGAGTCGAAAATTGTATAAACCCAAAATTAAAAAAACGAAACTCCTGGCCATTACTAACCTATTTATCATACGTAATTTAACTGGATGATCTTATTTTTCGTTTAAATATGTTTGTTTGTTTTTTTTTTGTCATTTTAGCTTTTTATGCATAAAATAATTAAATTGTTGAAATTTTAATTTGTTTGCATTGTGAATTTACTAGTTCATAAATAAAAAATCTGGTGCGTGCGCGCAACACACAACTTTCACTTACCAACTTACTTAGATAAGAAATTGACGTGTTTTCTTAAATATCATTTCCCAAAGCCACACATTTTTCTACATTCATATCTTATTTTTATTAATCGTTAAAGCCGTTTTTGAGTAAATAAAAAACCCCGTGAAAATGATACAAAATTTATTAAGTAAAGTCCCCCCGTCGGTTGATAAATTTTGATGAAATGTTGGCTATCACATATTTGGCATATACGTACATCAAATACCCAGTTTGGTCACAATCGTGAAAGCCGTTTTTGAGTAAATAAAAAAAGCACGTAAAAATGATACAAAATTTATTAAGTAAAGTGCCCCCTGCGTTGATCAATTTTGATGAAATTTTTACAGTCATATCTCGGGCATTTAATTAGATGAAATACTCAGTTTAATCAAAATCGTTAGAGCCGTTTTTGAGAAAATCGAAAAAAACGTAAAAAGTTATTAAGTAAAGTACCCCCTCACTTTAAGTAATTTTGATGAAATTTATGCTGTCACATCACGGGCATATACCTACACTAAATACCCAATTTCAGGATCGCACGGTTTATAGTTTTTGAGCTAGTCTGTTCACACACACACACACACACACAGACCATTTCGCGGGACTTGGTCATTTCGACTCAGGGGACCCCAAAACGTGTATTTCCGTTGAAAACCGGAAGTCGAAATTTTTCACGATCGCAATACTTCCACTTACTATATATTTCATATATAGGTAAGTGAAAGTAAAAAAATATGAAAACCAATTAATACCACTCAAATATTCGAGAAGGTTACAAAAATGATAACGTTATAGCACACTAATCAAATGACTTGAGCTTCAGAGGCTGTCTAATTGGCCCAGTCACTCGCTTCTTATATATAGTCGTAAAATGCACCTTCTGGAAGGTTCCAGGTCTTCATGGAAGCTGGCGGAACGCCGTAGATGGATCTCGAACAATATAGAACTAAACAGTTCGTTCCAACCGCTTAGTTTGTTCCAACAAACGGTCTGGGGTATTAAACCATATGTTTTTATATTTGACGATTTAACGTTACATTATTCTTTCATAAATTATGATTTTTCTAACGATTAATATAACATATGTATTAATAGTTCTCTTATTAGCGGAAAATGAATTTTTTGTAGTATATTATTTATTTGATTTTAAAATCGTTTCATATTTCATACTTTGCCATTTCTTATTACTAGGGATAATAAATGGCTGTTATTTTACTAAATAAACAAAATTAAAGATATGTATTGGGTATTTTTTTTTTATCTTTTCAATTTAAGTATTTTTAGATCGTTACTGATGAGAACTATTTTAACAATATTTTATTCTTAATAAAAATGTCATGTTTTATAAAAATCGTTACATTTGTTTGTGAAAAATCGTCATGAGTTGTAAAGTCTGGGGCAAAATGCACCCTAGATGAACACAAGTTTGACGGACCCTTTCCTGTCACACCACGGGCATATACCAACCTCAAATACCTAATTTCAGTTTCGTACGGCAAATTGTTTCTGAGCTAGCCTGTTCACCCAACCACAAAACTCACACACATCCACTCTTGTATTTCCGTTGGATTTGGAATACGAAGTTTTTCACGATCTCATTGGTTTCTCTTACTATATTTTTCATATATAGATATGTTAAAGTAAAAATTGGAAAGAAAATAAGAAAATTATAATTATATTTATTATTAAGTTTTAAGGGTCTTTTTTACAATCCTAGATCCCCTGATTTAATATAACTGGCATATAATCGATATTATAAGAAAACATATAAGGGATCACCTGTGGTGTAATGGTTAGCATAGCAACCTACAATACTAAAAGTCGCGGGTTCGCATCCCGAAGTGGCGTATTTTCGTATTAATACAGTTAATAATCCAGCCAGTTTAATATTTTTTACTTTCACTTACCTACATATGAAATATTTAGTAAGGGAAAGTATTGCGATCTTGAAAAATTTCGACTTCCAATTTGTGTGTGTGTGTGTGTGTGTGTGTGTGAACAGACCATTACAAAAACTATAAACCGTACAAACTTAAAATTAGGTATTTGGTGTATGTATGTGTCCACGACGTGACAGCTAAAATTTCATCAAAATTGGTCTAACGGAAGGGGTACTTTATTTAATAAATTTTGTCTTAATTCTACGTTTTTTATTTTTTTTTCAATTTGACTTTAACGATTTAAAAATTTCAAGCAACAATTTCATTAAAATTGATCAATTGGAGGGGTTTTTTTATTTAATAACTTTTGCCTTATTTTCACGTGTTTTTTTTTATTTACTCATACTTTTTTTTTTTTTTTTTTTTTTTTTTTCAAAAACGTCTGTAACGTTTTTGATCGAACTGGATATTTGATGTATGTGTATTCCAGCGATGTGACAGCCATAATTTCATATCCCGTATTATCACTGTTGAATTTGGATCCTTAAAAAAAGAAATAAGCACTAATGAATCGAAAAGTAATGAGAACTTTCATGTTTTGCAATACAAATATTCTATAACTTATGGAGCTTACAAATATAAGCACATACATACGGAAAAATGTCTGAATTTGAGGAATAGCGTTTACATATTATCGAAATACGTCAATTTTTAATCTAAGTAAGTTCGTAAGTTGTGTGTTTCGCGCATCGCACCAGATTTTTTTTATTTTAAATTATCTTTTTATTTTCACTTACCTATATATGAAATATATAGTAAGGGAAAGTATAGCGATCATGAAAAATGTAGACTTCCGGTTTTCAACGTAAATACACGTTTTGGGGTCCCTGAGTCCTAATAACCCGTCCAAATAAAGTCCCGCGAAATGGTCTGGTGTGTGAACAGACTAGCTCAAAAACTATAGACCGTACTAACATGAATTTGGGTATTTGGTGTATATATATGCTCGCGATGTGATAGCAAAAATTTCATCATAGTTGGCTAAACGGAGTGCGTACTTTATATAGGTAATAAATGTTGTCCCATTTTTACGTTTTTTTTCGATTTTCTCAAAAATAGCTTTAACGATTTTGATTAAACTCGTCATGTCTAATGAGAATCAAGTATTCTTTAATATCAGGTAAGCTTTATCATTAATAAAATGTTCTGAGGGAGCTTATATGGGAAAGGGAGCCTTTTTTGTTTTCCTATAAAGTACCTTTGTTTTTGTTTGAATGGAGAAATTATCTGTCTCCCGTTTTACCAAAAATAAGAAATGAATAAATAAATAAATAAATATGAGATATGAAAAAAAAATCAAGTAAACATATAAAGGAGAAAAAAAGAAAAATATTCCGTCAACTCATAAAACACGTTGAGGTCATAGAGATAAGTACATAGAGAATTATAAAATCAGACGACTTGGAGTATTATGCTTGCATTGCCGAATTATCACAAGTAAAAACTTTTATTAAATAATAAAAGAAATTAGTGTTTTTTACAGAGCAAATGAAAACAAAAACAAGAAATGAATGTGGAAAGGTGTGTGGCTTCGAGAAATGGCATTTAACAAAACATGTAAATTTCTAATCAAAGTAAGTTGGTAAGTGAAAGTTGTGTGTGGCGCGCCAGATTTTTTACTATAGATTACCTATTGTTATATTTTTAATCAGGCTTCTTTACATTTGAATAATATAAAAGACAAACTGAAATGTGTTGTACTTCAAAAGCAGTTGCTTTCAAAAGCAAGTAAATACAACACTATTTCAAAAAATGAAACTTAACTTCAATTTTCTCAAAATATGGAATTAGGCGTTTAGTTGACTTTGCCGTTACAACGACCATATGTTATCTATTCAAGGTTTGAATTGTGACCGTCTGTATTCATAAAAGCTTGGGATGTAACTTTGTAAAAAAGATCCAGTTATACTATTGTAGTGACAAGCTATTAACATTTCAATATCAATAAGATAAAAAAAAAGTAATAATTTATTAACAACAAGAAAATTAGCAGTTTAAGTTTTTAAAAAAAAAAGTGTAAAGAAAAAATCATTAGAATAAAAAGGTAATAAATAAAAAATTGAAAAGTGTAGTTAAAAAGTTTTTTGTTTTTCATGCTCAATAATCTTTTTTTCTTCTTTATTCGCACCTGAGGTAAAAAAGTTACAATTAGCAAATATCTTGATTAATTTGGTTCTGACGTTTCCAGGTATGGGAAAAGTTACACCCGCTAGGTTTTATTCATGCATGAGAAGAGTTACATTTAGAATTTTTTTTTTCCAAGTTTGTGTTTACTTTTTTAATTTTTACGTCTCTCATTTTAGTTTCTTCTTTATTAGAATGTCCGCCGTTACCATGTGGATACTGGAGATCTCTTTATAACTTATTATACAAGCGAGAATAAATATTGTGTTTTTGATAATGGACAGATGTTTCTTGTAAATCTGGATGTCAAATTTTGCTGTTTTTAATGATTGTATTGTAACAATTATGAGGGTTTAAATATGTTTTATTAAACGAAAATAAATAAATCCACTATAAATATATATATTTTTTCTTATTTCTAGTATAAAACATATTTTTACATATCCCATCTATTTTTTTCGAGTATCTCATTATTTTTATCTTTTTATATATATATATATATATATATATATATATATATAAATATATATATATATATAATATATATATATAATAATATATATATAATATATATAAATATATATATATATATATGGTGTCCCGATGCTTGTCGGAGGTAAACTCAGATACTAATCAACCGATTTTGATCAAATTTGGCTCATTATATGTAGTTTTGTCCAAATTAAAAGATAGGATAGTTTTTATATCGATTATTGGCCTCAATATTTCTTTGATTGCAAATTAAATGCTTATTATACTAGAAAAAGTGTGATTAGTTGCAACTTCTATAAATTTCCAACAGGTGGCGCTGTAAGTTGATTTATTGACACAACACTTCATTTTTTTTTCGATATTTAGGGAGGGTAAGCTGAAATCTATTTCTTCCGGCTTGGACTAGGAAAATCCGCGTTTTTCCCTTGACGAGTTATGTGTCACCTTTTCATGTGGGGAATCTATTTAGTTTAGCAATTGTCAAGTTAACCAACATCATTGTCACCTATTAGCACTACAATGGATAGAAATTTTTAATTCTAATAATAAAAAATGTACATTAGTATTATAAAAAGTTATTAATTAATGTTATCTATCTCATTTATAAATTTAAATGAGATGGATAACGTAATCATGTCAAAATGAAAAGACAGACTTTAAACAAACGACTGAAACTACTGTACTCACTATTTTCCAAATCATCAAAATTGAAAATCAGACAGAAACTCAATACATACACATACTTACTGAAACCCATTTGGACATACGCCTCACAAATTTATGGATCAGCAAAAAAGACACACTTACAAAAACTACAAACCTTCAAATCCAAAACACTACATACCGACTTACAACTACCAACTATCGACGAAGAAATAAAGACTCTCTATTCTGGCTTCCATATTAAATTACACGGACATAACAATAGACTTATTAATGACATGGCCACGACTGAGATGCCTTTTATGATGCGACTGAAAGGGAGTTGGATGAGGGACCTCCTCTCCTGAAGCAAGCCCGGGCACTGTGCTGCTGGGCACTATATTCCCTCATGCCTAAAATGCCAACATCAAAGCAGTTTATATCACATTTGCTGATTGTCGCTTAGCTGCGACAGGTGCGAATATAAATATGAAGCAAAAAAAAAAAAAAAAAAAAAATTAATGTTTTGATAAGTAGTACTATAAGAACATGATAACTTTTGATAACCTGCTTCAGGTATAACCTCCTACTACGATATCTCATATCATTATGTGTTATATTCTGAATTTAATTAATATGCATTATGGAAAAAGATTAATTTGGTACGTTTTTGTTAACTGTATATTGGGATTACACTAAACCATATTCCAATTATATTCTTTATTATTTCCTTTTACATGTGCGTTATTTATATTTAATCTCGCCTCTGCTGTAATAATCCAATAAGTGCTAAATGAATGGATCATTAACACTTAGTATAGTTGAATTCGAGATGTAAAAAAAAATTAAAACTTTAACCCTACTAAAATCTTTACCAAACTATTTTAAATTCGGTATAAAGTTCTATTTTAATCCCATTGGTTTTCAGATTAGCCGAAACGTTTTTATCTTTATCAGTGAATTTTGATTTGACTAAAAAAAAAATCTGGTGCGATGGGCGCAACACACAACTTTCACTTACGAACTTACTTAGATTAGAAATCGACGTGTTTCGATAATATGTAAACGCCATTTTTCCACATTTAAGTATATACTTATATTTGTATATCTCCATAAGTTATAGAGTATCTGTATAGCAAAATTAGGTAGTTCTCAGCACTTTTCGATTCATTATTGCTAATTTATTTATGAAGGGTCTAATTTCATCAACAGTCGAGTTTTTTTTACTGCTTGCTTGTTTTTTACTACGAGTTACTTTTTGCAAATACATCGTGAAAGTTAATCGATAAGTGTATTTACGTCTCTTATGCCTTTCTGGAAATCAAGAACGATTAATGTTCCTCTAAAATCGCTTTATATTGTTTTCAAAAATTTATTATGGAACTAAAGTTTCTAAACTAAAATATAATTAATTAAACAACATCGTCAAACCCGTTTTTGAGTAAATAAAAAAAAAATACGTGAAAATGGGACATTTATTAAGTAAAGTGCCCCCTCCAATTAATCAATTTTGATGAAATTTCTACAGTCGCATCGCGGGCATATAGATACACCAAATACGGAGTTTAATCAAAATCGTTAGAGCTTAAAAATCGTTTTAAGAAAATCGAAAAAAACCTATAAATTAGACAAAATTCTTTAAATAAAGTACCCCCTCAGTTTGACCAATTTTGATGAAATCTTTGCTGTCACATCACATATACACACACTAAATTCCCAATATCAGGTCTGTGCGGTTTATAGTTTTTGAGATAGTCTGTTCACATACACACACACACACAGACCATTTCGCGGGACTTGGTTATTTGGACTCAGGGTACCCGAAAACGTGTATTTCCGTTGAAAACCGGAAGTCGAAATTTTTCACGATCGCAATACTTCTACTTACTATACATTTCATATATAGGTAAGAGAAAGTAAAAAAATAGGATATAAGTAATTCAATAACATTATTACAACTGAGCCAAAGCAACGCGTGGCTGTGACTGCTCGTCAATCTATAGTTTGGCTGGTATAGTAAACCTAAAAAGATTAAGTTAAACGTATATGAACTCAAAAAATATACATAATATAAATAATGCAACTGAATTTACTTAAGTCTAATCAATTCCATTATATTTGTTTTACATATTTACAATTTTTGTTACATATTTCTTAAAATAATGTTACATATGGGTAATTCCAGGTCAATTCAACACAGGCTTGAGCCTCACCATTTCAGATTTTCTTGAAATTAGGTATATGTGTACTACTTGTATCTACTAGAACAATTGTGAAATATTACTGAGATATGTCTACCCGTTTTTGAATTATTGGACTCGTAAAGTCCTCAAAAATAGGTCCAGAAACAAAAATAATGAAAAAAATCATTATTAAAAATAGCTGTAGATGTTTTCCAAATTTGACTAGGACTGTAAGGTTGGTGTGGTTTAACAGCACATTCCATGCCGTTTCATATTATATACAACAATGTATAGGTTGATACTAAAGAAATTTTCTTAAAACTAAATGTAAAATTTTAATTTAATAAAAAATTTCAATTTTCTCGAAAAGAGCATTTTTTTAAAAATTTATACTTTTTTTTTAAAAATAGGTAGTATTAAATCTATTCAAACAGCAAAATATAAAAGTGGGATGAAAATTTCTTCATTACTAAAAAAATTGAAAACTAGTAATAAAATTTCATAAATCTAGCATTTTATGATTAAAAATAGTTGTGGGTGTTTTCCAAATTGGACTAGGACTATGAGATTGGTGTTTTTAAAGAGCGCATTCCATGCCATTTTATATTATATACAGCAATGTATAGGTAGGTACTTAAGGAATTTTCTTAAAACCTAGTTTAAAATTTTAATTTCAATTATCTTGAAAAGGGCACCTCTTAAAATTTTTATATATTTTTTTTAAAAAGGCAGTATTATATATATTCATACAACAAAATATAAAAGTGGGATCATAATTTCTTCATTACTAAAAAAATTGAAAACTAGTAATAAAATTCAATAAATCTAGCTTTTTATGATTAAAAATAGATGTAGATGTTTTTCAAATTTGACTAGAACTTTAAGGTTGGTGTCGTTTAACAGCACATTCCATGCCGTTTCATATTATATACAACAATGTATAGGTTTATACTAAAGAAATTTTCGTAAAACTAAATGTAAAATTTTAATTTCAATTTTCTCAAAAAGGGCATTTTTTAAAATTTTTATACTTTTTAAAAAAAAATAGGTAGTATTAAATCTATTTAAACAGCAAAATATAAAATTGGAATGAAAATTTCTTCATTACTAAAAAAATTGAAAACTAGCAATAAAATTTCATAAATCTAGCATTTTATGATTAAAAATTGTTGTAGGTGTTTTCCAAATTGGACTAGGACTATGAGATTGGTGTTTTTAAAGAGCGCATTCCATGCCATTTCATATTATATACAGTAATGTATAGGTTGGTACTTAAGAAATTTTCTTAAAACCTAGTTTAAAATTTTAATTTCAATTATCTTGAAAAGGGCATCTCTTAAAATTTTTATATATTTTTTAAAAAAAGGCAGTTTTATATCTATTCATACACCAAAATATAAAAGTGGGATCATAATTTCTTTATTACTAAAAAAATTGAAAACTAGTGATAAAATTCAATAAATCTAGCTTTTTATGATTAAAAATAGCTGCAGATGTTTTCCAAAGTTGACTAGGACTATGAGATTGGTGTCGTTTAACAGCGTATTCCATGCCGTTTCATATGATATAGAACAATGTATAGTTATAGGCAGTATGACCATTTTCTGAAAAAAATATATGAAAATTTAAAAAAAATCCCCCTTTTGAGAAAATTGACATACAATTTTTAAACTTGGTTTTAAGAAAATTTCTTTAGCACCAACCTATACATTTATGTATATAATATGAAATAGCATGGAATGCGCTGTTAAACACCAATCTCACAGTCCTAGTCAAATTTGGAAAACATCTACAGCTATATTTAATCATGCTTTTTTATGTTTCTGGACCCATTTTTGAGGGCTTTAGAGTCCAATAATTCAAAAACTGGTAGACATATCTCAGTAATATTTCACAATTGTTCTATTAGATACAAATAGTACACAATTACCAAATTTCAAGAAAATCTGAAATGGTGAGGTTCAAATTGATATATTTTTGTGTTGATTATACATGGAATTGCCCATATATATATTATATATATATATATATATATATATATATATATATATATATATATATATATGTACATATTTGGCTTTTTAGTTTACATGAAAAACCTACTTATGAGTTTAAAGAAATGACTTAAATAAAGTCATAGATTTAAGAAGGTAGTAAAGGATTGTGGAGCATAAGGTGGGGGTCGGAACAGAAATAAGCCTGTGCCTACGGACCATTAGAGATCTGAGCCAAGTTCAAAACGAGTTGATCGCTTCTTCAAAAGTTTGCTCGATATCTCTCACTTTTCCCTCTCATACTCGCTACTTTCCCCTCAGTTCGCTCTACTTTGTCAACGAGTGCATTCTTCCTAATTACTGCCTCTGATAGTTTCCCTCTTATACCAGAGTTTAAGTTGTCCTCCCTCCACTAACTTTGAACATGTTTATTTACCAATGACTAAGGCAGAAGTATTTTTCGTATCACGAACCACAATATGATTAATGCTTCCAACGGACGCAATAAGAATTCAATTTACCTAATCGCTCTTTTTCTTTTATAAATTTTTCTTTATGTAGGGATAACATTCCTTTTTTATGGGCCGGAATGGCTGAGTGGACAAGGGCGTTTGCAATGGGTAATCAAAGTTAAGCAACGTCCATCGTGGTTAGTACTTGGATGGGTGACTGCTCAATTCGGGTGACGCGCAGTCCAATCAACGCCACGCAGTCCAAGACTACCCCCGTATTTTATTAGACAAACCCCCATCCCCGGGTATGTGAGGCCCGTCAGGCTATTGGAGGCGACTCACACCGACCGGGCGTAGTGGTGAAGAACCTTCCCCGTATATCTCATCGAGAATCGTGGTGTGGTTTTCCAGGATGTCAGTAACCACCCGGAGGTTTGGTTTAAGGACGGTATGCTTCGGGAAAAGAAATTAGGTCCTCGGGGCCTGCTGACTCTGAGCTACCATAATCCTTTGGACCTAGAGCAGTTTTTCACTGAACCCAAGAGAGCTGACGCCATCGGTGGGAAGAACACGGCCCAATTGTCCCCAATGGGATTGGTATGGAGCTATGGGCAGTCTGCCGCTGCACCATGGTGACTATGGCTTGCAGCAATGTGAGGTTGGGCTACCCCCTCCACGCTGTCTGTGCTCCCGCAAGCAACACAGATGTCTGTAAGAAGACCACACTGCGCGGCCAAAGGTCTCATTAGGCCTAGGTAATGCGCCAACCGAAAAAAAAAATTCTTTTTATTTTTTTTTTTCGGCAATAAACTTCCATTTTTTTATTATCAGTTATTAGTTCCAACGATATATTATACTGCAACACTATTGCGGGGTTAAATCATTTTTATTAGATAAACTGAAATAATCAACAAGGTTACAAAAAGTATCAACTTGTAACGATACATTAACATTAAAATAACCATATGATACGAGGTTCAGAGCAAGAATAACTCTCCTCTCCAGTCCATCGCTCCTACATTTAGTCTGAATCGGAACATTCTAGAACGTTCCAGACAAGCGTAGAAGTTACTCGAACATGTACAAGAACAGTTTAAGAAATTATTTTGAAAAAAAAGTGTGTGAAATAGTTTCAATCGTTTTTCTTTTCATTCCAACGTGCGGACCTTCTATCTCATGTTAGTTCAAAGTACTACACTGTCTGTTTGAGGAATTTTTCTGTTTTGTATATAAATTGGAGGACATGTATTTTTTCGGAGACTAAGAGTCATGTTTTTTTTTTTTAACTAAATTTTAATAATCACGCCTGCCTTATATGAAATACAATCAGTGAATTTTTCTGAAATTAGGAAATTATTTAGATTATATTTTTCTTTTTAATTAATTAATATTGTAACACTTTTTTGGGTCAACAAATATTTATTCAATAGAAATATCTAGGCCGTCCACGTGCTCCAACGGTTTTTGTTCCGACCAACAGTCGTTCCAACAAAAGGTTTGGGATTTTAAACCAAATGTTTTTATTTGACTATAGATTTAAAGTTACACTATTATAAATATTCGTCATAAGTATGTTAATTTTAGAATGGATAATAATAAACGTTTAATATAAGCTACAACTAACAATAATATGTGGCGGATGGAAATGCAGAGGCAATGAGGATGGTAGGAGCTGTGTAATCAACCGGCAACATAACATTAACCATTCCTCCCCGATAGCCATCCCGCCTGAACATCCTCCAATTTACCGTCTTAGTCTAGTTATAGTCCAGTGTCTAAGTAAACCCTTCGCTATTACTGAATCTACTATAGGAAATAACAACTACCTATTTACATATATACGCTATTACTATTATTTTACTGAGTATGATTATAAGTAATTGAAAAATAACAATAAAATAAATAAAATGGGGTCACCCGTGGTACAGTGGTTAGCATGGACACCTACAATACTAAAGGTCGCGGGTTCGTGCCTCGCGGTGGATTTTTTAATGGGAGTCAAAAGTCCTTGGCTATGCCGTCCCTCGGAAAGGACGTGAAATTGAGGTCCCGAGCCTTTAAAATGTCAGTCAGGTACTCGTTAAACAACCCTATCCTATTTATACCTTGATAGGCAAAATTTAGGACTCCCACTGTACCATCGTCCGATTAGCCTTAGTAGCACGAAGAGACGTTAAACGAACAAAATAAACAAACAAATAAATAAAACTCTGAACGTTATTAACTCCAACTAAAAAAATCATGTGCGGTGCGCGCAACACACAACTTTCTCTTACCAACTTACTTAGATTAGAAATTGACGTGTTTTGATGAATATGTACCAGGTGTGTAAATTTGAAACCGGAATTCGCCAATGATAGGAGTTAGCAGTCAATATAATCTTCTAACTAATCCGTCAGTTGTGTTATCTGCTTTTGCCTACATGTAATAAAGAGATCCAATTGATACCAACATCAGTTTCATTCTATAACCGTGTTTTTAGTGATGTTGAACATGTCGACTTTTGTGCCAACAAATCAAGATTTGCGGACAGCATTTATTTTCCGTTTCCTTCTAAAAAAAAATTGGAGCATTATCACATAGGATGCTTGTTGAAGCTTACGGGGAACATGCCCTAGGCAAATCTCAATGTTTCGATTGGTTCAAAAAATTTAAAGATGGATTTCGATAAAAGAAACAAAGATTCGGAAGCGTTTGTTGGACAATTATTACACGTGACACCGTCTCCATTTGTTTGAAAGGTATGGAAAAGATCCAGAAGGTCGGAAAATGGGTACCTCACCAACTGAATGACAGGCAGCAGGAAGCTCGAAAAACCTCATGGCAAATGCTGCTCGCCAGGTACAGAAAAAAAGTCATTTCTTTCATTGACTGGTGATGAAAAGAGAATTCACTTCGAGAATCCTAAGCGTAAAAAATCCTGGGTAACTCCTGGTGAACTATCGGCATCGCTTGGGGAGGAAGAAAATGCTCTGTGTCTGGTGTAATCAGATGGGTGTTACCTACTATGAGCTGCTGAAACCTGGGGAAACTGTTAATACGGAACCCTACCTACAACAGATGATAAATTTGAATAAAGATTTGCGCCAAAAAGTCCCAAATATCAAGAAAGGACACACAAAGTGATCTTGCTCCATGACAATGCCCCATCACATTCGCCTAAACGGACCAAGGAAACGATCCAAGTGTTTGGTTGGTAAATTCTTCCGCATGCGGCTTATTCACCAGATTTGGCCCCATCGGATTACCACCTATTTACATCGATGGGACACGCACTAGCTGAGCAGCGCTTCACTTCTTATGAAAATGTACGAAATTGGTTAAGTGATTGGTTTGACTCAGAAGAGGAAGCATTATTTTGGCGGGGAATCCACAAATTGCCTGAATGACGGGAAAAATGCATAGATAGCGAAGGACAGTACTTCGAATAAAAAAGTATGTATCATTTTTACACAATCAACTCTTAATTTGCTATTTGAAAAATTCCGGTTTCATATTTACACACCTGGTAAACACCCTTCCTCAAATTCACGCTTTTTTCCACATTCATTCACTTATTTGTATTTGCTCTCTAACGTAAACTATGTTTTTTTTTATTGTTAAATAAAAGTTTTCACTTTTGACAAACCGGTCATGCAATAATCCATCGGGTCTGCTTTTTATAATTCTCTATTCAGTTGTATTAGTTACTCAAAGAGCCTTTAACGATTTCGATCAAACTGGGTATTTGATGTATGTGTATCCCAAAGATGTGAGAGGCAAAATTTCATCAGAATTGATCAAACGGAGGAGGAACTTTATTTCATAATTTTTACCTTTTTTTCGATTATCTCAAAAACGGCTTTAATGATTTTGATCAAATTCGTCACGTTCAATGGAAATCAAGTCTCCTTTAATATATGGTAAGCTTTGTCGTTATTAAAATGTTCTGAGGGGGTTTCATTGGGGAAGGCGCCTTTTGTGTTTTCCTATGAAGTACCTTTGTATTTGTTTATATGGAGAAATTAACTGTCTCTCGCTACGCCTAAAGATAAAAACTGGATAAAAATGAAGCATGAAAAAAATCAAGTAAACATATACAGGAGAAAAAAAGAAAAATATTCCGTCAACTCATAAAACACGCCTCATGAGCGCACGCATGCGCAGTACGCCTTTAATGACAGACCATTGTCTATACTTAAAGCCGTTCTGTTCATTTAATGGACATTATTTTGGTAAATAAATGAAGTTTTTAACAACTACATAGAGAATTATAAAATCAGATGACTTGGAGTATTATGCTTGCATTGACGAATTATAGCAAGTAAAAACTTTTATTTGATAATTTTAAAAAATCTGGTGCGTGCGCGCAACACACAACTTTCACTTACCAACTTACTTAGGTTAGAAATTAATGCGTTTTGTTAATTGCCACTTCTCAAATGAACAGAACATCTTTAATTATAACGCATAGGTTTGTCATTAAAGGCGTTCGGCGCATGCGTGAACTCAAGGTGTTTTATGAGTTGACGAAATATTCATCTTTTTTTCTCCTGTATATGTTTACTTGATTTTCTTCATATATCATATTTAGCCATTTCTTATTTTTAGGCGTGATGAGAGACAGTTAATTTCTCAATATAAACTAAAACAAAGGTACTTTATAAGAAAACAAAAAAGGCCCCTTCCCAATTTAAGCCCCCTCAGAACATTTTAATAATGATAAAGCTTACCTGATATTAAATAAAAACTAATTTTCATTAAACATGACGAATTTGATAAAAATCTTGAAAGCCGTTTTTGAGATAATCGATCAAAAAGGTAAGGTAAAAATTGGAAAAAAATTATAAAATAAAGTGCCCCCTCCGTTTGACCAATTTTGATGAAATGTTGGCTTTCACATCTTTGGCATATACAAACATCAAATACCAAGTTTGATCAAAATCGTTGAAACCGTTTTTGAGTAAATTAAAAAAACACCTGAAAATGATATAAAATTTATCAAGTAAAGTCCCCCCTCTTGTAGATCAATTTTGATGAAATTTTTACAGTCATATCTCGGGCATGTAAATACATCAAATACCAAGTTTGATCAAGATCGATAAAACCGTTTTTGAGTAAATAAAAAAAACACGTGAAAATGATACAAAATTTATTAAGTAAAGTCCCCCCTCCGGTTGATCAACTTTGATGAAATTTTTACAGTCATATCTCGGGCATATAAATACATCAAATACCAAGTTTGATCAAAATCGATAAAACTGTTTTTGAGTAAATAAAAAAAACGCGTGAAAATGATACAAAATTTATTAAGTAAAGTCCCCCCTCCGGTTGATCAATTTTGAAGAAATTTTTACAGTCATACCTCGGGCATATATATAGTTAAAATATTCAGTTTAATCAAAATCGTTAGAGCCGTTTTTGAGAAAATCGAAAAAAACTTAAAAAGTTATTAAATAAAGTACCACCTCCCTTTGAGCAAATTTGATGAAATTTTTGCTGTCACATCGCGGGCATATACATACACTAAATACCAAATTTCAGGTTCGCATGGTTAATAGTTTTTGAGCTAGTCTGTTCACACACACACACACACACAGACCATTTCGCGGGACTTGGTTATTTTGACTCAGGGGACCCCAAAACGTGTATTTCCGTTGAAAACCGGAAGTCGAAAATTTTCACGATCGCAATACTTCCACTTACTATATATTTCATATATAGGTAAGTGAAAGTAAAAAATAGTGTACTTTAGAGAGCAAACACAAACAATAATAAGTAAATGAATGAAGAAAGGTGTGTGGCTTTCAGAAATAGCATTTAAAAAAATACTTCGATTTCTAATCTAAGTAAGTTGGTAAGTGAAAGTTGTGTGTTGCCCGCATCGCACCAGATTTTTTTTATTTGTATTTGCTCTCTATAAAAGTAAACTACAATTTTTTTATTGTTGAATAAAAGTTTTCACTTGTGACAAATCGATCACGCAATAATCCATCGGGTCTGCTTTTTATAATTCTCTATTTAGTTGTAGAAAACTTCCTTTAGTTTCCCTGGAAAAAAAAAAAAAAAACAATTTCCAATTAAATATATATGTTTACATAAACATTTACTCGATTTTTTTCATATTTCACATTTAGCCATTTCTTATTTTTAGGCATAATGAGAGACAGTTAATTTCTTCATATAAACACAAACAGAGGTACTTAATAGGAAAAAAAAAGTCCTGTTCCCCATTTAAGCACCCTCAGAACATATTTATGATGATAAAGTTTACCTGATACATGGCGTTTTTGATCAAAATCGTTAGAACCGTTTCTGAGAAAATCGGAAAAAGAAACGTAAAAATGAAACAAATTTTATTAAATATATGCCCCATCCGTTTGAACAATTGTGATGAAATCATTGCTGTCACACACACACACACACACACACACACACACACACACACACACACACACACACACACACACACACACATTTATATTTATATATACATCAAATACCCAATTCCAAGCTTTATAAACCCCCCCCCACAATTCTTTATTTATGGAAATTTTTATCGGATATAGAAATTGTTTATAAATTGTTGTTTTTTCGTTTCTTTTCCAAGCGGTTGCAAAGCGGTAGCATGCTTTTGTGTCTGTGTCGCGTGTATTTTAGTTAAATTAATTGCTGGTGATCATAGGTTGAGTGGTAAATGTACCGAGTGCTTAACAAGACCCTCGGCACTGTGACTAGTTAACGATTTTATGAAGCTTTACAATGGAATTTCTCATATCGTATCTTATCTCACATCAAGCATACACCAGATGTCTCAGGGCATAAGAAGAGCCAAACTGTGAGTAAACCCGTGTATGTTAACCATCTTTTGTCTACTAACTCGTTACTACACTTAAAAACATGAAATATAGCAATTATCATTGCAAATTATGAAATAAAGTACTCGTCTAACCTTTGTAAGAGAACCTCCATCTTTTGTATGTTACGTCATCATTGTGGACTACGCAGACACTAAGTTCTATCAAACTCGTAATTTCACCCACAAACAAAGAGCAGCAGTCCCTACCTCGGTAATCAAGGCACTGACCGGCCGTTATCTCTGCAGGAGCCAACTCACCGCTAATCCTACTAACTTATCGTAAATATTGTCGATTCCCCGGCTTTCTTTTAATTATAAAGTAATATATAAAGTAATAAAGTAATATACAAATTGTTTATTTTTATTCATTGACAATATTGCCTATAAATATGGATGCCGGAAAAGTACTCGAAAATAAATCACCGTCTTTAAATGACATATTTAACATGCTTAAATCAATTCACGAAGAAGTGCAGCGAAGTAATGAAGAGGTTAAAATATATAAAGAGGAACTTGAGAGGACCAAGGAGAGAGTCAAGGCTTTAGAGGACGAGCAAAAAATAATAATAAGCAAGCTCCAGCGCATAGGCAAAATTTGTGACAAAATGGAATATACCAAAAGGAAGAATAATATTATTTGTTACAACCTAGAGGAAAATCCAAGTGAAGCCTTTAGCTCGCTTTTAGACGAATTCATAAAGCTTGCCGCCGAAAAAATGGATATTACCATCACAAAAGGCGAAGTTGATTATATCACTCGTTTAGGCCGTCAAATCAGGAATCCCCCCCGCCCTGTCTTAGTAAGATTTGTAACTACATGGAAAAAATATGAATTTCTCGAGGCCATTATGAAGTTGAGAGAGCATGGAATGAGTTTGTCAGAAGATCTCCCTCTGAAAGTGAGAAGAAGACGCGGAGAGCTAATACCTTTTCTACAGGAAGCCAAAGAAAAATATAAAAAAGTTTTTTTAAGAAGAGACAAGTTAATAATTAATGGGGTGGCTTACACTCTGGAACAACTCAAGCAGTGTAGAGCCGCGGAGTTGGACCAACCTGGTTACTCGAGCCGTTTCGGAGTTGAGGGCCTAAGCCATAAGGATATTCTGAGCCCTGCTAAGAAGAAATGTAAATTGAATCATAAAAAGATTGAAGTCTCTGAGAAAACCAAAGCAACTTTAGAAAATTTGGTCTTTCGGCCTAGGATTTCCTCCCTCGATAGCTCGATATTGCGGAGCCCTTCAAACAAAATGTTGATAAAATACCATTTGGTTTCCCCGGATGGAATCATAAAAAAAAAAATGCGGAACGGAAATGGCCAGAATATTCTTAGATGCAAAAAAAAAAATCTGGTGCGATGCGCGTAACACACAACTTTCACTTACCAACTTACATTAGAAATTGACATGTTTTTTTAATTGCCATTTCTATAAATAATATTAAAAAAAGACTTGATTTTGATTAAAAACGATTAATTTAATCAAAATCATTAAAGCCGTTTTTGAGATATTCCAAAAAAATGTAAAAATTGGAAAAAAAGTTATGAAATAAAGAGCCCCCTGCATTTGACCAATTTTGATAAAATATTGTCTGTCACATTGTGAGCATATACATACCCCAAATATCCAGTCTTATCAAAATCATTACAGCCGTTTTTGAGTAAATAAAAAAAAACCTAAACAATAGATAAAATTCTTTAAGTAAAGTACCCCCTCCGTTTCACCAATTTTGATGAAATTTCGGCTGTCTCATCGCGGGCATATACATACATTAAATACCCAGTTTGATCAAAATCGTGAAAGCCGTTTTTGAGTAAATAAAAAAAACACGTGAACATAAGACAAAATTTATTAAGTAAAGTACCCCCTCAAATTAATCAATTTTGATGAAATTTTGACTGTCATATCGCAGGCACATACAAGCATCAAATATCAAGTTTAATCAAAATCGTTAGAGTGGTTTCTGAGAAAATAAAAAAAAACGTAAAAATTAGATAAAATTCTTTAAGTAAAGTACCCCCTCCGATTCACCAATTTTGATGAAATTTTTGCTGTCACATCGCGGATATATCCATACACCAAATACCCAATTGCAGGTTCGTACGGTTTATAGTTTTTGAGCTAGTCTGTTCACATACACACACACACACACACACACACACACACACACACAGACCATTTCGCGGGACTTGGTTAATTGGACTCAGGGGACCCCAAAACATGTATTTCCGTTGAAAACCGGAAGTCGAAATTTTTCACGATCGCAATAATTTCCTTACTATATATTTCATATAAAAGTAAGTGAAAGTAAAAAAAAAACAGTTTTTGAGGAGGATATATCTAAATGATTTTGAATCCGCTTCACTTCTAAAATGGATATTTACATATAAGGTAGGTATTTAGTTTCATAGGAATGATTAAGTATGACGTCAGATCGGGTGAGGTAATGAATTTGAACTTAATGTACTTAAACAAAATTAAAACTACGAAGGACAATCAAGTTTATTAGGAACGAAGGAAAAAAGAAAGAGAGAAGATGAATGGAAGAATAGAATTATACTACTTATTTTTTTTTTTTCTCTTTATTTGAAGATAAGTAAAGAAAGGAAACAGGAAAAAGAATTATTTGGTTAAATTCTATAAATTTTTATTTCTTTATATTAATTCTTTATTTGTTTTTTTTAAATTTAATTATTCATGTTTGTTATAAAATTTATATTTCTTTCTTTATTGAAGAGCATATTTGTTTGTTTATTGAAGCAAGAAAAGAAATAAAAAAACGTAAATTATCTAGTAACTATGCAAAGATTTTATATTGATATCAGTAATCAACCAGACCCCTGTAATTGTTTCAAAACAAAATACAGTACTTTATCTATCTATAAATATCTTTTTAATAACATTTTTGTACTCTTTCGAATAATAAATATAGAAATTTTCCATCCCCTTTCACGTATTTTACTGTTTTATAACAGAGATAATTCCCTCCAATGAGAATATATGCATATGCCATCCTTCAAAGAAGTTAATGGTGATCAGTAATTCATTAAAAAATATTAATAAATCATTTTCATGAAACTTGAAAAAGAAAAGTTTCATAGCCGTTAATATCTCTCGAGTGAACGATTCCTTTATGAACGGTTCAGTAATTACAGATCCTATTGTATCTGCGAGTCATTTATTAGTCGCAATATTCCAGCGACCGTCCAATAATCTCCCTTTCAACATCAGTTCCAACCTTTTAAATTTTCCCGGAACCGAATCGGAAACAGTCCTCTGAAATTTCTCTGCCCGTTTCCGATTAAATCCTTGCTGGAAATCACATAGGAACTACAAAGGAAATTTCTGTTTCTACGTCCATTGTAATTTTGAATTGTATTAGGATATCATGATATCATTCCATATCATCAAATAGGAGGAAAATTTGCCTGAGGAGTGTAAAGAATCTTTTCTCATTCCGATTCACAAGAAGGATCAAAGACGGATTGCAATAACTATCTCTCACGTTCTATAAAAAAAGAATCGATAGATATTACTTTCACTTACCTATACGAAATATATAGTAAGTGGAAGTATTGCGATCGCGAAAAATTTCGACTTCCGGTTTTCAACGGAAAGACACGTTTTGGGGTCCCCTGAGTCGAGAAATGACCGAGTCCCGCGAAATGGTCTGTGTGTGAACAGACAAGCTCAAAAACTATAAACTGTGCGATCCTGAAAATTGGGTATATAGTGTAGGTATATGCCCGCGATGTGACAGCATAAATTTCATCAAAATTACTTAAAGGGAGGGGGTACTTTACTTAATAACTTTTTAAGTTTTTTTCAATTTTCTCAAAAACGGCTCTAACGATTTTGATTAAACTGAGTATTTGGTGTACTAATATGCCCGAGATATGACTGTAAATATATGAAATGACTTTACTTAATAAATTTTGTATCATTTTCACGTGTTTTTTTTATTTACTCAAAAACGGCTTTAAAGATTTTGATCAAATTGGGTATTTGATGCATGTATATGCCAAATATGTGATAACCAACATTTTATCAAAATTGATCAACCGAGGGGGGGACTTTACTTAATAAATTTTGTATCATTTTCACGGGTTTTTTATTTCCTCAAAAACGGCTTTAGCGATTAACAAAAATAAGATATGAATGTAGAAAAATGTCTGACTTTGGGAAATGATATTTAGCAAAACACGTCAATTTCTAATCTAAGTAAGTTGGTAAGTGAATGTTCTGTGTTGCTCGCACGCACCAGATTTTTTTTCTGATAAGTTCGAGGTTCGCTCTGATTTTATATTACCGGTTTTATTTAATTTAGCACTGGAAAATGCCTTTAGCGAGGTGACACGTACCGGAATGCGTATGAATCTGTGAGGATATATCCATACCTATAAGTTCGTAAGTTTGTGTGGTGCGCGCATCGCACCAGATTGTTTCTTTTATTAGTTTAGTATAGATATAATTGTAAGCAATCAAAAGGGGTGTAATTTTGATATTCCTTCCACTTAACATTTAATTTGCATTTGTTAATATTTAATTTGGTATTAGGGAATATCAGGATAGCAAGCAATACCAAAAAAGTTAGTAAACTTAGTAAAAATTTGTATGACTGAAACTATCAATGAAGGTAGAATCGGTAATTATTTTTCTGAGAAGTTCGAGGTTCGCTATGGTTTGAAGCAAGGTGAGTCTATTCCACCAGTTTTATCTAATTTAGGACTGGAATAGGCCACTAGAGAGTTGACACGTACCGTTAAGCGTTTGAATTTGGTAGGATAATTTATCCGTGCCGATGATTTGGTTTTGCTTGCTGAGGACGTGGGAACTGTAGAACTAACAAACAAAACACACTAACAATACGTAACAAACAAAACGCTGATGATAGGCGGTCAACAAACTTGGGCTGGAAACAAATATGGATAAGAAAAAAATACATGGTTAGCCGTAGAAGTGATGAAGATTTAATTGGTATCGATGTAGAGGCGATAACGTTTGAACAAGCAGAGGCATTTAGAAATTTAGGGGCATTGGTATCCTGTAAATAAAATAGAGGTAATTGCAGCGCGGTGAACTAAATGAGCGTGTAAAATTGCGAATCTCGGTTGTGAACGAATCCCTAAAAGGACGGGGGATTAATAAGCACGGGGCCGACTGGGAAACGTTCGAGGGGTAGACCGAGACGGAGGTGGTAATTGCTTGAAGGCAGATCTGGCTTAGTTCTGGAAGGCGGTCGGTGGATAGAGGAAACCTTTGGGTTCGTTAAGCCTTCATTATTATATTATTTATTATATACCCTAATATATAAATAATATTAAAGGAAAAGTTACTTACAGTTTAATTTTCAGCAATTGATTTGAGTTTTTGTGATGACAGATATGCACCAAAAGTCCAAAACTGGACCACGGGAGGCCACTTGTACGGAAGTGACCATTTCCCAATTATTATAGACACATCGGACACAACAACTAACGAGGCACCCTTAAAAACTTTTTGGAAGTATAAAAATGCGGACTGGGAAAATTTTGGAAAAAGAATCAGCGAAGAATTGGACAAAATGCCATAATATAAATGAAAAAACAGATTTTTTTTGCAAAACAATTTTAGATGCCGCTAGAGAAACTAACGCTAAGTAGTTACTTAGCGTCGGTGTACATTGTTTCAAAGCCCCTGTATTTCTCCAGGAGCTGCAAAAAGGATTTTTGGATTATCAAGGGACATTCTTTAGAATATTTGACCATTGAAAAATCTATAAAGGGTCTTTCTTTCCTCCACCTTGGTATATTCAGATTAGGTATTGGTCTGATATTGTTTAGGTCCATGTTAGTATGTTGTAAACAGTTATATGTCATTTCTTTGAAAGCGCTACCAACATTTCTAAGTCCGAGCATTTTAGACTCTTCTTCGAAGAGGATACATTTTAGGGGGTGATGTATACGAGTCTTCAATTTTGAGATGTATTTTAGTGATAGGTATTCTCGCCGCAGGTTTAGGGACGGTTCGCCTGATTCAGCATGTATACTCTCTACTGGAGAAGTTCGGTAGGCTCCCGTACATATTCTAAGTGCGGTGTTGTGGATAGAATCTAACATTTTTAATGCTGTTTTCTTACCTATTCCATATATTGCAGCACCGTATTCAATTTTGCTTCTTATTAAGTTGTGATATACTTTGAACACTGGCAGAATTATTAAGAGACAAAGAAACGAAAATAGCCACTCTATTGCAGTACCTAAAAGAAGCAAAGTATTACAGTATAGTTTAACTGAACACAACGCCAATGACCCTAAAGGGTAGAGGCTAAAAAGAAGAAAAAAAAAAAAATTATTCGCTAAATTTGGTTACTGATTACTTCTTCGCTATTGCATTATAGCAATCTAACATGATAAATTATTTGATTTGCTTCCAATATTTAAAATTTTAAGCCCCCTCAGAACATTATTATGATATTAAAACTTACCTGATATTACAGAAAACTTCTCATTGAACATGACGAGATTGACGGAGCCGTTTTAGAGTTATAATTTATTAAAAAAATTCCCCCTTGAGGACATGATAATAGTCTTTTGTTTCTTATGTAGGGGAACTCATAGATTAAATACTTAACGTAGAACAAGTAGGTGTGAAATAAAAAAAATGGTACATCTGTATATATAAAACTAGTTAACGTGTTACCTTACCACTTTACAGCTGTAAGATGATAGCGTTTAAACTGCTCGCTATAAGGGATTTCTAAGTAAGATATCAGAGCCAACCTTTGGGAGGAAGGAGGGGAGGATACGTTATCAAAGGACACGGGAGACCCTTTGTTCCGCTGAGGATATTGCTCCATTTCACCAACCCCAAGAGTAATTCCTCCAACTTCAGGGCCGTCCGTCTTCGGCTACATGAGACACTTCGGACCAGGTTCAAAGAGGTTATATCAAAGAAAAACTCTCTAGTGACCAGAAGCGAAAGCTCGAAAGCATTGTTTTTCTCTAATTAGATGTGTTCTCTCCATTTTTTTTTCTTAAAAGAATGTTGGGTTTATTCATTGTATTTCATTTGGGGTTTTATTTTATTAACCTTCATCCGGGCGCATCTCCTAACGTAGCTTAAGCAAGCGCATGACGGTAATTTACCGCATCACCAGATTTACGCCTTTTTGCCTCAACTCTTTGCCAAAAATATTCAAATTTCTGCATATTCATTTTTTAAAAACTCCTTGGCCTATAAAGTAATATAATTCAAAGAAGAAGAAGAAGACTTGAATAAAATTCAAACTCAGTTTTTTGCATGTTTTGTAAATATTAATGAAACATGCATATACACTGGGTGTCCCAGACCTAGTGTGAAAAAAATCTGGTAATACTGCATGTTAAATGGGGTAGAATGGCCCAGAAACGAGTTTCCTATCTCAATCTGTTGAGAAGATAGAATTTTTTTTGTTTTTATTTTTAAAATCTTACTTTTTTCTGTAAAATGACAGTTTTGTCTACTTTGGTTTAGCGTAGAAACAAAAACGATGATTTTTTCTTAATCTGCAATAAATTGTATAAAAGAGGAGATGGGTCTGGTTATTTTTAATAAACTTTTAGTGGGACTTTTAACGCGCTAAACACAAAACATTTATTAAAACTTAAATTTTTAATAGTTTTTGAAAGTTCCTCACTCCCCAATGGAGCACCCTAGAAGCTGTCAAATTTCCTAAAAACTGCGGGATTTAGTTAGCTTTCTGGTGGTGTAACCCATGATACAATTTCACTTCAGTTTTTGAGTCTAAAAGAAGTTTATCTGATGAAAAACACTCTAGAGAATGTCACTGCTGGGGCAATGAGGAAGCGCGCTAGAGCCCACATCCAAATTAATGGATGCCGAACTTCCCATGATTTAGAGTTTGTTTTAATTTTTGTAAGACTAGAAAGAACAATGTACCAATTCTAAATTATATAAAAAAGGATAATAATAAACTAAAATTAAAAAAAAAAATCCTGAGTTTAAATTTAAAAATACTTTCTTACTTTTAGAAAATTTAATGCAGATTAAGAAAAAATCATCGTTTTTTGTTTCTGCGCTAAACCAAAATAGACAAAACTGTCATTTTACAGAAAAAAGTAAGATTTTAAAAATAAAAACAAAAAAAATTCTATCTCCTCAACAGATTGAGATAGAAAACTCGTTTCTGCGCCATACTACCCCGTTTAACATGCAGTATTACCCGTTTTTTTTTTTTACACTAGGTCTGGGACACCCAGTATATAAATTTACGTCGAAACATGTATCGATGATTAATACCTCTGTTGTAGGAAAATATGAGTCCCACTCGTTCCAGGGCACAACATATATTCCAAAGACGTATTTATACGTCCTGCCTGTTGACACTATTGTTTAGGTTGGACGCCTATATACGTCCCGCCAGGTTAAAGGGTTAAGAATCTATTTTATGATGTAGGCGGGCATTGACGGCAACTTGGTATCTGCAGTAATCTGACATTTACCGAATCAAAATAGGAAATTGGCTGTCGGAGCCTTTCGCAGGCACTAAGGGTCTCAAACAGGGCTGCAGCATGGCGGCCACCATTTTCAAGATTTACCTCCACGCGACTGTAAGGCAGTGGTATGGTCGGTGTGGAGATGTGGGCCCATTCATCGACGATGACCAACTGATCTCCCTATTTTTTGCGGATAACCAGGCTGTATTTGCGCGGAGGAAGGTTTATCTGGAAATGATGATATGCTCACTGTGGGCCTGCTATGAATCTATGGGGCTTAAAATAAACTTCGGAAAGACCGAGTAATGACGGTGATCTCCTCGTCGACTCTGTGAAATGTACAAAGGTGCATGTTTTCAAGTATCTGGGATCTTACCTCGACTCCTCAGGATCCTCAGAAACAGGCTCACGAAAAAGAGTGGAGCAAGCTCTAAAAACCACACGCATGCTGCACCCGATTTTGTAGAACGGAACAATTACAAAGGAAAATAAGCGAAGGATCTTCCACGCAATCGTCGAGCCCATCCTAACGTATGCATCTGAAACTTGGACCATGGCATCCCAGCTTTACTCAAGGGTTCAAGCTGTGGAGATGGACTTTTGGAGGAGATGCCTAAAACTGACAAGGATGGACAGGATTAGAAATGAGGTCGTTCGGGACAGGATGGAAGTCCCTTTGTCTCTCAACCACAGAATTGGACAGCGAAGGCTAAGATGGTACGGCCATGTAAAAAGAATGTCCAGTGAGCGATGGCCGAGACGAGTCTCTAGTCTGGCAGGCGCCAGGAAGACGGAGAAGAGGACGACCCAGGAAAAGATGGATAAATGGAGTAGAAGAGGAAATGGCGGGCCGAGGCCTTCAGGAGTCTGGAGCTCAGCCTCTGGTGTAAAAAGGCAACCCGCGTTGGAACGCCATAAAGTAAGTATATTAAGAATTTTCATGTTATCGTAGAAAGAAAAACCTTTATTAATATTAAAAAAATTGAAAAATTGACAATGGTCAAGATACCTCATTAAATGGACAAATTAGTCCACTCCCCCTTATAATTCGCAAAAATTGAGAGGTCAGCGGGAACGAGGTCAGTGAAGAGAAAGGATTGACTTGACCGGGATATGTGCCTGGTGGCTCAAGTTGCAAGAGTGCCTTATTAGTAATAGGGAAATCCGGGTTCGAATCCAATCGAAGACCAATTATTTCTCTTATTATAAAAAATAGTTTAATTAATCTAATCTTAGTTTGTGGCTGACCACCATTTTAAATTATTTTTAAATAATTTATTTTTTGAAGAGAAAAGGTTTGGCTCCGCCGGGAGTCGAACCCGGGTCTCCTGCGTTACATGCGAGGATGCTAACCACTACACCACAGAGCTCGGCTCAAGGCAGAGCAAATCCTTCCTCTTCACTGATACCTACTCCCCCTATCTCACAAGTTTTGCGAGTAGTAGTGGGAGGTGGACAAATTTTGTCCAATTTTTGATATTTATTGACATAAGTCAATTTTTTAAATTATTTTAATTAATCTAATCTTAGTTTGTGGCTGACCACCATTTTAAATTATTTTTAAATAATTTATTTTTTGAAGAGAAAAGATTTGGCTCCGCCGGGAGTCGAACCCGGGTCTCCTGCGTTACATGCGAGGATGCTAACCACTACACCACAGAGCTCGGCTCAAGGCAGAGCAAATCCTTCCTCTTCACTGATACCTACTCCCCCTATCTCACAAGTTTTGCGAGTAGTAGTGGGAGGTGGACAAATTTTGTCCAATTTTTGATATTTATTGACATAAGTCAATTTTTTAAATTATTTTAATTAATCTAATCTTAGTTTGTGGCTGACCACCATTTTAAATTATTTTTAAATAATTTATTTTTTGAAGAGAAAAGATTTGGCTCCGCCGGGAGTCGAACCCAGGTCTCCTGCGTTACATGCGAGGATGCTAACCACTACACCACAGAGCTCGGCTCAAGACAGAGCAAATCCTTCCTCTTCACTGATACCTACTCCCCCTATCTCACAAGTTTTGCGAGTAGTAGTGGGAGGTGGACAAATTTTGTCCAATTTTTGATATTTATTGACATAAGTCAATTTTTTAAATTATTTTAATTAATCTAATCTTAGTTTGTGGCTGACCACTATTTTAAATTATTTTTAAATAATTTATTTTTTGAAGAGAAAAGATTTGGCTCCGCCGGGAGTCGAACCCGGGTCTCCTGCGTTACATGCGAGGATGCTAACCACTACACCACAGAGCTCGGCTCAAGGCAGAGCAAATCCTTCCTCTTCACTGATACCTACTCCCCCTATCTCACAAGTTTTGCGAGTAGTAGTGGGAGGTGGACAAATTTTGTCCAATTTTTGATATTTATTGACATAAGTCAATTTTTTAAATTATTTTAATTAATCTAATCTTAGTTTGTGGCTGACCACCATTTTAAATTATTTTTAAATAATTTATTTTTTGAAGAGAAAAGATTTGGCTCCGCCGGGAGTCGAACCCGGGTCTCCTGCGTTACATGCGAGGATGCTAACCACTACACCACAGAGCTCGGCTCAAGGCAGAGCAAATCCTTCCTCTTCACTGATACCTACTCCCCCTATTTGCTCTGCCTTGAGCCGAGCTCTGTGGTGTAGTGGTTAGCATCCTCGCATGTAACGCAGGAGACCCGGGTTCGACTCCCGGCGGAGCCAAATCTTTTCTCTTCAAAAAATAAATTATTTAAAAAATATTTAAAAATAATACTTTATATTGTGTAATATCATATTTAATATTAGCACCAAATATGTGGGGAAGGGGAGGTTGAATTTACATCTTCAAGTAGAGTATCAAAACAACATAACATATTTTTTTTAAGGAAGCAACTGGAGAAATGACAAGAAGTGCGAGGGCGTTGTTTTGATTTATTGCCCTATATTCACCCTTTTCCTCTACTATTCAACAAGTTGCAACAACTTTCCGTATACTTTTCTCAATATAATATTTTATGAAGTTATTTTGATATAGACTGAATGGGTTTGAATACTTTCCCTATACATATTTTTTAATTAATAATTCATTATTTTTTTTTTTTTGCTGTGATGAAATCTTCAAACACATTTTTGCCACCGTTTAGAAGTTTGGATATTGGAAGTTCTTCATAAACATGCAAGAGAGCTGTCATTCGATTGCTAACGTTATCCTCAAGTTTTTGATTACTGAAAAAGTGGACACTGATGAATTTTTTTTTTTATTTAAAGAAATAATGCATTCTGCCACAACCAAGCGCATTTATATTAAAATTCCAAGGACTCGTTTACAAAATAAATATATACAAATATACGAGTAGAATGATACTAGAATATTGTTAGGGCAAAATGAGGCAACCATCAAAATAACAGAGGCAACAGAGATGGAGATAGAGGCAGATGATCTTTAAAAGTTGAAACGCCATTGTCGACAACATGTAAAGCAGTCTAGAACCTATGGATCGTTCTGGACCTTTGACCATATATGTATATATATATACAATACTGGTCAAAAGATTAGACTCACTTGTATTTAATTCACAATTTTCAAGTTTAAAAAAATAATTGTAACTCAAGAGATAACATTTCAAAAATTATATGATTATTTCGAAACACAATCTATATAAGTAAAGATGAAATTCTGTTTGTTTTTTTGTTTGTTCTTTATAGAAATACATACCGTTTGTCCTAAATTCTCCGAATTTCGCTTAGTGGTTCTTTCATACCAGGTGCGAACATCTGTCCATATTAAAATTGCATAACAGCCAATCTCTGGGTATACGAGTATTCTTTAGAGAGAGAGAGAGAGAGAGAGAAGAATCCCGATTCTTATGGATTCGCCCTTGATAATCTTCCTCTAATTGGTACAATAACGAAGCAAATTGATCCCCACGATAATTAGTAATTACTTTCGTCTTAATAGTATTTGTAAAATCCAATATTTTGAATTACAAAAAAATAAAAAATCTGGTGCGATGCGCGCAACACACAACTTTCACTTACGAACTTTCACTTATTAGAAATCGATGTGTTTCGATAATATGTAAACGCCATTCCTCAACTTCGCACATTTTTCCACATTTAAGTATATACTTATATTTGTAGATCTCCATAAGTTACAGATTCATTATTGCTAATTTATTTATGAAGGGTCTAATTTCATCAACAGTCGAGTTTTTTCGCTGCTTGCTTGTTTTTTACTATGAGTTGCTTTTTCCAAATACATTGTGAAGATGAATCGATAGGTGTTTTACGTTTCTTATGTCTTTCTGGAAATCAAGAACGATTATTGTTCCTTAGACTATTATCTTATACCATATTCCCCCCCCCCCCTTTTACATGTTTATTCGATTTTTTACACACCAGCGATGCTTCAAAAATTTGAGCATCACGTATTTACTCTCTAAAGTAACAGGTAGTATTATAAAGTAATAGGTACACCAAATACCGAGTTTAATCAAAATCGTTAGAGCCGTTTTTGAGAAAATCGAAAACATCCTAAAAATTAGACAAAATTCTTTAAATAAAGTACCCCCTCCGTTTGACCAATTTTGATGAAATTTTTTGCTGTCACATCGCGGGCATATCCATACACTAAATACCCAATTTCATGTCTGTGCGGTTTATAGTTTTTGAGCAAGTCTGTTGACAGACACACACACACACACACACACACACACACACACACACACACACACACACACACAGACCATTTCGCGGGACTTGGTTAATTGGACTCAGGGGACCCGAGTCCACCCCTTAATTAGTGTACTTTGCTCTCTAAAGTACACTAATTTTTACTTTCACTTACCTATATATGAAATATATAGTAAGTGAAAGTATTACGATCGTGAAAAATTTCGACTTCCAGTTTTCAACGGAAATACACGTTTTGGGGTCCCCTGAGTCGAAGTAACCAAGTCCCGCGAAATGGTCTGTGTGTGTGTGTGTGTGTGTGAACAGACTAGCTCGAAAACTATAAACCGTGCGAACCTGAAATTGGGTATTTAGTGTATGTATATGCCCATGATGTGACAGCAAAAATTTCATCAAAATCGCTCAAAGGGAGGGGGTACTTTATTTAATAAATTTTTAAGTTTTTTTCGATTTTCTCAAAAACGGCCCTAACGATTTTGATTAAACTGATATGAATTTGATCTATTTATATGCCCGAAATATGACTGTAAAAATTTCATCAAAATTGATCAACCGGAGGGGGGACTTTACTTAATAAATTTTGTATCATTTTCACGTGTTTTTTTTATTTACTCAAAAAGGCTTTAACGATTTTGATCAAACTGGGTATTTGATGCATGTGTATGCCAAAGATGTGATAGCCAACATTTTATCAAAATTGGTCAAACGGAGCGGGCACTTTATTTCATATTTTTTTTTCCAATTTTTACCTTTTTTTCGATGATCTCAAAAACGGCTTTAACGATTTTTATCAAATTCGGCATATTAAATGAAAATTATGTGTTCTTTAATATCAGGTAAGCTTTACCATTATTAAAATGTTCTGAGGGGGATATCTTGGGGCGGGCCTTTTTTGTTTGTATGTTTTTGTTTATATGGAGAAATTAACTGTCTCTCGTTACGCCTAAAAATAAGAAATGGCTAAATATGAGATATCATAAAAATAAAGAGAACATAAAGAGGAGAAAAAAAATAAAAATATTCAGTCAACTCATAAAACTCGTTGAGCCCAGGCATGCGGAGTACGCCTTTAATGACAGACCATTGTTCATGATTAAAGCCGTTCTGTTCATTTGAGAAGTGGCAATTAACAAAACGCATTAATTTCTAATCTAAGTAAGTTGGTAAGTGAAAGTTGTGTGTTGCGCGCACGCACCAGATTTTTTTAATTTATCTTTTATTTAAAGTTTTTACTTGTGATAATTCGACAATGCAAGCATATCAATATAATCCATCGAATTTAGTTCGGATGTCAGAAAAATGCTAAAACAAAGTCTCGAAGCTTATCTTAACTATCTCAAAAGCAACACTATCGCTCTCTCCAAACATACAGATGAACATATAGAGTGCACGTTTGAGTTTTTGTCTTTTTTAGATTCGCTTATTAGTGTTCTGGGTAGGTTCCATAGGTGAAATTCGTACAATGTAAAGGCACCATTATTGAAACTCGTTGCCCGCAAAAATGTTGTTTATACTACTTTTGGATGAATACAAGAGTTCAATCCAAGTCTCCTGCAGCAATATTATTTTATTGAATTATTCCAAAGATCTCTTGAGTAACATGTAATGTAAGCTGTCCGGCATTCCAATCTTCCTCTGAAATACAGTCTTTTGTAGGCCGCCCATTCTTTATCATCCTTCTGACTTCCACTCAAGTCTCTAAATGCGTCCAATTAAGATCAGCATTTTTTTTGTTAATGTCGAGTAAGCTACAGTACCGGTCAAAAGTTTAGACTCACCGTTTGATTTTGTAAAATAAATAAGTAACAAACAATATTTTATTTATTGGGCAACGTAACAACTATAATTTTATTTTTAATTTATTTATAACTAGCTTTAATATCCCGGTTTCAATTATTTATAACTAGCTTTAATATCCTGGTTTCACCCACGGAATTTTAAAAACAATGAGAAAAGCTGTGGGTCCAAAAAAGTTCGTAAGGACAGAAATGAGATTTTTTTTTACTCCAACGGTTGATTTCTTAAAAATCTAAAGTAATGCGAGATTATAACGATTTTTATAACAACATGTTACTCAAGAGATCTTTGGAATAATTCAATAAAATAATATTCATGCAGGAGACTTGGATTGAACTCTTGTATTCATCCAAAAGTAGTATAAACTACATTACTAAAAAAGACACAAACTCAAACATGCACTCTATATGTTCAACTGTATGTTTGGAGTTAGCAATAGTGTTGTTTTGAGATAGTTAAGATAAGCTTCTAGACTTTGTTTTAGCATTTTTCTGACGTCCGAACAAAGTTCGATGGATTATATTGATATGCTTGCATTGTCGAATTATCACAAGTAAAAACATTAAATAAAAGATAAATAAAATAAAAATAATAGTGTACTTTAGAGAGCAAATAGGAACAAACAATAGTAAATGAATGTGGAAAAATTTATGTCTTCGAGGAATGGCATTTAACGAAACACGTAAATTTCTAATCTAAGTATGTCGGTAAGTGAATGTTGAAAAAGATTTTTTTTTTTTTGTAATTCAAAATATTGGATGTTACAAACACTATTAAGATGAAAGTAATTACTAATTATCGAGGGGATCAATTTGCTTAGTTGTTATACCAATTAGAGGAAGAGTACAGGTGTTCGCACCTGGTATGAAAGAACCACTAAGCAAAATTCGGAGAATTTAGGACAAACGGTATGTATTTCTATAAAGAAGAAACAAAAAAACGAACTAACAAAATTTCATCTTTATTTATATAGATTGTATTCGAAACAATCATCATATAATTTTTGAAATGTTACCTCTTGAGTTGCAATTATTTTTTTAAACTTAAAGATTGTGAATTAAATACAAGTGAGTCTAAACTTTTGACCGGTACTGTATGTGTTTTGATTTAACTCGATTTCCTATTTTTAAATTTTAGTGCTTCAAGATTATTTTACAAAGACGATTAGGGAAATTGAAACCTCACTGGGGAGAGTACGCTATAGTTGGGGAGCGGAAATATCGAGTCGGAAGTGGTAAAAGGCTGGCAATCATTGGCTGCTATAGGTTACCGGAAGAGTACTCTGCTACAGCACGTCGCCGCCTCCCACCCTCCCCTGTCCCGAGGGACCGATTTGCCACAATCTCTCCCCACTTACCTCTTCACTCTATATCCGTGTTCTCCCCTGTTTGTAGCTATCTGGAACCGTTTCTCAGGTTCAGGTTAACTCTTGTTTGTATAGAAAATAAAATACAAATAAAAAATATTCAAGAGAAGAAGAATTAAGGCACATACATAAAAAATTCAAGATCCTCACCACAATCTTTCAATATTTTCTTTTTATCCTCTTCATCCTCGCCGTTTAGGCTATACGGGGTTTCCTTGGCTAGTAGAGTGGGTGGCTATTGATGCTGATTATTATTAAATTCCCCTGGCTCCGGGTTGTGAACTTGCTAACGGGCTTACAAACATGTTGGTTGTCAGGGGCAACGCATTTTTCCTAAAACGTTTGCGGCCATCCCGCCATCCGCACACTCATGATCTATCAACTTTTATTTTTTGTTCCTCGCCTTTTAGGCTATACGGGAATTTCCTGGGCCAGGGGGAAGGGTTGGGGATTGATGTGGAGTATTATTAAAATTCCCCTGGCTCCGGGTTTTGAACTTGCTATCTTCTGGTTCCCAATCTTACATTGACAAGGGCAACGCGGATTTTCTAACGCGTTTGCCCACTAAGCCATCCCGGCACGTTAAGGATAATTATCCTTGGTTAAGGATAATTTACAGCATCTGTCTGATGTGGGTTTTCCATTTGCCCAGTCGAAGTCCCAAGAACCATAGTTCTTGAGTACTAGGTATTGGGATATCATTAATAAAGATCTTAGGACACAACCCCTGATAGATACTATAAACACTCTTATATTATAGAATCCAGAAATAACGTATGAAGACCACACGCTAAGAACGTGTTCAGTCACATTTTGCAAATCTTACAGGAGAGCTAGAAGAGAGGTTAAATCTTGTATAGAACACAACTTTGTAACTGTAAGTCAATGGGAAAAAATAGTCTATTCCCAATATATTTTAAAATAATGGTAATGTTAATAAAAATACATTAATTGTTAGTCCAAAAAGGATCAATGACCAAAAAAGAATTGTAATCGCGTGTGCCCGCAAAAAAGAATTGTAAACATCTCAAGGACTGAACCCGCTGTTTTAGTGTAAACAAGACAGATTTGCAGTACTCGAAATGGTTTACTATAATGCGCTATAAAACAATATTCACAAAAAATGGACTGAACACGTTCTTGGCATTGGATCTTCATATTGTAAAGTGAAATAAAACGAAGAATAAACATACGGTTTACAATAGTTTCGGACTTTGTTGGAACGAATCAACAGTTGGAATAAACGGTCATAGTAAATATTTGTTATTACGATGTTCGAGTACCATCTACGCCGGCCCAGGAGGTTCTAAAATTTCCCTCTACGACTGTATGTAAGGGACGATGGAATGGTGAGTTAGTCTTGTTCCGAAGCTCAAGTCATATGGTTATTTCTCTGTTCTTCTTCTTCTTCTAAGTGGCGCTACAACCCTTGGTTAGTCCTGACCTCCTCCATTCGGCCCGATTTTGTGCTGCCGCTCTCCAGTTTCTGATCCTGAAAAGGCTTCGGGCGTCAGCTGCCACTCCGTCAACCGATCTAAGCCTTGGCCTACCAGTTCGACGAGTGCTGTGAAGGGCGGTGTCCACTACTTTCCTGGGGATATCGTCTTCTTCCATTCGTGCAACGTGGCCCCAAGTCTCCCTAGCTTGATGAACCTGACCACATCTATGTTCCCGTAAAGGTCATAAAGCTCTCTGTTCCTCCTAATCCTCCATCCATCTCCATCTCTCACTGGACCAACTATCCGTCGTAAAATTTTCCTTTCGAAAATATGTAGGTCATTTTAAATGGTTTTCGACATGGTCCAGGTTTGGGATGCATATGTAAGAAGAGGACGTATTAGTGTTTTGTATAAGAGCAATTTAGTTCCCTTAGTAATGGATCTGCCGCATAAAATTTTAAGCAGAGCGAAATATGCCCTATTTGCCGCCACTAGTCTCTTTCATGTCTCAGCAGAGACATCATTTGCTTGGGTTACTTGGGATCCTAGATAAGTAAATTCATCGACACTCTCAAATCTGTAAGGACCAAGAACCAGTTCCTCTTCCCTTCCATTTCCGGTAAACATATTTAGTTTTCTCTTGGTTTAAGGTCAGCCCCAAGGCTGAGGCAGCTATCCAGATCATCAGCAAGTCCTAATAACTGCTCACAGTGCGTGAAGATAGTGTGGCTTGTCTGGATCCCGGAATTCCGAACAACCTTCTCCAGTGCAAGGTTTAAGAGGAGACAAGCCAGTCCGTCCCTCTGTCTTAGTCCTTTGTCAGAGGAAATTCAACGGAGCAGTCAGATTGGGTCTGCACCTGACACCTAACGTTCTTCATCGTCAGCTTCACAAGACATATCAGTTTGCTTGAAATGCCCATTTCTCTCAAAGCCTCATACAACATAGGACGGTGATACTGTCATATGCGCTTTTAAAGTGGACGAAAAGGGATGTGTCGGGATCTTGTACTCGTGGCCCCGCTCCAGAATTGCTGAGGGAGAAAACTTTGTCTATAATGGATCTGCCTCTCCGAAAACCAGCTTGATATTTCCCGATTTCCGCGAATGGTTTGAGCCTGTCAAACAAATTTTTAAATTGTTATTTCTCTGTTACAAAGTGATAATTTTTATAACCTATTTCAATATTTGTGTTTTCATAATTTTGGTGGCATTAAAAATTGTTATTTTCGTTCAATAAAAATTAATCAACTCACATAAGTGTTATAATAATATTAAAATGCTTTAATAAACACTATGCTGAGTATACCGTTGCTAAAACTCACACATGAGATAGCATTAAATACTTACACTCTAACTATACAAATAAGGAGTAATGTCAGAAAAAATTTCTATGTATGTATAACATAAAATATGGCTTAGAAATAAAGTCTATTCATCGGATAAAATTAGTAAAACAATGTACACACTTGGTAACGACTTTGTTGAAGTAATAGTCTACTTACTGAGAAAACCCAGTAATTCTCTCTCTCACTCTCTCTCTCTCTCTCTCTCTCTCTCTCTCTCTCTCTCTTTCTATATATATATATATATATATATATATATATATATATATATATATATAACGAACTGGTCCTACTACTATCTGTTTACTTTTCAGCGAATGTTCCACGTTGTTCCTCCGACGACTAAATACAAGTTATATAATTGTCTTCCGCCCCTAGCTTGGAGCTTTATGGGCTACATTAGTGGTGTCTTTCAAATGAAAAATATACATATACATACATATTGAATAATGTTCCGAATTACATATGAAAATCTTTATAAATCTTTTTTATATATTTATTAATTGAAAGAATTAATTCTGCCACAAGCAAAGGCATTAATATTAAATCTGTAAGGACTCATTCTCCCAATAACTATTTATTTAGAGTTTGTTTGTTTAACGTCATTTCATGCCACTAAGGCTAGTCGGACGATGCTATACGGTGGGAGTCCTAAATTTTGCCTATCCAAGTATAATTGTGATAGGGATCTTTAACGAGTACCTGACATCATACAGGCTCGGGACCTCCATTTTGCATCCTATACGAGGGACGGCATAGCAAAGGATTTTTTACTCCCATTAAAAATCCTAGTGCCACCGCTGGACGCGAACCTGCGACCTTTAGTATTTAGGTTGCCATGCTAACCACTAAACCACAGGTGACCCCGTTGTTCATATTATTCTTACTTACACATTATTACTTACTTACATAGCATTCAAGTATACAAACAAAAAAATCTAGTATTTATGTAGTGTAACGTTAAACAAAAAAAAAAAGACAAAACATCTGGTTTAATATTGTTCCGGGCTTGATGTTGAAAAGAAGTGTCAAAGAACATGTTTTTGACTATGATGTTCGAGTAAACTCTACGGTGGCCTCGAATGTTCCTCTTAGGACTAAATATAAGGAGCGTTGGACTGGAGAGTCCTGTTCTGAAGCTAAATTGATCATTTTTGTAACCTGTTTCAATATTCGAGTTCTGAAAATTCGTGTGGCAGAATCTGTAATTTATAAGGATTTGAACCACCATTTGAGTGAAGCGGTTTCTTATGTGAATGATTCTTATTCCACATCTGACATAAGTTGGATAATCTAGCTAAGAGGAGAGCTCTTATATCTTAACCATAGAAGGCACTATCAGCAATGAGAGGGTGTCTGTACGTTGTGCAATATGAAGAAGAGGGAGGATATTGTACATTTTGTAGCAACATGTCCTGTGTTGAGGGAGTTTAGGATAAAATGGTTCTCTTATTCGGTCTTGAGTAGGGACGAGTTAATAGAATACTTAAATGGAAAGTGCTGGCCTAAACCATTAGGATGTACTAAAGAGGCTTGGAAACATAGATATGGATTAATTAGGGAATTTAATTGGTAAATAGAATATATATGCGTGTTGTGTATGTATATATGTATATGAATATTATATATATGGGTTCATTGATTATTAACTACGAGCTGTATATCCCGGTTTCAACCGGAGAATTTCATTTTTTAAATCTATAAACTGAGACTTTAATCGACTCAAGCGGTCGATTTTGTCAAAACCAATGTAAAGCGAGATCAAAGGATGATTATAACAATAAAGAATATACCAAGAGATCGGCTGAAGTTATGCAATTTTAATATGGACAGGTGTTCGCACCTGGTATGAAAGAACCACTGAGCGAAATTTGAGGAATTTAGGACAAACGGTATGGATTTCTATAAAGAACAAACAGAATTTCATCTTTATATACAAGTTATATATTAGTTACATATTGTATTTTTCTTAAGCTTAACATTTTGTACTCCTTCTATCCTAGCTTTTGCAAAGCATTGTAATCTATTTCTTAGAATCCCGTGCTGGGAACCAGCATCCTACCACGCGCTAGGCGTGTTCCCACGAATGTAAGCACTTCTAATCCTTTAAATACCCTGGTAAATATTACTTCTTGCTTCCAGTTGTAGCTGTAGCCCGTCTCTATGCCAGTCTTCTTTCTGATATTGTAAATTTGTGTTTTTGATGTAAAGTAAATCTTTTTAAAAAAGTATTTACATTTCTATACAATCTAACTGGCGCAGTCGGTAGGACATCGTCAAGTCTTGAGGGCATATCAAGATTTCAGTATCAACTGTTCATTGGCGAGTCCAGATTTCAGAAGAAGAGACGTTAAATGGCAACCCTGACTATCGGAGTCATCCTACTGTGAGTTATTATTTATTTAAGAGATATAACTTTTTTTAATCAATTTTAATATTTAAAATAATTTTTTTTCTGAAGGTTATGATTTCATACCTATTTTTTTAACATATTTTATATTTTATATTATACATCATATTTTTTATTATATAACATATTTTATATATTAGATTTAATTCTAAAGGATAAACTTAAATTACATATTCCATTATTATATTATTTTCATTTATTTGTATTCATAATTCATAATGGCACCACCCACTTTAAAAAAGGAATATTTAGAAATGGTCCCCGAATTCCACGGAGACCCAATGTCTCTCACTCGATTCCTCGAAATTTCAGAAAAATTAATTAATAAATTTTATAATCAATCATGAAAATACGTCAGATTTTCAGAACGACTATTTAATAAATTCCATTCGCGCTAAAATAAAAGGTAACGCCGCCGATATGGTCAATTGTAAATATGTTAATATATGGGACGACATAAAAAACGCTTTAAAACAGGGGTACGCCGACAAACGCGATGCTTTCACGTTAAACATAGAAATGAGCAATATGAAGCAGGGAAACGAGTCACCTTTCGAATTTTATAATAAAATTAAAAAAAATTTACAACTACAAATTAGTTATCTAAGGAGTGAGATGCCGTTAGAGGCGTTAGTTCTCACAAAGTACATCGAAAAATTAGCGTTACGTGTTTTATTAAAAGGACTAAAAGAACCTCTTGGTTCTTTCATGAGAACGAAAAATCCGGCCGACCTAAATCAGGCTATAAACATGTTAACCAATGACTTCCAATTTGTCATTGACTCCTATCGCCCACAACAAAAATTTAACAAAGCAAATAAAAACGGACAACAGTTTGTAAATTATTTTCCGGTTAAAGCAATACAACCTGCTAAACAATTTATTTCAAATCAATTTAGGCCCCAACAAACTAATCAATATAAACCTCAACAATTTAATCAATATATACCACAACAACCTTATCAATATAAACCCCAACAATATAACCAATATAGATCACAACAACCTGATCAATCAACTCCTATGAGTGTCAACAGCAATTACAAAAGTAATCCCCAAAATCAAAGATATAAATCTTTTCTCAACAACCCAGTTCGGAAAAATCCAAATTTAGAAATAGAAGAATTAAACAATATAAATTCTGAAAACTTTCAAAGCAATCTTCAAATTACCGAACAAACAGATGTTCAACCACATTATGACCCCACCGTATCATTCCCTGATGATAATCAAGAAATTCAGAATGATACCAATAATGATCCAAATAATTTTTTAGACCCCAGCACGTCACAAGAACCATGGACGTAGTCGATATTCTTAATTTAACCCGTTTCAGTGCCCTTCCGTACATAATCCCTCCAAATTCAAATTTAAAGATCCTAATAGATACCGCGTGTACAAAATCACTTGTATCCAACCATGTAGCAAATAAATATTTTCATGATAATATTACCTGCGAACCATTTAAACTTACTAGCGCGCACGGTTCTTCTGTACAAAATTTTAATGCTAATGTAAATTCATCAAAATTATTTCCCAACACTAAAACTCTCCTAAAATTTGGCATTTTCAATTTCCATCCTAAATTTGATTTATTATTTGGGACAGACAGTCTTAAATTGTTAGGCGCAAAAATTGATTTAGTAAACGATGTATTAATCACACCTTTTGGAAACATAAAAATTCATTATGACAATAGACCCCCTCAATCTGAATACACCTACATATTAAACAACGATTCCGAAACCGTAATAAAAATTCCAATCAAAAATATTTCAAACGGAGAAGGTATCATTCCCCACACAATTTTCAATGATTGTCTCGAAATTCACGAAGGTTTAATTTCAATTAAAAATAACGAAGCCATCTGTTCAGTGAAAAATAATTCAGATAAGTCATTTAAAATTACTATTAAATCCTCAATTCTTGTAGAACCATTAAATATCTTTAAATTTAATGAATCCCAAAACATAAGTTTAATTAAAGCTGAAAAAACAAATTTCGATGAAGTAAAAAACCTCATTCGTACGGAACATCTAAATGAACAGGAAAAGAAAGAAATTCAAAATTTAATAAAACAATATTCTGAATTATTTTATTTGAAAGGCACTCCATTAACGGCGAATACACGAATCAAACATAAAATTCTAACTAAAGATGAAATACCGGTCTATACTAAAAATTACCGATACCCGCAAATATTTCAAAAAGAAGTAAAAAGACAAATCGATGAAATGCTTGAACAAGAAATCATGCGCCCTTCTTTTTCGCCTTATAATAGTCCTATTTGGATAGTTCCTAAAAAATTAGATCAATCCGGAACACAAAAATGGAGAATAGTAATTGATTAGAGGAAATTAAATGAAAAAACAATTGATGATAAATACCCTATCCCGCATATAACCGACCTTTTAGATAAGTTAGGTAAAAGTAATTATTTTTCAACAATAGATTTAACGAGTTCCTTCCACCAAATTTTGCTAGACGAAGAAAGTATCCCCAAAACCGCCTTTTCGACCGAGAATGGACATTATGAATTCTTAAGATTACCTTTTGGCTTAAAAAATAGTCCTCCAACTTTTATGAGAGTAATTAATGACATACTCATGGGCATTCCAAATTGTGTCGCGTATTTAGATGATATAATAGTTTATAGCACATCCCTTCAGGAACATTTAATAGTTTTAAAAAAGGTTTTCGAAAGACTAAGAGAAGCAAACTTAAAAATTCAGCCCGATAAAACCGAGTTTCTAAAAAAAGAGATAGAATACTTAGGACATCTTGTTACACCAAACGGAGTAAAACCTAATCCAAACAAAATCCTCGCTATAAAAAATTATCCTTTACCCAAAACCACCAAACAGATAAAGGCAAAATCTCTCACCCGATGTTTAAGAAAAGGAGCAAAAATTAACGTCGCGGATAAAGATTATTTAGACAGTTTCGAAACATGTAAAAATATTTTAATGAACAATCCCATATTGCAATACCCTGATTTTAATAAAACATTTATCTTAACCACGGATGCTTCCCGGGTGGCCTTGGGGTGTGTCCTTAGTCAAACACACGGCGGACGAGATTTACCTGTAGCTTATGCAAGTCGTACGCTAAATGAAAGTGAATCAAAATTATCGACAATTGAACGTGAACTTTTGGCTACCGTATGGGCAACCAAATATTTTCGACCCTATCTTTTTGGCAGAAAATTTATAATTTACACTGACCACAAACCACTTCAATGGTTACAATCCCTAAAAGATCCAAATTCAAAATTATATCGTTGGAAATTAAAGTTAGAAGAGTTTAATTTCGAAATCAAATACAAGAAAGGCCATGAAAACAAAGTCGCCGATACACTTTCGCGTGTAGAAATAAATTTAACAGAATCTGATGATGCCGACCAAATTATTAGCGATCTAATTCAACAATTTTACAGAGAAAACGAAAGTTCAGAAAACGAATCCTTAATAGTCAATCTAGATGAAAATGAAAATTTAAACGCGGATGAAAATCAAAATTCTGAGGATATCTTAGAAAGATCAGAAGCTAGTTCGGTTCATTCAAATGTTTTAGGCAACACCGTAATTGAAATACCAATTGCAAACAATCCGGTTAATTTTGGGAATAAACAGATAATTTTAGATTTAGTAGATGTCAACCTCGCGAAACCTAAAATCGAGAAACTTTTCGATAATTCTAAAACAAGAGTTATCGCTCAAATTTCAAAAGCAAATTTTGAGAAAGATATAATCAATTTAATTAAAGAATATGTGGAACCTAGAGTTATACTATTTATATTTTGAAAAGGATTTTTATACTCAGTTCTATAACACGATGGTCAAATATTTCAAACATTCCGAGCTAAATTTTGTAAAAAATACTATTAGGTTAATCGATGTCCAGGATCCTGATGAACAAACAAATTTAATAAACGATTATCATATTGGAAAAACCAACCATAGAGGTTCAGATGAAACACTTACTAGAAACAAAAGATTGTACTATTGGCCCAATATGAAAAATTCAATTCAAAATTATATTAATAACTGTGAAATTTGCGCTGTATCCAAATACGATCGTAATCCTTTAAAACCCCAATTTAACATTACAGCAACTCTGTCTAAGCCTTTCGAAATAGTTCATATGGACACCATAACTTTAGAAAACAAAAAATATTTAACATTAATTGACACTTTTTCCAAATTCGCCCAAATTTACAAATTAAAAAACGGCCAAGCAACAGAAGTAGTAAACAAGTTAATTTCGCATTTTTCCCATCACGGTCTACCTAAACAAATAGTAACCGATAACGGTTTAGAATTTAGAAATTCATTAATTTCAGATCTATTAAAATTACATAAAATTCAGTTACATTATACGGCTACTCAATCACCCCAATCAAACGGACCCATCGAAAGATTCCATAGTACATTAATAGAACACATACGGTTATTAAACAATAGAGATGAATTCAAAAAAGATACATTAGAGAAAAAAATTAAATATGCTGTTCTCGCGTACAACAACACTATCCATTCTATCACGCAGCTAAAGCCAATTGAAATAATTTCCGGACATTTAGATGTAGATTCACCCATTTCAATAGACTTCGATAACCAAATTATAAATGATTATGTTACTAAACATAAGGAAAGAGTAAAAATTTTGCACGATCAAATAAATCAGAGGAATCAGGAAACAAAAGAAAAATATATATCTCGATTAAACAAAAACCGCGAACCAATTCCAGAAAATATACCCGACGAAGTTTTTGTTGCTAACAAACAGAAACAATCCAAATTAAAAAATAAATTCAAAAAGGAAAGGATTAAAGAATTAAATAAAAGTAATAAAACTGCCGTAATCGATAAAAAACATTACAACACCAGAGAAAAGAACCATATTAAAAACATTAAAAGACCGCGTAAGAAACCTCGTCCAAGTAAGAGTCCAACAAAGAATTCGCAAGCTGGACTTAGTAATCGTTCATAGAAAAAAGATAAGACCTCAAGCTTGTTTACAATGGTATATTACTTCGTAACTCAACTCGGATATTCTATACGTCTATTTCAATACTAGAATAATTAACCTGTGATTTAAGTAATTATTTTTTTATTTTAAATATAAATAATGATATTATTATAGCTAATAAGTTCAGGGAATATGAACTCATATTAGTTCAAAAGATGGCAAATAAATGCCCAAAATATTTTTTTTTTAACATAAATAATGTTATAATTATAACTAATAAGTTCAGGGAATATGAACTCGTATTAGTTCAAAAGATGGCAAGTAAAGCCCAAAATATTTTTTTTTTTTAAATATAAATAATGATATTATTATAACTAATTAGTTCAAGGAATAAGAACTCTTGTTAGTTTAAAAGATGGCGTTATAAGCCCAATCGATACGAATATTTTATAAGATAAAATACTACAACCTTTTTCTTTATAATTAAATATTATGTACTATTTTACGTTCAAATATTATAAATTAATATCTTAAATTTCTATTATAATTTTTTATAAAATAATTTAATTGTAGGATATAGGTGAGATCAACTCTCCCTGGTTTCATACCATAGCAAAGATATATGTGATAAAATAAAATTCTATAAATTAATCAAAATTTTAAAAGAAAAACAGAATCATATTGTTGGTGAGGTACACAACCAATATTCGATTAAATATTGTTTAATTTCTTAATTCAATAAAACCATTAAAGCATACAAGAGACACGATCTTACTGCATATTGCACTAATAATGAATCATTTAGAGACTTTAGTTAACTAGCTAAAATCATTTCTAATATAGAAACCATTTTACCATTTTGTAGATTAAATATTCTATATCCATTTCAATTTAAATTTATCCTAGATACAATATCTGTAGAATGTACTTTTTAAGAAAATTATATAACTTATACTTTATCACTCTCACAATCGTTATGAAACTATATATAGTTTGTATAATTTATACCCCATTCCATATATTGTAAAGGATGAAATCATAACAGTAATTCAAAGGTTCAAATATCTCTTACGTATTAATAACAACTTAAAATTTCTCAATCACCATTGTATTAAAAGAAACAGCATTCATCACTGACATGTCTCGTCATGACGATTCCTGTATTCAAGAAAATTTACAAAAATCATCCAGTGGAACACACGTCTATATCAGACGGAAAACCATGTAGAAGAAATTCAGAAAACATTCTCATAGCAGTTTACAAACCAGATGATCTTCAAATTCATCAAGAAAAAGACATTTTAAATTATCATATCAAAAGAATCTATCTAATTGAAACAAATTTTAATTTAATCTTGTATCACAATAAAACTCTACTTTCATCCAGTAAAACCCAAGGTTCTGTAACATTATTTGATAAGCAAACTTTAAATATTCAAGCCTCACAACTTTTAAATACAACTCTAGAAATTAAAAATTTAAAATTTCATGAATTACAAACATCACATCTTTCAAATCTTGTATCAACAAAAATTACATATGACTCCAACAGTTTACATATTGTAATTTTATGGTTAGTTTTATTTCTATTATAATGTTTATAATTTCACTTGTAATTTTCATTTATTATTTTTATAAAACTAAAATTGTAACTAATTTCACCTGAACAGGTGAAATTCGTGTCTAAGGGGGGAGGAGTTATATATTAGTTACATATTGTATTTTTCTTAAGCTTAACATTTTGTACTCCTTCTATCCTAGCTTTTGCAAAGCATTGTAATCTATTTCTTAGAATCCCGTCCTGGGAACCAGCATCCTACCACGCGCTAGGCGTGTTCCCACGAATGTAAGCACTTCTAATCCTTTAAATACCCTGGTAAATATTACTTCTTGCTTCCAGTTGTAGCTGTAGCCCGTCTCTATGCCAGTCTTCTTTCTGATATTGTAAATTTGTGTTTTTGATGTAAAATAAATCTTTTTAAAAAAGTATTTACATTTCTATACAATCTAACTTACATAAATTATTTATAACTATATATCCCGGTTTTACACAGGGAATTACATTTTTCTAAGGAAACGGTCGATTTCGTAAAAAAAAAAAAAAACATTGTAAAGTGAGATCATTATGGATTTTACAACAATAAAGAATATAAGCTGAAGATCGGCTGAAGTTATGCAATTTTAATATGATCAGGTGTTCGCACCTGGTCTGAAAGAACCACTGAGCGAAATTTGGAGAATAAAGTATATAAGCTGAAGATCGGCTGAAGTTATGCAATTTTAATATGGACAGGTGTTCGCGCCTGGTATCAAAGAACCACTGACCGAAATTTGGAGAATTTAGGACAAACGGTATGGATTTCTATAAAGAACAAATAAACAAACAAACAAACAGAATTTCAACTTTATTTATATAGATTGTTGTTGTTCTCGAGTTTTGTTTCTAGCTAATGTTGGGACGATTTGATTTACTTATTTTTATGATTAATTAATATATTTTGAGTGTCAAATTTAAAAGATGAATCTTTATATTACAAGTATTAGAATTAGAATCAGAAGTATTTATTACTGTATTTATTCTACATTTATTTGTTTGTCTATTGTTTACCTGTTTGATTGTTGATATCGTTTGATTATAATGTAAAGAATATTGTATACGGGTTAATAAATTATACGACATATTCACTGTTACAGTTCATATTCATTACAGTTCACTGTTACAGACATATTCACTGTTATATTATTGCTAGGTCTAAATTAGTTAATATGATATTTACCGCTTTCTCAACCTCTGATGGTCGTTGACCAAGAGTACATGTCGAGAATGTAATTTGTTATTTGTATGTTCAATAAACATACATTGTTATTATTACTATTATTATTATTATTAATCGTGTGGCATTAATTTTTACTTTCACTTACCTATATATGAAATATATAGTAAGTGGAAGTATTGCGATCGTGAAAAATTTCGACTTCCGGTTCTCAATGGAAATACACGTTTTGGGGTCCCCTGAGTCCAATTAACCAAGTCCCGCGAAATGGTCTGTTTGTGAGTGTGTGTGTGTGTGTGTGTGTGTGTGTGTGTGTGTGTGTGTGTGTGTGTGTGTGTGTGTGTGTGTGTGTGTGTGAACAGACTAGCTCAAAAACTATAAACCGTACGAACCTGAAATTGGGTATTTTGTGTATGTATATGACCGCGATGTGACAGCAAAAATTTCATCAAAATTGCTCAAAGGGAGGGGGTAGTTTATTTAATAACTTTTTAAGTTTTTTTTTTATTTTCTCAAAAACGGCTCTAACGATTTTGATTAAACTGAGTATTTGATCTATTTATATGCCCGAGATATGACTGTAAAAATTTCATCAAAATTGATCAACCGGAGAGGGGACTTTACTTAATAAATTTTGTATCATTTTCAAGTGTTTTTTTTTATTTACTCAAAAACGGTTTTAACGATTTTGGTCAAACTGGGTATTTGATGTATGTATATGCGAAAGATGTGATAGCCAACATTTCATCAAAATTGGTCAAACGGAGGTGGGACTTTATTTCACAACTTTTTTTCCAATGTTTACATTTTTTTCGATGATCTCAGAAACGCCTTTAACGATTTTTATCTAATTCGTCATTTTGGTGGTCAAATGAAAATTAGGTGTTCTTTAATATCAGGTAAGCCTTATAATTATTAAAATATTCTGAGGGGGCGTTTTTTTTTTTTGGGGGGGGGTTGGGGCCTTTTTTGTTTGTTTGTTTCCTATAAAGTACCTTTGTTTTTGTTTATATGGAGAAATTAACTGTCTCTCGTTACGCCTAAAAATAAGAAATGGCTAAATATGAGATATGATAAAAATAAAGAAAACATAAAGAGGAGAAAAAAATAAAAATATTCAGTCAACTCATAAAACTCGTTGAGCCCACGCATGCGGAGTACGGCTTTAATGACAGACCATTGTTCATAATTAAAGCCGTTTTGTTCATTTGAGAAGTGGCAATTAGCAAAACGCATTAATTTATAATCTAAGTAAGTTGGTAAGTGAAAGTTGTGTGTTGCGCGCACGCACCAGAATTTATTTTTAATACAATTAATTACGTAATTAATAACCCATTATAATAATTATTTCCTACCAATATAATAATTTTTTACCCATCATAATTAATTATTTAATTAATAACCCACATAAGTATTACAGTATCTTAATTTAATTTCTCTGTATTTTTATTAAATGTCTCAGCACCGAATTGCGAGGACTCTATATTATGATAAAGTTGTGATGGAAGAATATTGTGTCTTTATTTAAACGGAAACGAAACAATGAGGCGAGGGCGGAGGTGACACATCACAACAGAGCAGAAATTGTGACCACGTCTGAAAATGATTAAGCGAGAAAAAAAATATTACCTCGTGAAAAGATATTTTTCAAAGATTTTTTTTTTGTTATTTATCATTTTCATTTTTTTTTATGTCTCGTTTTGTTTTCTTTTTTTCTGAAAAATGAGGGGTACTCTGGCCGTGTTTCACAAATCTGGCTAACGGTTCAATTTGTCGCCTTTATGGTCAAACTTCAGCGACCCTTTGATCTACCGTGTCTGCTTTCATGCTTTATTTATAAGTTTTTAAGCCTGTAAAAGTTGGAATGTTACTCTGAAAATATTATGTTATATGTTTCCTGAAGCATGTTCTTTTTTATTATTTTTTTTTTTTTGCCCACATTTATTGTACATAAATTTATTTCCTCTTTTATTACTTAATTTACTCATCATCAGATCAACTTACCAGCTTGGTTAGTGGCTTGAATAACCTTGTCTAGCCTCTTTTTAGCATTCTCCAACAATTATCAAAGGTCGCCCAAGCATTGTGCTCTGGAATTCCCACATGTCCGATAACAACTATAGAACACTAAAAAAGAGTTGGCGATCTCTCCGCCTGAGTGCAAATTACGACAGGAAGAGGTGCCACTGGGCAAAACTCTTCCCAATGCCTATCATGCCAAAATTATCGCCTAATTTCAGCAAATTCATTCGTATATCCGCGCCTTTCAATAATATATTGACAATCTGTATACAATGGCAAATGATGACATGTCAGGCATGTGGAAGGATGGCACCTAACAGTACCTCTTGTCTGGCTTGATTCAGTTATTCATTTTGTTTAAGGAAGGAGATCTCACATCCAACGCCTTTTTAAACTCCTCACATTCATGGGCATTTCATCTGTGGCCATATCTCTTATTAGTAGGTTTACATGTCCGTGTAGGTTAGTGAGGAAACATTTGTAAAGAGTCTTGATGTGTTGGTCGACTGTTTGCATGTGGATGTCAGTATGTAAGGTTTGATTAGTCACGTACCAAGGTGCTTTTGAAATGAGTCGTAATAATTTTGACTGAAAGGTCTGGAGTTTTCGTAAATGTATTTTTTTAGCAATGCCGTAAATCTGTGAACAGTATATCCATATAGGTTTAAGTACGTATGTATTTAGTTTTTGTCTCAGTCTTAATTTTGCGGATTTATTTAGAAAAAAGTTGGTATAGTAGCATTAGTCGATTGTTAAGATTTTCCCTTTTCATTTTAACGTGCGGGCCTCATGTCATCTTTCTACCGAGCGTTAGTCCGAAGTATTGTTCTCTGTTTCGGAAATTTGGACATTTTCAAAATAAATTGGAGGACAAGTATTTTTCCGGAGAGTAAAACTTATATAATTATAAAATAAAATGTAACAATGTATTTTAGCTTTAGGTATTCATGTATTTTAGTATTGATCAGTAAGCTGTGTTAAATAGCAACCCAATGTATTTGGGCAGCATTGCTTCGCCGGCGAGCCTTTAAAATCACTTCTTGATCATTCTTGGTATTGATTTAATATAATATGTTAACTGATGTTAAGGAGATTTAGTAGAATCAGAGCTTCCGGGTGGTGGAATGTTGGAGGGGAAGGGGCCGTCTCGGTAGAAGAGAGGGAGGCGCGCGATGTAGAGTTCACTAAAACCGCCGAAACAAAAAATTGCTTACTCGTCGTGAGCGCTTCATTTTTCGGCTTTAAAACATGGATTTCGACGCCCCGTAAGAGCTTTCGAGTTAAACTCCTCTTATCAAGATCTTTAAAATGAGTCCAAATTAGATATTTTTTCTCGAAGTGCAAAAATAGGTGTCCGTTAGAGTTAAACGACAATTTCGCCATTTAAATTCCTTGGGGGTCACATTTTTGAAATTCCTTTCTTAGTGATTACCTACATCGCTTTTAAAATCTAAATTCCGAACTATTTTTAGTTGATTTTAATTGGTCTTTCCGTGTTGCATTGCTGTTCCTGACACGTTGCGTTTTAACTTGCTTCTTCTCAGAAAGTTGCGGTAGTAGAGCTTCAAACACGTCAAAATGGCCATTACATAGCGTACCATTTTTATTTATTTTATTTATTTAACACCCTTCCCTGCCTTTCGGCAACACGGGTTTCGGCAACATTAACATATAACGCTCACGCGTAAGTTAATGTTGCGCAATTCTTCTTCCTCATTAGTCTAATTTTTTTTTCTTCCTCTTCCATCCAGTTCTTCAATCCGGTGGCCTCCCGGGAGTAGGTCTCCTTCTACCTAGATAAAAGATTTCTGGACCCATCGCTGTTTTCCACTCGTACACAAAATCCTTGTAGTAGGGGAAGTTATTCTCGGTGACTAGTTGAGGAAGATCAGTCTCCGACAGGACAAAAAGTCCAGTTTTCCTCAACAACCTGGCTCTTTGTGTCTCAAAGGCAGCGATAACGATATGTTCAGCAGTTTCTAAGACACCGCAGCTAGGGCATAGGGGATCGATATCCTTCCCAAAGCCATGAAGCTTAGCTCGAAAGGCCCCATGTCCTGTGAGAAACTGTGACACCCAATAGTCCGGGAGGACCCATTTCGCTTCAATACGAGACCGGACGGTGGGGAAGTACTTCCTTAAGGTAGCTCCTTTCGGAGTTGTCGTCCATCGCCTGTTCCATTCATCAAATGTGTCCTCCCGGATATTTTTTTTCCAATTAGAAGGGTCTTGGTCGACCTTCACTTTAATGTGTGTCGGGAGTCCTGCGGTGCCTTCCTTCTTTAATCTGTATCGATATATATCTTGTTGCAGTAGGAGGTCGAGAGGTACCGCCCCTGCTAATACCTGCGCCGCCTCATGAGACAGAGTCCGGTACGCTCTGGTGATCCGCAGCAGAGCCGTTCTCTGGATCGTCGCCAACCTGTTCCTTAAACGGTGTGAGATATTCAAAAACCACGCTGGTGAAGCGTACCTTAGGATACCCAAAACTACCCCATTGTATATGGTGAACGTAGCTGGGTATCTTAGGCCCCAGAAGGCTCCTCCTACACGGCTAAGGCCATTTAAGCTATTGGCCACTCTACTTCCCAGGTAGTCCAAGTGGGGTCTCATGTTAAATTCTCTTCCAAATCTTATTCCGAGATACGTAACCTCCTCACTCGGACGTATTCTTATCCCATCAATTCTAAGGGTTATAGGGTGTGCCCGATCCGTTTTTCCTTTTAGAAGAATCGTCTGGGTTTTCCCAACCGCCATCTTCAACTGATTGTTCTCACACCATTCTTTTATCAGGTTGGCGCACCTTTCTGCTTCTTCTGTAATACCGGCTCTGCTGTTTGAGGACACCACAGCTGCCAGATCGTCAACGTAGGCCGTGGCAGGGAACCGCTCTTCCTCAAGCACTCCCAGCAACTCATCAAAAACAAGTTTCCAAAGAGCCGGTCCAAGGACTGATCCCTGCGGGCAACCTCTCTCGATGAATGACTCTGTTTCGTAAAAACTACCTCGCACTTTAACCTGCCTGCCTTGCAAATAATTTCTTACGAGGGCATATAAGTTGCTGGGTGCTTCGTACTTATGAAGCTGCTGGAGGACGCGAGGCCACCAGACGCTGTCAAAAGCGGAGGATATGTCAAAGAGCAGCAACATGACATATTGCTCCACTCTCAGTGCAACATCTGCGCGTACCCTCATCACAGCATCAGCGGTTCCCTTTCCTTTTGTACAGCCATACTGTCGTGGGTGGCTTGCCTTTTCAAGAACCGGTCGTAGTCTGATTAATATCAGATGCTCCAGAACCTTACTCATCACAGGGAGGAGGCAAATGGGTCTATACGACCTGGGGAGCTGCTTATCCCTGTCTCCTCCCTTGTAGAGAAGTCTCAAGTCGGCGATCTTCCAGTTTTTCGGAAAGTATCCTTTATCGAGGCAATCATTAAAGATCCCTAACAATTTCTCTTCAATGTAACTAGCGAGAGGTAACTAGTCGCGAAAAAAAAAAGCCGTATTAATTACGGTTTTTAAAATTTTAGTTCGCGAGAACTGACAAGAGATCGCATTGAAAACGTTGGTCGCGGTAGCCAGCCAGGAGGGGGGGGGGTAAAACCCCACCCGCCCTCCCCCGCCGCTTCACCACATAATAAGGACTTTTTGAATATTTACCTTTGCGAGAGGTAATTAGCTAGGAAAAAAAACCATAGTAATTAGTTAATGAAAATTAACGAGTACGAGAGCTAACTGGAGCGGGGGGCCAACTAGTTGGCGACGGTGGTGGTTCCTGGTGGCGTCGGGGAAAACCCTCCTCCCCGCCCTTATCTATAGTCTTACCTAATAAAGATTTTTGGACTAATTACCTATGCGAGAGGTAACTAGTCGTGAAAAAAAAGCCGTATTAATTACGGTTTTTAAAATTTTAGTTCGCGAGAACTGACAAGAGATCGCATTGAAAACGTTGGTCGCGGTAGCCAGGAGGGGGGGGGGGTCGTGAGCGCTTCATTTTTCGGCTTTAAAACATGGATTTCGACGCCCCGTAAGAGCTTTCGAGTTAAACTCCTCTTATCAAGATCTTTAAAATGAGTCCAAATTAGATATTTTTTCTCGAAGTGCAAAAATAGGTGTCCGTTAGAGTTAAACGACAATTTCGCCATTTAAATTCCTTGGGGGTCACATTTTTGAAATTCCTTTCTTAGTGATTACCTACATCGCTTTTAAAATCTAAATTCCGAACTATTTTTAGCTGATTTTAATTGGTCTTTCCGTGTTGCATTGCTGTTCCTGACACGTTGCGTTTTAACTTGCTTCTTCTCAGAAAGTTGCGGTAGTAGAGCTTCAAACACGTCAAAATGGCCATTACATAGCGTACCAGTAAAACGTAGTCTTTTCGTGGGATTAGAATTATTGCCAAAGCTCATCATTGCGATATACTTCAAAAAGGTAAGGAAACAATTCCCCAGCTGCCGTTAGTTCCACAAATCCGGCATGGGTTGAATGCTGAGACATATGAGTGTAATAACTACTGAAATCAGAATAATTGTTACCGTAATCATTTTGAGTAAACGCAGAAAATTTGTCCCAATTTGAATGACATGTTGTACTACAATTTGCTGAAAATGACAACATTTTTCTTGATCGAAATTAACACGCACCATCCCCAATCATGGGAATCACAGTGTGCATAATTTGATTACCACTAATATTTAAATAATCGGTTGCCATATTCTATGTGAATGTCTATTTTAATGATATTGTCTATTTAATACATCAAAAAAAAAAAAAAAAAAATATGGTTTAAAACCTCAAAAATAGGTTTCCGTTAGAGTTAAACGACAGTTTCGCCATTTAAACCCCTTAGAGGTTACATTTTTGAAATTCCTTTCTTAGCGGTTCCCTAAAATCTAAATTCCGAACTTAAAGTTTCTATCATTAGTAGTTTTTGCTCTGCATTGATTCTATCAGTCAGGACAAAACCTCTTAAATATATGGAGAAGAGATCGAAATAAACAGGCACCATCCCCAATCATGGGAATCACAGTGTGCATAATTTGAATACCACTAATATTTAAATAATCAGTAGCCATATTTTATTTAAATGTCTATTTTAATAATATTGTAACGTTAAATCGATATTCAAATAAAAAACATATGGTTTAATATCTCAACAATAGATTTCCGTTAGAGTTAAACGACAATTTCGCCATTTAAGCCCCTTAGGGGTTACATTTTTGAAATTCCTTTCTTAGTGGTTACCTACATCGCGTTTAAAATCTAAATTCCGAACTTCAAGTTTCTATCATTAGTAGTTTTTGCTCTGCGTTGATTCTGTCAGTCAGGACAAAGCCTCTTATATATATAGAGATAATGTATATTTCATATTGCATTTTATAAATAAAGTTAAAAAAAAATTATCTAATACTAGATCCGGGGTGCCCAATCTAAGGCATATTAACCAAAATGTAGCTCAGGCTCAGTCCGAAGGTTTATCAGTAATTATGATGATAAAACATGCGGAAACCGAAGTTTCGATCCCGACACAACCAATCGCACCCTGTACACCTCCATACATAGCCCAATCTGCTGCCAAACCCGACTCCACAAGATCAGCACTCACAGGATCCCGCATTTTCTCCTTGGCCTACCCCTTGGACATTTTCCATTAATCATCCACCAGCTCCACCCACATCCTTCTAAAATGTTTTTTTCCACTTTCCACATGTATTCGACGCACTATCTCATACTCCAAGAAGAAGAAAATTCACTATAAAAATTTCCTTTAAAGTGATTCATTGCAAAAAAAAAAAAAAAATCTTGCGCGTGCTCGCAACACACAACTTTCACTTACCAACTTACTTAGATTTAAAATTAATGCGTTTTGTTAATTGCTACTTCTCAAATGAACAGAACGGCTTTAATTATGAACAATGGTCTGTCATTAAAGGCGTACTCCGCATTCTTTTTTCTCCTCTATATGTTTTCTTTATTTTTATCATATCTCATATTTAACAATTTCTTATTTTTAGGCGTAACGAGAGACAGTTAATTTCTCCATATAAACAAAAACAAAGGTACTTTATAGAAAACAAAAAACTAACAAACAAAAAGGTCCCTACCTATTGAAGCCCCCTCAGAACATTTCAATAATGATAAAGCTTACCTGAAATTAAAGAACACCTAATTTTCATTAAACAAGACGAATTCGATATAAATCATTAAAGCCGTTTTTGAGATCGTCGAAAAAAAGGTAAAGATTGGAAAACAATTATGAAATAAAGTGCCCCCTCCGTTTAACCAATTTTGATGAAATGTTGGCTATCACATCTTTGGCATATAAATACATTAAATACCCAGTTTGATCAAAATCTTTAAAGCCGTTTTTGAGTAAATAAACAAAAACACCTGAAAAAGATACAAAATTTAGTAAATTTAGTAAGTAAAGTGCCCACTCCGGTTGATCAATTTCGATGAAATTTTTACAGTCATATCTCGGGCATATACATACATCAAATACCCAGTTTGATCAAAATCTTTAAAGCCGTTTTTGAGTAAATAAAAAAAAAAAACACCCGAAAAAGATACAAAATTTATTAAGTAAAGTCCCTCCTCCGGTTGATCAATTTTGATAAAATTTTCGCTGTCACATTGCGGGCCTATACATACACTAAATACCCAATTTCAGTTTTTTACGGCCTATAGTTTTTGAGCTAGTCTGTTCACACGCGCACACACACACACACACACACACACACACACACACACACACACACACACACACACACACACACACACACACACAAGACTATTTCGCGGGACTTGGTTATTTAGACTCAGGGGACCCCAAAACGTGTATTTCCGTTGAAAACCGGAAGTCGAAATTTTTCACGATCGCAATACTTCCACTTATTATATATTTCATATATAGGTAAGTGAAAGTAATAAATACGTACACGTCTTTTTACATATAAAAATCTCGTGAACCGATGTTTTTCTGAGGTATAATCAGATACTATTCAACCGATTTTGATGAAATTTGGCTCTGACATATGCATGTACCCGCGATGTGATAGCGAAAATTCCATCAAAATCGGTCAAACGGAGGGGGTACTGTATTTCATACCCTTTTTACGTTTTTTTTTTTTTTTTGATTTTCTCAAAAACGGCACTTATGATTAATGAAAATCAAGTCTTGTTTAATAACAGGTAAGCTTTATCATTATTAAAATGTTCAGAGGGGGCTTCAATGGGGAAGGCCCCTTTTTTGTTTTCTTATAAAGTACCTTTGTTTTTTTTTATATGGAGAAATTAACTGTCTCTTGTATTGCCTAAAAATAAGAAATGGCTAAATATGCAATGCGAAAAAAATCAAAAAAATATATATAGAAGAAAAATACTTTAAGCTTTCAATGACAAACCATTTTTTATAATCAAAGCCATTCTGTTCCTTTAACGGAAATTATTTGTTTCATAATAACTAAATGAAGTTTTCAACAACTACATAGAGAATTATAAAATCAGACCACTTGGAGTATTATGTTTGCATTGCTGAATCATCGCAAGTAAAAACTTTTATTTAATAATAAAACAAGTTTAGTATACTTTAGTGAGCAAATACAAACAAAAATAAGTAAATGAATGTGGAAAAATGTGTGACTTTGACAAATGACATTTAACAAAACAAGTGGATTTATGAATTGTACCAACATCTAGGTAAGTTGGTAAATGAAAGTTTTTTGTTGCGCAGCATCACACTAGATTTTTTTTTTTGAATAATATAACAAACAAATTGGAATATGTTGTAGTACAAAAAGCGATAGAACCAAACACAACCCTATTTTACAAATTTCAACTTTAACTTCAGTTTATTCAAAATATAGAGAGTTAGGCCCTTGGTTCACATTGGCGTTATACGGACCAAATAGAGTAAAAAATAAAAAATAATTTATTATTACGATTTATCTATATAAATAAAGTTGAAATTCTGTTTTTTTTGTTTGTTTATTTGTTCTTTATAGAAATCCATACCGTTTGTCCTAAATTCTCCAAATTTCGCTGAGTGGTTCTTTGATACCAGGTGCGAACACCTGTCCATATTAAAATTGCATAACTTCAGGCAATCTCTTGGTATATTCTTTACTGTTAAAAAATTCGTCATGATATCGCTTTGCAATGGTTTTTTTTTTTTTTACGAAACCGATTGTTTGAGTCGAAAAAGCGGACTAAAAAGTCATTTTATAGATTTTGAAGAGGCCAACAAGGCCCGGTTAAGACCCTTGGTAGGGGTCGAGTTCTGGGATTTTTAAACCATATGTTTTTTTTTTTTTTTTTTAACATTACAATACGTTTATTTACATGTATGGTGAATTTATTTTTTATAAATGCCTCCTAAGAAGCGAGCTTCAATAGGAGTAGTGAGCTCAAAAGCTAAAAAACAACGTCAAATACGAGCAGCTGAAACTCTCGACGAACATCAAAATAGGATTGAACAACAGAGGCTTAGACAGGCAGAATCGCGGGAAACTGAGTCTGCCCAGGAATACAAGGCCCGCTTTGCGCCACAAAGGCTTAGGCAAGCCGATTGCGAGAAGCTGAAACTGCAGGCCAATATTTCTGTTTGTTTGTCTGTTCTTCATAGAAATCCATACCGTTTGTCCTAAATTCCCCAAATTTCGCTCAGTGGATCTTTCTTACTAGGTGCGAACACCTGTCCATATTAAAATTTCATAACTTCAGCCATTCTCTGGGTATATTCTTTATTGTTATAAAAATCGTTATGATCTCACTTTGTTCACGTTTATTAAAAAAATGTAATTCCCCGGGTGAAACCGGGATATACAGCTAGTTATTAATAATATTGTTATTATTTTCAAAGTAAGATATTTTGGGTACTATTCGGTAATCTCTCAACGTGAATAATCTCCTTGCTCTTATTTCCCGAGGACTTGGAAACAATTAAGAGAGGAATAGAATTAATTTCGTGAGGGGACAGTTAGTGGTCGGGTCCATTTTCTTAATGCCCTCGGACAGGGAGGGGGGTAAGAGGGGGGGGGGGGTGGAGAGTCCAAGAGTTACTGACTGGTTTAATAGTCAGTCCTAACTGCCTTCTCGGGGGGTGTCCTGATTAGGAGGGTCTTTCTGGGGGGTCCAACCCTCCTTCTCTCTTACACTCTCCTCTTTAATACCGTCCCTTCACCTTCACAGCATACAGAGTTTATATATATTTATAATCTCTCAACAAATATTTAAACTAAAAATCCATACCAACTTATCGAACTTAAAATTAAAAAAACAACTACAATATTTTTACTTATTTCTGACAGTTACGGGTCGCGAGTGAACGACCACCTAAATAAGCTTAAGGTCACTATAATGCGATTAGAGATTGTACATATATTATAATTGTCACTATATTACTTAATATCTTTATTTCATTTAAGCATAATTTTTTTTGTTATTTCAATTTTCATGAAAAAGATCAGTGGCGAATCATATATGGGTGATTCTAAAATTATGGCGGTATTTGGCTCTTAACTTTTTAGGATTTTCAAAGTCATGTTTTCTTATGTTTCTGGTTCTTGATGACTTGGTCAAATGCTCCTTAGCAATGATGTTAAGTATGAACACACTAATATTCATAGTTATAGAGATAATGATTTTCAAAGAAATTAATGTTCTTGGGAGTCACAAAATGTAACATATGACATCATTATATTAATTTAAATCTTTTAAAAAATAATTCTCTAAATTTTACAGTCTTATATCGTCTGAAGTATGTCTCGTTCTTATATAGGTATAATGAATAGGATCCATACCCTCTAAATAGTTAAAGAAACAACAGTTAACTATTTGACAAAAAGATGTTCCAAAATAGGAACCATAAAAACAATTCATTTAGTTTTTTAGATGAAGCGATTCTCTTGTTCCTTAGCTTTCATTTCTTCTTCAGTCATTCTTTTTTTTCGATGACATTTTTCTGAAATGAGCCCCTGTGTTATTTACAGATATATATGGCATATTCACCAGCTAATTGCATTATTGCTTAAAAATATAAAAAAAAATTAAAAACCAAAATATTTGCGGGGGGGTCATGCCTCTGTCACCATAGTAACCAGCTAATTGCATTATTTGCTTAAAAATATAGAAGAAAAATTAAAAACAAAATCCGCCCTTAATCGAAACCTAACTTTCTGAACTGACACTGATTAGTAATGAATATAAGCAAGTTACTAATTTCATCAAATGTCTCTCCCTGACCAAGATGGTCTCTCCCTAGCTAGAAACGAAATCTGTATTAGGCTAGGGTGAGACAGGCTAGGGAGGGACAAATCGGCTATTTATCATTAATTTTGGCAAAACTCTGACAAATATTTCTCAAAGGAGGTTATGGCTGTGTAGAGATTCAAAGGCTCTATAAAACTATGATAAAAAATATACATATATTGTTTACCATCATCATATTAATAACGTATATGGAGGGACTCACCATAAAAATATTTTTCAGTTTTACACCTTCCTCCACGTCCTGAAAGCAACTGAGGGATCTTAGGGAAAAATGATATGTATCGACGTATAGTCAGGTTTATAACAAGGTTACCCCATATGTTCTCAACTCGAAATTTTCTTTTCTGAGGGGATTGGTGGGTGTATGAAAAACTAGCTAGGGAGTGACCACACAACTGTGTGACAAATGGAAAAACTGTTGTGTTAGATAGCCTGTACACTTTGGAATCCTGGCTCAATTTTATTTTGCATCCTGAAAGTATGCTGATAAGATTATTGTGATGATTTTTTAGAATTATTGTGATGGAAAAGTGTTAAATTATTTTTCAAAGTACATGACCTACACTTTATGACAGGCTAGGGAGTGACAAAAAGAGCATTTTTATCGATTTTATGGAATGTTATCCTTTTTTTTAGGCACTTGAAAATGAGATATCTGTATTCATAACCAATGAGGTAATAATTAGGAAAAAAAAATTGAAAAATCTTTTAGGCGGTTCTCGATATATCACGTTGTGACACAAATACCACCATAATTTTAGAATCACCCATATACTATTTCTCAAGGACTTTTTTTTGTCGGTACGCCATAACTTCCTTACTAGTTCATCAAATTTCATGAATGAGGCATAATTTTAAAGCTTTACTTAACCGCTACACCGGAAAAATATGCATATCACTCATTTCGGCTTCGATTGAGAGTTTTAGTCGCAAAACCGCGTTTTTTCCCCGAGAAAATTGTGTCAATTTTTCCAGGTTTTCAAGGAAAACTTTTTCGCTTATATACATTTTTTATATTAACCCCAACGTTTGCGAGTTGTAAGCGAAAAACTGCAGTTCTCAAAGAAAGGCGCAGAGCTTTTCCGAAGGCGTTATTTCTTTCAGTTTGTCGAGACGAATATTTATGGTAATATACGCTTTTCCGATTGCCGCCGTCATTTGCGATTTAAAAGCAAAACCATGTGATTTCAATGCACGCGCTTCTCGCGCAACCAATATTCGTATTTACATAAGTATGTGGCGTTTTTTCTGGGTGCGCTCTTTCAGTGACATCAATGTTTATGTAAAACAAACGCACCAACAATCACAGGTGACCATATCGTAACTTCACACATAGTGTCCAAAGAGGTCCTGTAAACACGTAAATACTATGTAAATATGTAAATACCTTAAACTTATGTTTCAAAAAATAAATAATCTACAATTTAAACACATCTATTCTTTACTTCAACCCTCACCTATCCCCATTAGGTACTTAAATTAAGTGGCTTAGAGTGCGAATGCTTAGCATAAGGACGTTAAAAAAAAAAAAAAAAAAAAAAAAAAAAAGGAGAAATGGATAATGTGCAAAAAGAGTTCTGAAACTTGGTTCATGTAAAATAATGGATAAAGAGTGGATTTAATTATAAATTTTTAAATTAAATTAAATTTAATAATCCTCCAAGGATTCATTATAGGCTTTGTATCCATTATATTTCTGGGATTCCAACAGACTCACAGAAATTCGAGATTAATTTTGAAGATAGAATTAATTAATTATAATTAATATTGCAAAAAAAAAATCTGATGCGTGCGCGCAACACACAACTTTCACTTACCAACTTACTTAGATTAGAACTTAATGCATTTTGTTAATTGCCACTCCTCAAATGAACAGAACATCTTTAATAATAACGCATTGGTTTGTCATTAAAGGCGCATGCGTGAGCTCAAGGTGCTTTATGAGTTGACGGATTATTTTTCTTCTTTTCTCCAGTATATGTTTACTTGATTTTCTTCATATATCATATTTAGCCATTTCTTATTTTTAGGCGTGATGACAGACAGTTCATTTCTCAATATAAACTAAAACAAAGGTACTTTATAGGTAAACAAAAAAGGCCCCTTCCCCATTTAAGCCCTCTCAGAACATTTTAATAATGATAAAGCTTACCTGATATTAAATAACAACTAATTTTCATTAAACATAACGAATTTGATAAAAATCGGTAAAGCCGTATTAGAGATAATCGATCAAAAAGGTAAAAATTGGAAAAAAGTTATGAAATAAAGTCCCCCCTCCTGTGGATCAATTTTTATGAAAATTTTACAGTCATATCTCGGGCATATAAATACATCAAATACAAAGTTTGATCAAAATCGTTAAAGCCTTTTTTGAGTAAATAAAAAAACACGTGAAAATGATACAAAATTTATAAAGTAAAGTCCCCCCTCCGGTTGATCAATTTTGATGAAATTTTCATAGTCATATCTCGGGCATATAAATAGATCAAATACTTAGTTTAATCAAAATCGTTAGAGCCGTTTTTGAGAAAATCGAAGAAAACTTAAAAAGTTATTAATTAAAGTACCCCCTCCCTTTGAGTAAATTTGATGAAATTTTTGCTGTCACATCGCGGGCATATACATACTCTAAATACCAAATTTCAGGTTCGCACGGTTTATAGTTTTTGAGCTAGTCTGTTCACACACACACACACACACACACACACACACACACACACACACACACACACACACACACACACACACACACACACACACACACACACACACACACACAGACCATTTCGCGGGACTTGGTTATTTCGACTCAGGGGACTCCAAAACATGTATTTCCGTTGAAAACCGGAAGTCGAAAATTTTCACGATCGCAATACTTCCACTTACTATATATTTCATATATAGGTAAGTGAAAGTAAAAACAATGTTAGTTTTTTTAGCGAGTTTGACAAATGTATATGGAAATGCTTTCCACATTTATACGGCATTGCCGTGAATAGTATACACGTTTTTGAGTATAATAATATATGACTTCACCTTTCACACGACTATGATCGTGAGGATGAGTCAAAACCGCTCTACCTAATTGATTTCTGGTCTTTTATAGAATAAATAGACGAGCTAATTTTTTTTAATTAATCCTTCTGAACCCCTTATCATTCAAGAAACTTTATTGAACCTGTTGGGATCATGATATAATATTCATAGACCAAATATTCTCCCTCCGTCATATAATAGAGAAAAAATTAGAATACAACGGTATTGTTCATCAACTGTATGTCGACTTTAAAAAGGCTTATGATTCAATAGACCGCAATAAACTGTATAACATCCTGACTGAACTAGGAATACCGAAGAAGTTAGTAAACGTGGTAAAAATGTGTTTGACCGAAACGTTCAATAAAATAAAATATATCTGAGAAGTTCGGGGTTCACTCGGGTTTGAGACAGGGGGATACGCTATCTCCTGTTTTATTTAATTTAGCTCTAGAATATGTCATTAGGATGGTGATAAATACCGGAAAGGGTTTGAATCTGGGGGGAAATATATCCGTACTCGGCTACGCTGATGATTTGGTTTTGCTTGGCGACGACGTGTAAACGATAGAACTAAATACAAAAGCATTGATGGAAGCCGAAAAGAAGTAGGGCTAGAAATAAATACGGAAAAAACAAAATATATGGTTAGTTGTAGAAACGGTGACAATTATGGCGATATTGAAGTAGAAGAGGAAATATTCGAAGCCGATGAGAAATTTAGATATTTAGGATCTACTGTAACTAGAAAAAACGAAATCGAAGAGGAAATTAAGGCTAGGTTAAAGGCGGGAAATGCTTGTTATTTCTCGGTTGCAAAATTACTTGGGTCACGCCTTTTATCCCGAAATTTAAAGGTAGTGTTGGGTGCCATCCATCTCCATTCCAGACATGCCATTGTATAAATAATGGCGTTATATAGTATATTAATTTTATTGTATATAACATATAAATTATGCAAATAAAGATTTCCATAATGTAAATACCTTTTCGTTTTTCAATCATTTGTTCCCCATAAAAAATTTTAAAACCTGATGTGCCGTTATATATTATGATGACCCACAATAATTTAATGTATATTATCTTACGAGGGCTAAATATCATTCATGTTTGGGCAAAAGAGCTTAAGTCATAAAAAATCTTGTCTCGTCTTCTTAAAATTCATAATTGTCTATAATTTATTAGTTACTCATAATTTATTACAGTCTCAGTTGAAAGAATATAGTTTCACTTATTATTCTGGAATAAAGGGAAAAAAATCAGAAATATTTTATAATGATTTTCAATAGCTTGGTAAATCGTTGTTAAAACTTCACATTCGATGACTTAACCCCTTTTGACCAAACAGCAGTGATATATTATGTATGTATACGTTAATAGGATGATTATAATAATTAGAGTAATTATGCATATGTTAGTTTTGTGAAATAATAACATATGGCCAGCTTTGTACTTTAAGCACACTTTATCGCCCCTAATACTGTTCCACATTTCCGATCTGGGTGTGAAACAGTCAAGTACAGCTGCCTTATCAAAACCGCCTGTGATCCTGGCCCCCCCACGAGTTCCTTTTCAGGCCTATATAGATATAATATTAGTTATGTTTTATTAGAACTGTAATGCGTATATATGTGAGGAGATGAGGTGCAAAACTCGTTCCATTTATTTGAAAAATTGAGATAGCAGTAGATTCTATAAGATATTTCAATGCCCTTTCAATATATCTTATTAGATTGAAACAAAATCTATTATTTTTTATGGTTTTTTGATAAACAAAGTAGCGGTTTGTTGTACAACTGATTCGTTCCGTAGCCCATTGTGTTTCAAAACTGGTTCGTAACTCGTTTTGATGCAAAACTCTTTGGTTCCAATAATTACTTCTCACTTTGCACCCATCCCATTCGTCCAATTCAGCAGTTTCTGTTACCCATTCTGAAAAAAATATCGAAACCTCCTTAAACTCGCGTGTTTTATATCATTTTTAGTCGATTCTTCTTACCTAGCTATATTAGTAATTGATTTTCAATGGCTCCAAGATGCTGAAAGATGTTGATAATCTGCTGCATTTTGGTGACGAGTGGAAGGCCAATGATTCATTGAAGTATTACAGACGAGTTCTCAATATATCTGCTACAGACGAGGGAAACAACGATCAACAGGATGATGAAGAAGACGATAGCCTTAGGATCTAGTAATTTTGAAAAATCCGTCAAAAAAAAAAATGTTTAGGATAAAATATTTGTAATATGGTATCGAATTCATTTATAAAATGTTTGTGAACCTAAATAAATATTGCTTATTAAGATGATGAACTTACGTTGTGTGAATTAAAACTCGTTGGTACCAATGTGGTGTGCAGCAAAAGTCTTTCCTTTAAACATTTTGTTTCAAAACTTTCTCAATTCATATTTTTGTTACCACTAAATCAGTAATTTTTTTTATTCCAAGCTCACTTACAAAGGCTAGCTGCACCCTTCGAAGGGAAAAAATATCATCTTTATCTGGCCACTCTACAAGACGTGGTAAGTTTTTTGAGTTTCCTGAAAAATGTGTTCAGGTGGAACGAACGAGTTTGGCATCTCACCTCTTCATGTAGGTATATATTATTACAAAATAATAAAAGACATTTTGCTACAACTGCGCAACTTTTTCTTTTTTGTTATGTTCAAATATTAATTAATTATTTAATATCCACTATTATTTTAATTACAAACCAGAACTTAACAATTTATAGTAGAAAAACCATTCAATCTGCCTGTCAACAGCCTCGGAATGAAAATGATCTAAAAAAAAATATTGTCATTTTTTCATTATTAGTTTATCAAGACGAGTAACACATATTAACATTGATAAGGCTGTGCGATGAGGTTAATTAAGGACAAAAGCCGCCGTGGCACTAACTAAATTACTGGAAGGAACAAGTTTATAAAGTTTAATAAATATTTTCTGGTTGCCCCCCCCCCCCCGACATTTTCGTGGTAAATCTCGGCCCCTTTGTCAGTACACAACTTGAGAAGGATGAGATTGTTCCGAGTGATGGCAAACAAGAGGAAACTTTGCAGTAAATACCACCTTTTAATTAGATTGTGCGGGCAATAGCTAAAACAAAATTAAAATCTTTGAATCCGCTTTCAACTTTGCAAGTGTTTAGCCTCAGCTTTGATGTAAGGAGTGAATGTTTTAATTAGCTACGTCTTGGATACAGATCTTATTTTTCATCACGTATAATATTGTATGGTTAAATCGCAAGCAAGTAAAAAAAAAAAAAAAATATGGCGTGAACTTCCAGACCGTCTGTTGGAACAAAATAAACGGTTGGAACGAACTGTTTGGATCTAGATCTTTCCGTGGCCTAATCCACGAAGGCGTAGAACTGTCCACATTGTTCTGGAACATTCCAGACCTGGCCATTTCCGATTATATATAAGGAGCGAGTGACTGAACGAGTTAGTCTAACAATAAGATAAGTCTGTGTCTTGACTGTGTATCTCAAGTCATATGATTGTGTATTATAACGTTTTCATTTTTGTAACCTGCTCAAGTATTTAATTTTTATAAATTCTTTGGCATTGATAACTGTATATTTTGTTGAATAAATATTTGTTACCCACATAAATGTTACAATATAATATTATATATATATATATATTAGAGGTGAGTGATAGTCAACTGTTATTCTTTACGATAGGTTAAATGATTATAAGGATTGTCAGTTAAAACTTTTTATTTTGAAAAACCAACGTTTCGATACCACATGTAGATCTTCATCTGGGCTTAAAGAAAACAAATATATGAGTATCTATGCTAGAAGATGATAATTATGTAAAATATGGTAAGCATTATAAATGAATATTTTATATAATTAGCTGGTTAGCAAGATAAAATAAATTATGATATTTACCTTCTGAGTCCAGAGTAATACAAAGACTGAGGGTAAAATAAGGTGAGAGGTAGTGGTAGGGGGTTAGTTTGCCGACTTCAAAGGTTTATTACGTTAACTTCTTTATATAATCTAATCTTAATTTGTGGGTGACCACCATTTTAAATTATTTTTAAATAATTTATTTTTTGAAGAGAAAAGATTTGGCTCCGCCGGGAGTCGAACCTGGGTCTCCCGCGTTACATGTGCGGATGCTTACCACTGCACCACAGAGCTCGGCTCAAGGCAGAGCAAATCTAGCAAGGGTTAGCATCCGCGAATGTAACCCGGGAGACCCGGGTTCGACTCCTGGCGGAGCCAAATCTTTTCTCTTCAAAAAATAAATTATTTAAAAATAATTTAAAATGGTAGTCACCCACAAATTAAGATTAGATTAATATAAAATAATTTAAAAATTGACGTTATAGATTTTTAGCCACTAAATGACAAAATTTTTCCACTGTGAGTCAGTCTTGTCATGTCCGTGCAATTTGATATAAAAAAGCCAGAATATAGGGTTCTTATTTGTTGTTCGATAATTGTTGTAGTATGGTATGTAGTGTTTTGTTACTAACGTACATACGTGTCGTAAAATTTTGGATTGTTGGATGGTTTTTTTAAGTGTGTAATTTTTGCTGTACCATAAACTTAAGTGCCGTATGTCCATATAGGTTTCTGTATATATGTGTATGTATTATGTTTCTGTCTGATTTTCTATTTTGATGATTTGGGAAATAGTGAGTATAGTATTGTCAGTCCTTTGTTTAATGTCGTTCTTTTCATCTGAAAAATTAAATTTCCATTTACGTTTACACTAAGTTGTTCGGAGTCAGCGACTTTGAGATAGAGGAGGTTTTAGGTTGTTTTTTGTTTTTATTTAATTTCAAATCATTAAAAAAACATATTTAAAGATGTTAACGATAAATGTTTACTTAGGTATAAACGAAAAAATTGATACTCCTTCGATGCCTTTAGTACCTAAAATTTGATCGACCAACCAGAAAATATTGAGAAAGAAGTGCTACTTTTTCGAACATGATTTCAGTTAGTTGTTTGTACATTTGATTAAAATCTTGTATTATATACACTGTGGTCACAATTACAGGATTATTAAACAAAACAAGTCGGAGAAAATTAGGTCTTCTACTTAGGTCATCTATCTGCAATATTGTGGCTTTTGGTAGCAATTTTCTATTTTAATGATTTGAAAATTTATGATGATTTAGGGCCGTATTTATGAACAATCCTAAGGAACGCGTTACTAAAGGCTTCCTTAAAATGCGCACAATCAATCAATCGATTGATAAGAGTACCTCCCTTAACCTGACATCAGTGTTAAATTCACTGTTGTTTACTGTGTTGTTTCGAGTATTTTAAGTAGTTAATGTGGCAATTACAGCTCTAGATCTATAAGAACATGATAATTGGAGTAGAAATCACTCAAAGTTGAATAGTGTGCAAACATTGTTAGTGTAAAAGAACAAACAAATGTATACAATGTTTCATCTAACCGATTTCAAAACAACTTAATGGATGCTTCAGGATAACAATAAAAAATATCTTTATTATAAGATGAAGATGCAAATGAGAGAGAAAAAGTGTGATAAAACAATGTTAGGTAGTGTTAGTCTCAAACTTTATTTCTCTTGAAGTTAGCTTGGGGGATGAGACACTGCAATATTCTTCTAATTGAGATGTTTGTGATATACTATTGTATATTTATTATATATTTCTTAACATTCTTCAAAATATTCTTGGATGGTTTAGTTCCAACCTTCTTCATGAAGAAGGTTGTAAATGTTAGATATGTGTATATATACTATACTATAATATACTAAATAAGTATGTATTCATTAAAAATAATACATCTTTTGTTTCGATTTTGCTTATATGAAGAAATTATCTGTCTCTCATTGTGCCAAGTTATAAGAATGGCTACATATGAAAACATTTGATAAATATATAAAGGAGATAAAAAGGAAAATATTTCACCAAGATTAAAATTTTTATTTCCCTTAAAAAGTGCAATAATATTTCACCGCCTTTGCTGTTTATACCTCATATAAATAAAGTAAAAATTCCTAAAAGTCGTTTTGTTCTTAAGAAATGGTTCTTTTTAATAAGTATTTATTTCCTGATATTTTTTTTTCTGTTTTTATTTCTATTATTAAAAAGTTAAGGGGAAGCTAAAGGTAGCTAATCACCTACCTTAGCACTAAGGAAGGAAAACAGATCAAATTTGTAGGAACACCTTGGGATCTAAGGCCTCCTTAAGATAAGAAATCGTAAAGGAACGTTAATATAATGAAAATTGTGATGGTTTGCTAACGGTGTGCATTTTAAGGAAGCCTTTAGTTTAGATTGTTCATAAATACGGCCCTTAGAGTATTTGCAGTCGTTTGTTTAAAGTGTCTTTAATGTCTGCCTTTTCATTTAATAAAATTAAATTTACACTAAAGCCAAGGTAAATGTTGTCCAGTGAGGGATAGCATGCGCTGCTTGAAGAGAAGTTGTTCTGAGTCAGCGACTTTGAGATAGCGGAGGATTTAGGTTTATGGTTAGCAGAGCGTAGTGTGGTGTAGGCTGAAGGGCCCCTCTGAGGGCACTATTCCACCAATCCTGTTCCAGAGTCCTTCGATCCCCCTCCAGCCCTTCCGGCCTTTATTAGAGGATCGTATTTTACTCCTGTTGAAGTGGAGAAGGATTTAAGGTAAGAGTGACGGCTGCGACTGTGGGGGTGGGGGTCTAGGCAGATTAATGGCCCGCTTAATAAATCAGCCAATCTTTCAATATCATTTTAGGCTTAGAAACGTTTTGTGGACGTTTAAAAAAAAAAAAAAAATGATTAACTTTATTAACATCAACTTAGGAAATCAGGTTGCAAGTCTTTAAAGGGAGTAAAAAATCCTTGTTCTTTACACAAGTTTCATCCATATCCCGAACAGAGTTTGACGATAAATTAGCTAAATCATCTTTGCCAGAGGTTTATTATCACCATCTCAAACGAATTATTCCAATATACATCGAAAATAGTATAGTGTTAGTGGTTGTAAACGTGTCGAAAATAAATTAAATCAGTCGTTTGAGGTATACAATATGTTCAAAAAAAAATATTTTTGAACTCCTTGACAGTAGATCTATCGGCTTTTATAGACCATTCGAATAATCTTTTTCAGGAGAAGCTCGACAAATCCAGGACATTGAAAAATACCTTCTTTTAAACAAAGCAGTAAGTACGTGTTGGCGTAAAATTTTTGCTAAAGTCTGTCACTGTCAAAGAATTTATAGATGATTTGAATGAAGGACCATAAATTTAAATCTTGCCCATTTCAACCGAATATATTTATACTTTCAGTTATTTTTCATTTATGTAAGCTTGTAAATATTTTTTTTAGTAAATATAGTATCAATAGTATATCAGAAACATCTCAATTAGAAGAATATTGCAGTGCCTCATCCCCCAAGCTAACTTCAAGAGAAATAAAGTTTGAGACTAACACTACCTAACATTTTTTTATCACACTTTTTCACTCTCATTTGCATCTTAATCTTATAATAAAGATATTTTTTATTGTTGTCCTGAAGCATCCATTAGGTTGTTTTGAAATCGGTTAGATGAAACATTGTATTCATTTGTTTGTTCTTTTACACTAACAATGTTTGCACACTATTCAACTTTGAGTGATTTCTACTCCAATTATCATGTTCTTATAGTTCTAGAGCTGTAATTGCCACATTAACTACTTAAAATACTCGAAACAACACAGTAAACAGGAGTGAAGTTAACACTGAAGTCAGGTTAAGGGAGGTTACACCTAGCGGTGAAGTACTCTTATCAATTGATTGATTGGTTGTGTGCATTTTAAGGAAGCCTTTAGTAACGCGTTCCTTAGGATCGTTCATAAATACGGCCCTAAATCATCATAAATTTTCAAATCATTAAAATAGAAAATTGGTACCAAAGGCCACAATATTGGAGATAGATGACCTAAGTAGAAGACCTAATTTTCTCCGACTTGTTTTGTTTAATAATCCTGTGATTGTGACCACAGTGTATATAATACAAGATTTTAATCAAATATACAAACAACTGACTGAAATCGTGTTCGAATAAGTAGCAGATCTGTCTAAATATTTTCTGGTTAGTTTCGGACACATCATCAATCGAATTTTAGGTACTGAAGGCATCGAAGGAGAATCATTTTTTCTTTTATACCTAAGTAAACATTTATCGTTTTTATTAAGAATTTCGTTTCATCCTACTAAAAATAGGGATGGGTACAAAAAAAAAAAAAATATTCAACAAAAATATACAATTATCAATGCCTAACGAATTAATACAACTCAAGAATCCGAGCAGGTTACAAAAGTTATAACTTGATCGCACACATATGATTTGACTTGAGCTTCACAGTCCAAGACACAGACTAACACTGTTCAGCCAATCGCTCCTTATATATAGTTGTAAGGACTGTCTAGAACGTTGTAGAATCTCGTGGAATCTAGTGGAACGGCGTAGATGGAGCTCGAATAGTCTAGATCTAAACAGTTCGCTTCAAATTCGCCAACCGATTTAACGTTTCAATATTTTATTTTTAAATAGAGTGGGTTAGGTATATATCTACATGTATTATATTTCGGGCAGGTTGCTTAAGATGGTAGAAGATCGAAATAGTCTATAAGACAACAGGAAAACCTTTTTTTTCCTCTGAAGAAGTAAGTAATAGGTGTTCGAGAAATAGAACTTAAGAACCACACGAGGTTGATTTTCCGCGAAACAACACGAGCTTTAAGCAATTAAAACATTGAAGGCAATCTGCTGCTCCTTAACATCGTTAATGATGCCTAATTTCCTTCAATAATAAAATAATAATAAATTAACGTTTCATCCTCTTTTCATCAAGAACTTAATTCTCTTAACAAGTCATTAGCTCACAGAGTTTGAGATAATATTTCAAGGCTTCTAAAAATAAAAATAATAATTACAAAAAACCTTTTGACCTTTTGAGCCGAATGGTTACTAAAATTTCTACCAGTGACCAATTGTGTGAGTATTTAATATATTTCTTTGTTCGTTCGCTTTTTCTCGTTACAAATATATTCCTGTAGATAGATATTTAAATAAATTATTCATGTAGTAAATAAATAAAATGATCTTTGAGACAGCATCGACTGTAACATCTGGGAGCGGAGACATAGTACTAGTGATGACCGCCGAGTAATTCATTCCAAGCCCGGACGACCTAACTGGATTAGCGAGCAGAGGCCTGTAAATTCACCCGCCAGTTGATTCATGTAGTGAACAAAAAATAAATCTGGGGCCACCCCCCAAAACTACCCCGCCCCCCGCAACAAAACCTCTCCTTGATAAACAGTTACTGACCTCTGATGGATGCTTCTGCCTCTTCCCTAAATTTACAGAAGGAATTTTACAGTTTACAGTTTTTACAGCCTAGACAAAAGATCATCGAAATTAAGCACAGACCTTTCTAGATCTAGTAAGGATTTTTTTTTGGACATAATTAACACCAATTCGTTAATCAACAAATCTTATTCTGTTTATTATGCCTATTGAAAATATATGCCTTCATATGTCTTATTTAGTCGACGATCCTCTTCCTTAATAAGAAAGAAACTCTTTATTCATAATAAAAAGAGATGCTGCCCAACTACATTGGGTTTCTAATACACAGCATACTATGTGTCTATCTGAGACTATTTGTAACATATTATTTTAATAATATATAATAATAATAATAACATCCATGCATATATATACCTACAGGGTTATATTTTTTTTATTTTCATTTTTATTTTTTCTCTCTTTTACTCAATCCTTCTTCCTCTTGAATAACGGAAAATAGACTTATAAAAATAATAGTGACAACAATTGCGTTAAATTTTGTATAAAATATATCTATCATGCAACAATAAAAAAAAAAAGAATAAAACCCAATCAATACACAACCAGGCATATTAAATAAAAAATAAAAACATATTAAAATTTAATTCAGGTACTATAATATATGTGGTGATGTATTATTACCAGGGAGTCCAGGACTATACTCTCCGCCAAGCTTGCTACGTCCTTTATCTCGACACCAAGATCCTCCATGAAGCTCCTGGTTGACCAAGGTATGGGGATGCATCCGGCACATTTACGAATTAATTCGAAAAACAAATTTTAAAAAAACATAGGGTTTTCATGCCTTATATGGTGTTGGATCCTATACTTTGCACTACAAAAAGAAAGGCTGATAGAGTAAATACTTATAGGTAACTCTTGAATAATAATTCCGAATTAAGAAGGCACGAGACCATCACAGCTTTAGAATCGCAGACAAATTATCGAAAATAGAAGAGGAAGCCCTCAAGTTCAAGAACCTCTCATGATTGTCAATAGACAAGACAGTAGTAAGCTTAACATATGGTAGCGAAGCTTGGACCCTAACTACCGAAAGCTAAAGAGTTCTATAAGTCTGGGAAGGTACGGGCTCCGAACCAAAGGCCTCTCACGTGGAACTCTCTCTCGCGGAGCCTGTCTTTGAGAAAAGGGATACACTTTTCATATACTTTTTTTTTTTTTTTCGTCAACTTTACTCGCCTGATCAAGGTCATTAGACTCATACCTCACGGTGGGATCCAGAATGACAGGTCTGCCTCTATATCCAGCCGGGGATTCTGCTGGGATCCATCCACAGAACAAGCCACAAACATCTTAATCGAACCATCTGGAAATGTGAGAGGATATCTCCTTCCCCATACAATTCCTGCAGTTCCTTATTGTTTCTGATTCTGATGAGGAATCAGTTTTTACTGCACTGAATATTCGGCGAAAAACTTTCCTCTCCCAGACTTATAGAACTCTTTAGCTTTCGGTAGTTAGGGTCCAAGCTTCGCTACCATATGTTAAGCTTACTACTGTCTTGTCTATTGACAATCATGAGAGGTTCTTGAACTTGAGGGCTTCCTCTTCTATTTTCGATAATTTGTCTGCGATTCTAAAGCTGTGATGGTCTCGTGCCTTCTTAATTCGGAATTATTATTCAAGAGTTACCTATAAGTATTTACTCTATCAGCCTTTCTTTTTGTAGTGCAAAGTATAGGATCCAACACCATATAAGGCATGAAAACCCTATGTTTTTTTAAAATTTGTTTTTCGAATTAATTCGTAAATGTGCCGGATGATATTCAGCATTCAACCTGAAACGAAAACTAGGATATATACCAGGTGTGTAAATATGAAACCGGAATTCGCCAATGATAGGAGTTAGCAGTCAATATAATCTTCTAACTAATCCGTCAGTGGTGTTATCTGCTTTTGCCTAAATGTAATAAAAAGATCCAATTGATACCAACATCAGTTTCATTCTATTACCGTGTTTTTAGTGGCGTTGAACATGTCGAATTTTGTGCCAACAAATCAAGATTTGCGGACAGCATTCATTTTCCGTTTCCTTCTGAAAAAAATTGGAGCATTATCACATAGGATGCTTGTTGAAGCTTACGGGGAGCATGCCCTAGGCAAATCTCAAAGTTTCGATTGGTTCAAAAAATTTAAAGATGGATTTCGATAAAAGAAACAAAGACCGTGGAAAACCACATAAAAAAAAACTTTGAAAACGCTGATTCGGAAGCGTTTGTTGGACAATTATTACATGTGACACCGTCTCCATTTGTTTGAAAGGCATGGAAATGAATGAATGACAGGCAGCAGGAAGCTCGAAAAACCTCATGGCAAATGCTGCTCGCCAGGTACAGAAAAAAGGTCATTTCTTCGTCAAATTGTGACTGGTAATGAAAAGTGAATTTACTTCGAGAATCATAAGCGTAAAAAATCCTGGGTAACTCCTGGTGATCCATCGGCATCGCTTGGGGAGGAAGAAAATGCTCTGTGTCTTACTGTTACCTACTATGAGCTGCTGAAACCTAGGGAAACTGTTAATACGGAACGCTACCTAAAACACATGATAAATTTGAATAAAGATTTGCGCCAAATATCAAGAAAGTAAACAAAAAGTGATCTTGCTCCATGACAATGCCCCATCTCATTCGGCTAAACGGACTAAGGAAACGATCCAAGTGTTTGGTTGGTAAATTCTTCCGCATGCGGCTTACTCACCAGATTTGGCCCCATCCGATTACCACCTACTTGCATCGATGGGACACGCACTAGCTGAGCAGCGCTTCACTTCTTATGAAAATGTACGAAATTGGTTAAGTGATTGGTTTGACTCAGAAGAGGAAGCATTATTTTGGCGGGGAATCCACAAATTGCCTGAATGATGGGAAAAATGCATAGATAGCGAAGGACAGTACTTCGAATAAAATAGTATGTATCATTTTTACACAATCAACTCTTATTTGCTATTTGAAAAATTTCGGTTTCATATTTACACACCTGGTATTCTGTATGCAGGTAATTATGTAGCTAAGTAGTTCACATAGACCCATACTACATAGACTCTTGGATTAGATACTAAGATACTATAACCTGGAAGTAGAGCAGCTACTAAGCCTAGCCACGAGGACTCCTTGGCGTGGACAAACAGCTGGAGGAAATTATCCGGAAGGCGAGGAAGAGGGGCGGGGGGGGGGAGGAATGGCCGGGCTGACAGGACAACAAATTACTAATGAGCTCCGTCTTTATCGCCCTCGTCCTTCCACTCCCTGCCTTCTTAGTCCCATCCCATCCCCTCTCCTTCACTCTTCTCCCGTGGGCGTATTCTTCCTTATATAGTGGGAGTCCTGTGATGGGATATAATCGCATTGGTAATTCAAGGAGGGGATCAGTCTGTAGGATAGCAAGACGCTATTTAAATAAGAATACAGAAGACCCACCTTAATCCGGACGCAGGTCCGGATCAGTTGTGGAAAAAAAATTATATTTTTAGCGTTTTGTAATAATTATTAATAATAATAAAAAAATAGGTGTTCATAATAATGAACGAATATTGAAGAAAGGTGATAGGAATAAGAACAAAGGTGAAATTACTCAGAGCTGATAGACATACAAAAAAAAAGGGATCTTTTATTGTAACAGAAAATAACCATTAATGAAATATCTTTATAGCAATTATATCAAAACGTACGATGGAAAAGCAACTGAAATAAAGCTGAAACACATAACAATTACAATATAAGATCATTTTATGAATTAATAAAGAAAAGGAAAACAAAGAAATTAAATGTAGATGTAAAACTATCCAATTTACAATAGATTAAGGCCTTTGAATATATACAATCATAAACATTAAAAAAAAATTGAAAGATCTCTGTAACATAACGCTGTAAGAATGATTATGAATGATTGTCTATTAATCCGGCGAACTGAACCTACGGGAATGACTTCCGGCGAACTATCTCCTTGACGAGATAACCACTTTCTATTAACCAACCTTTCCGGCGAACTAAACTCATATATATTGTAGGTTGCACAATCTTCTATTCTGGTCTTTCTCCTTATTCGAGCCAATCCCTTCAAAGGGCATTTGAAATAAAGTAAGATCTTACTCACGTGACTCGATGCAAATTTAGAAGGGTAAAAGCACCTGTGTCCTGATATATGTATGGCGGCTAGTGACAGGGTGATGATATCTGAAGTACACGACGCTAAGGCTGAAGTGAGAGTGTGGCTTGTCCCGCCTGAAGAGCAGTCCAGGAGTGGGGGAGCGCGGGAGACAGCTGATCAGTGCCTTCTTACTTGACGAACTTAACCTACATGATTACAGTAAGTTGAGGAAGCATTGGATGGCGGGAATCGTCTAAATTTTAAATCAAAACAAACCTGAGACTGAACAATAGGTTAAATGATGGTCAGGATTTTCAGTTTACAATGATTTTATTATGGTAAGCCAACGTTTCGATCCAACTTGTGGATCTTCATCAGGGCAACTAAGTCCAGGTGGATACTAAGACTCAAAGTCCACCTGGACTCAGTAGCCCTGATGAAGATCCACAAGTAGGATCGAAACGTTGGCTTACCATAATAAAATCATTGTAAACTGAAAATCCTGACCATCATTTAACCTATCGTAATTGAAGAACAGTTGACCATCTCTCACCTCTAATAATATAATATTAATAATGCTACTTCAATCATATCACTACAAGAGCGCTGTAACGAAATTGAAGATGACCGAGATCCATTGCTGGACGTGGTCTCTTCAAATTAAATTATTTGAAAGTTAATTATTTAGCATAGATGGCTCAATTCATAAGTGAAACAAATATAAAAAAAGCATATTTCCTCCAATAAGGATAGCCTTTAATCCCTTCTTCATAGGTAACAACGTTAACGTGTCATAAGTCCTTCAGCATCAGTATAAAAGTCTATTTTTTGCTACAGACTATTTTATGTAATTGTTGAATAAAGCGTAAAAAGGCGACATTTTGACATGTCTTTTGTTGAAATGGGAGATGGTCTAATAACAATTTCATATGGAAACAAACAATAGGTTTCCTGGTAGAATTAATACTTTATGGAAATTAATTTTGTTGAAAACATTTTAGCCCGTTTATCTCAAAACCTTGTAACAGTTTTGATCTGAGTCATCGACATTAACACATTATGAGTGGCTAGCTTAGGATATAGGGCAGTGCTGCGTAGCGGGCCAATTTGCCAGCTAAGCAATATATGTGCGTGTGAAAATAAACTTGATAGACGTAAAATTAATTGTTAGAGTTTTGCTAAATTTGGTAATGGGTCTTATCTGCAACTATATTTTATATACATTTATCTATATTTTCAAATTTGATAAATATTGTAGTAATCATTTAAAATGATATTTCAGAAAAATAATATAAGACCTGTCTGAATAAAAAAATAGACGTTCTGACAAATATTTATTAAACGGAAAGTATTAGTGAGACTAGAGGCGATAGGTTGTTTGTTATGGGCGATCAACTAAGCGGTCATTACGCCCCTTTTTTACTCTAAGATATTGCCCAAGATATTATTCTAGTATGTACTACGACTATTATAATTTTGTAATATTTATCATTAATGGTAATGGGAGGTACGTTGTATCCCTGTGTCACGAACTTAGTACTAAAACAAAAAAACAAACTCATGATAAACAAAGTTCGGAAATATAAACCTAGCATAAGTGAAATTTGAAAGAGAAGCAAACAAATTTTGTTATTTATGATGACTTTGTATGTTATGTATAATGTGTTTCTGGAAAAAATACACTGATCCATATGTTTTATAAAACATTAATCTTCCCTTGTGTCACATAAAATTACTTATTTTAAACGGGTACTAATACCTGTCCCGCTTTTGAGCGGCAATCCTCGCAACGGGTACAAATACCCGCCCTGCTCAGAATGTGTTAAGTGATTGCTCATCTCATTAAAATAATTATCGCTTACGTATACGCGTAACACTTGTTTGGGTTAAACGAATTTTATTAAACGAAAATAATAATTTTACAATGGCACAAAAACTATGAAAACACAAGAAAATTAAACAGGTTACAAAAAGTATCACTTTGTAACTATACGGTAACACAAAAACAACCATATGACTTAAGCTTCGGAACAATCTTTTCAGTCCACCGCTCCTTATATTAGTCTGAAGTAGAAGTGTCTGGAATGTTCTCGGCAAGCGTAGAAGGTACTCGAACATCTTAGTCACAAACATGTACTACGACAGTTTTTTCCAGCTGTTAGTTCGTCCCAAGAATAAGTATAAAACCATTCTAAACCAAATTTTTTGTCTTTTTTTTTTTAACGTTACAATATTCATAAAATTAAATGACAAGAAATATGCATACCAACCTGTGACCATAAAATTCTTTGTAATCCAATAGGCTACCTGCTCTTGTCAAATAGAAAAGTTTAAAAATTTTCAATAATATTCCATCCTGTCTTGTTTAACCGTCCTTGTTTCACTAAAGATTTTGACTTGCTCCAAGAACAGTTTGCTCCAACTCTTCCACCAACTCACGAACTATTTTAAATCTTATGTTTTGTGTTTTGTTTCACGTCAGAATAATATTAGCATAATAGACCCGATTTCCTCTTTCTAGATCTGAGAGAGAAGAAAGCAGGACTTATTGGTATAGCTATCCAATAATAAGCTCTACAGTCGGCGAGAAACTCCGTAAATATTAGGAATTGCCGATGGAGCTGAAGGAACTATACCATCTGGAAAGTGTGGTAGTGGTGCCAACTTTAATATTTTCAATCGTGCTGATTCCTAAGTCTACGGTAGTGGGCACAGAAACAATTAAAATTGCCTCTTGATGTACTGAGAGAGACTCAACAATCGATTCTTCTGGACACGGCAAGGATTGTGTAATTGTGTAACCTCCCTTAACCTGACGTCAGTGTTAACTTCACTCTTGTTTACTGTGTTGTTTCGAGTATTTTAAGTAGTTAATGTGGCAATTACATCTCTAGAACTATAAGAACATGATAATTGGAGTAGAAATCACTCAAAGTTGAATAGTGTGCAAACATTGTTAGTGTAAAAGAACAATCAAATGTATACAATGTTTAACCTACTTCAATGTCTAACCGATTTCAAAACAACTTAATGGATGCTTCAGGATAACAATAAAAAATATCTTTATTATAAGAGGAAGATGCAAATGAGAGAGAAAAAGTGTGATAAAACAATGTTAGGTAGTGTTAGTCTCAAACTTTATTTCTCTTGAAGTTAGCTTGGGGGATGAGACATTGCAATATTCTTCTAATTGAGATGTTTGTGATATACTATTGTATATTTATTATATATTTCTTAACATTCTTCAAAATATTCTTGGATGGTTTAGTTCCAACCTTCTTCATGAGAAGGAGTTGTAAATGTTAGATATGTGTAAATTAGTAACCAACTTATTTTAAAAAAAATATGTGTGTTGGAATTGTGAAATATTAAAGCTTCAGTGTTCTTAATAAGTAAGGTGAAATTTATTTTCAACAACTTCATATTCTTATATGAATTATTAAAAACTGATTGTTTACTTTAGAATGTTATTACTTTTATATTAGCATATTAATTATTGAAAAATCTTAGTGGATGTATATGTGTTTTGATATTTTATAAAGTATTGGTTTATTAGTGTGTATTATGATTCTGTTATTTATTTTACATTTTTACATAATCTTATAAATAAAGTTGAAATTCTGTTTGTTTGTTTGTTTTTTATAGAAATCCATACCGTTTGTCCTAAATTCTCCAAATTTCGCTTAGTGGTTCTTTGATACCAGGTGCGAACACCTGTCCATATTAAAATTGCATAACTTCAGCCAATCTCATGGTATATTCTTTATTGTTAAAAAGATCGTCATGATCTCGCTTTACAATGGATTTTTTTTACGAAATCGACCGTTTGAGTCGAAAAACAGCCTAAAATATCATTTTATACATTTTGAAGAGGCCAACAAGGCCCGGTAAGACCGTCCCTTGGTAGGCGTCGAGTTCTGGGATTTTTAAACCATATGTTTTTTTGTTTTTTTTAAATTACAATACGTTTATTTACATGTATGGTGAATTTATTTTTTATAAATGCCTCCTAAGAAGCGAGCTTCAATAGGAGTAGTGAGCTCAAAAGCTAAAAACAACGTCAAATACGAGCAGCTGAAACTCTCGACGAACATCAAATTAGGATTGAACAGAGGCTTAGACAGGCAGAATCGTGGGAAACTGAGTCTGCCCAGGAACACGAGGCCCGCTTTGCGCCACAAAGGCTTAGGCAAGCCGATTTGCGAGAAGCTGAAACTGCAGGCCAATATTTCTGTTTGTTTGTTTGTTTTTTATAGAAATCCATACCGTTTATCCTAAATTCTCCAAATTTCGCCAGTAGTTCTTTCATTCTTCTTTCGTGCGAACACCTGTCCATATTAAAATTGCATAACTTCAGCCGATCTTCAGCTGATAGTCTTTATTGTTATAGAAATCGTAATGAACTCACTTTACAATGGTTTTTTACGAAATCAACCGTTTCATTAGAAAAATGAAATTCCCCGATCAAACCGGGTTATACAGATCAAAGATGAATTTCTGTTAGTTTGTTTTTTCTTAATAAAACTCCATACCGTTTGTCCTAAATTCCCCAAATTTCGCACTGTGGATCTTTCTTACTAGGTGCGAACACCTGTCCATATTAAAATTTCATAACTTCAGCCAGTCTCTGGGTATATTCTTTATTGTTATAAAAATCGTTATGATTTCACTTTAAATTTGTTCACGTTTATTAGAAAAATGAAATTCCCCGGGTGAAACCGGGATATACAGCTAGTAATAAATAAAAGTTGTCTATCAATTTATTTCTGTTCTTTTTACATTTCTCTTACCACTCTTCCAAAAACTTGTTATACCAAACTTATCTAATTTCAACAAATTCCATGAAAGCCTTTTATGTAAAATAGGCATAAGTAAATAAATAAACTTTAAAAATGTTGAATTGGTACTATTAAAATTACATTTAATTTTCTCAAATTGGATTCAGTCTATATTTCATATCAAGATTTTGTTTTGATAATGAGTAATTGAGTGAAACTATCTTTACTATCAATAATTAAGATCATATTGCTCATTACAGTACTATTTGCAAAAGAAAAAAATGAATACACTTAATATTCTTTCAGATGTTTATATCACCAACTAATCAAATATTTACAATTACAGCTCTAATACTGGCTACTGAAACATAATTAATGTTAGAAGTGTAAAAATGGATAAGATTCAAATGCATCTGCATCAAAATGTTTGTGATTAAAGTTGTACACTTAAGTAATACTATCAATATACTAAATAAGTATGCATTCATTAAAAATAATACATCTTTTGTTTCGATTTTGCTTATATGAAGAAATTATCTGTCTCTCATTGTGCCTACATAAGTCTATAAGAATTGTGCCTACATACATATGCCTAATAAGAATGGCTACATAAGAAAACATTTGATAAATATATAAAGGAGATAAAAAGAAAAATATTTCACCAAGATTAAAATTTTTATTTCCCTTAAAAAGTGCAATAATATTTCACCGCCTTTGCTGTTTATACCTCATATAAATAAAGTAAAAATTCCTAAAAGTCGTTTTGTTCTTAATAAATGGTTCTTTTTACTAAGTATTTATTTCCTGATATTTGTTTTCTGTTTTTATTTCTATTATTAAAAAGTTAAGGGGAAGCTAAAGGTAGCTAATCACCTACCTTAGCACTAAGGAAGGAAAACAGATCAAATTTGTAGGAACACCTTAGGATCTAAGGCGTCCTTAAGATAAGAAATCGTAAAGGAACGTTAATATAATGAAAATTGTGATGGTTAGCTAACGGTGTGCATTTTAAGGAAGCCTTCAGTAACGCGTTCCTGTGGATTGTTCATAAATACGGCCCTTAGAGTATTTGCAGTCGTTTGTTTAAAGTGTCTTTAATGTCTGCCTTTTCATTTAATAAAATTAAATTTACACTAATGCTAAGGTAAATGTTGTCCAGTGAGGGATAGCATGCGCTGTTTGAAGAGAAGTTGTTCTGAGTCAGCGACTTTGAGATAGCGGAGGATTTAGGTTTATGGTTAGCAGAGCGTAGTGTGGTGTAGGCTGAAGGGCCCCTCTGAGGGCACTATTCCACCAATCCTGTTCCAGGGTCCTTCGGTCCCCCTCCAGCCCTTCCGGCCTTTATTAGAGGATCGTATTTTACTCCTGTTCAAGTGGAGAAGGATTTAAGGTAGGAGTGACGGCTGCGACTGTGGGGGTGGGGGTCTAGGCAGATTAATGGCCCGCTTAATAAATCAGCCAATTTTTCAATATAATTTTAGGCTTCGAAACGTTTTGTGGACGTTTAAAAAAAAAAAAAAAATGATTAACTTTATTTACATCAACTCAGGAAATCAGGTTGCAGGTCTTTAAAGGGAGTAAAAAATCCTTGTTTTTTACACAAGTTTCATAGATATCCCGAACAGAGTTTGACGATAAATTAGCTAAATCATCTAAGCCAGAGGTTTATTATCACCATCTCAAACGAATTATTCCAATATACATCGAATGTCAATAAATATCATAAATTGGACAAAATTTGTGAGATAGGGGGAGTAGGTATCAGTGAAGAGGAAGGATTTGCTCTGCCTTGAGCCGAGCTCTGTGGTGCAGTGGTTAGCATCCACGCATGTTACGCGGGAGACATGGGTTCGACTCCCGGCGGAGCCAAATCTTTTCTCTTCAAAAAATAAATTATTTAAAAATAATTTCAAATGGTGGTCACCCACAAATTAAGATTAGATTAATATAAAGAAGTTAACGTAATAAACCTTTGAAGTCGGCAAACTAACCCCCTACCACTACCTCTCGCCTTATTTTACCCTCAGTCTTTGTATTACTCTGGACTCAGAAGGTAAATATGATATTTTATTTTATCTTGCTAACCAGCTAATTATTTAAAATATTCATGTATAATGCTTACCATATTTTACATAATTATCATCTTCTAGCATAGATACTCATATATTTGTTTTCTTTAAGCCCAGATGAAGATCTACATGTGGTATCGAAACGTTGGTTTTTCAAAATAAAAAATTTTAACTGACAATTCTAATAATCATTTAACCTATCGTAAAGAATAACAGTTGCCTATCACTCACCTCAAATATATATATAATATTACATTGTAACACTTATGTGGGTAACAAATATTTATTCAACAAAATATACAGTTATCAATGCCAAAGAATTTATAAATCTTAAATAGTTGAGCAGGTTACAAAAATGAAAACGTTATAATACACAATCATATGACTTGAGCTACACAGTCAAGACACAGACTTATCTAAGACTAACTCGTTCGAAAATAAATTAAATCAGTCGTTTGAGGTATACGATATGTCCAAAAAACATTATTTTTTTAACTCCTTGCATGATGAGACATCTAATTCAATAAACACCCGAAAAGCCCAGGTGTTTTATCGGCTTTTATAGACCATTCGAATAATCTTTTTCATGAGAAACTCGACAAATCCAGGACATTGAAAAATACCTTTTTTTAAACAAAGCAGTAAGTACGTGTTGGCGTAAAATTTTTGCTTGCCTGTCACTGTCAAAGAACGTATAGATGATTTGAATGAAGGACCATAAATTTAAATCTTGCCCATTTCAACCTAATATATTTATACTTTCAGTTATTTTTCATTTATGTAAGCTTGTAAATATTTTTTATAGTAAAATCCAAAATGCATGGTTCCTAACTATCGTTTGTCTTCCATAATCAGGATAAACGCTACATGTCCAAAAACATATTTGTTTTTCAGATCTATCGAAAGAACATTTATTTATATAATCATGAAAAATCCAGTCTAAGTTTCGGAGTATTATATGTCGGAGAAAATAGTTCAAGTTAAGGAAATCTCTTAATGGAAAAGTAAAAACGGTTTTTTCACTTTTCCTCTCTTCAAACACGCGTGCCATCCCTCACTGGACAACATTTCCCTTAGCATTAGTGTAAAATTAAATTTAAATTTATTTTTGTCAAATGAAAAGACCGTCACTAAACAAACGACTGAAAATACTCTACCTACAATTTTTCAAATCATCAAAATAGAAAATTGGCACCAAAAGCATCCATTAATCGCACAGTATAGCAGCCAGAAGACCTAAGTCGAAGACCTAATTTTCTCCGAAATGTTTGTTTAATAATCCATTCAATTGTGATCACATTGATATATAATACAAGATTTCAATCAAATATACAAACAACTAACTGAAATCGTGTTCGAAAAAGTAGCAGATCTGTCTAAATATTTTCTGGTTGTTTTCGGACACATCAGCAATCCAATTTTAGGTACTGAAGGAATCGAATTTTTTCGAAATTTTTTCTTTTATACCTAAGTAAACATTTATTGTTAACATCTTTAAATATTTGTTTTTAATGATTAGAAATTAATTAAAAACAAAAAACAATTTCCATTTTATATCGGCGACTACCAAATTCCTCAAACGGACAAGGTGTGGTAGGGTAAACCGTACAGTTATTGGCACCCTGAAGACTACATTTCTGTGGTTAAATTATAAAAAATACTTTTTATAAAGGGGTCAAATAGAAACTTCCTTTAGCTCCTCTTTATCAATCCTCTTAAAGACTCAAGAGATTTTTTGGGTCAAAAGTTCAATAGTTTTACGATATGGCAATATTTATTGTTATAAGTGCCAAATCCAGTGTTTGGCACCCTATGGTTAGTTTGTTAAAGTTTTACTTCATAGATGACTTAGATGACCCTTCAAACATTAGAATCATCTTGTAATAAAATTATGAATTTTTTACCTATTTCTATAAGTTAAAGTTGGGGTGCCAATAATTGTATGGTTTATCCTATCTTAGACAAATATTTGACAGAAGGATGACTTGGGGCCCTCTTATCAAAATGAAAAGACAGAAAATTAAAAATGAAAAGACAGAAAATTAAACAATGGACTGACAATACTATACTCACTATTTTTCAAATCATCAAAATAGAAAACCAGACAGAAACATAATACATGCACATACATACAGAAACCTATATGGACCTACGGCTCATAATTTTATGGTACAGAAAAAATGAACTAAACTACCTTAGCAAAAACTATCTTAGCTTGAACTTGCTATGTTTCGGTTCTCAATCATACGTTGCCATGGGCAACGCGTATTTTCTGACGCGTTTGCCCACTCGGCCATCACGCCACCCTTATAATTACCAACTATTGACGAAGAAATAAGATCCCTCTATTCTGGCTTTCATATCAATTGCACGGACATAACAAGACTTATTTATGAAATGGCCACCACTGACATGCCTTATTTATTTATTTATTTCCATCCCTACCTGGCCTAATGACCGTACGGATTTCGAGGATGAAACGTTAATTTATTATTATTTTATTATTGAAGGAATTGAATTTATGAAGATTTTGGGTTTCTCAAACGACCGGATCAATTATTAAAAAGAATACTATCTAATGCCTGCATAAAAGAAGCAATACTTCTCAGCGCTTTAATCCCTGACCTGCACATCGGATCTGTACCGCTGGAGTAGTATATCCATTGCCCCGTCATATGTGGGGTCACTAAGTAACTTCCTAACATAAATTAAGAAAATTATAATTCTTGTTTTGCTATATAACTACGATATATATAATCGGCCGAAAATCAAATTATGAAAAATAATAATAAATTTATTTCAACATTAAATTTATAATCTGCAAATACCTATGCTTATAAGTATTTTTGAGTGCTGCTTCGACAAGGTTCCATTACAGGAACAAAAAATAAATCAGCATAAACAAATGAGTTGGTCTTTAAGCAACAGCCTCTGTTGTCGGAACGTGCTATAAGGGTTGTTACGAGGCAGAAGAAGTGAATGGTGTGGAGAAAAACATTCTTTATTCATAGCAATCTAAATCTTCACATAACATAACAATCTTCAGATAAAATTGCTTACTTGCGCTTATAAGTATTTTTGAGTGCTGCTTCGACAAGGTTCCATTACAGGAACAAAAAATAAATCAGCATAAACAAATGAGTTGGTCTTTAAGCAACAGCCTCTGTTTTCGGAACGTGCTATAAGGGTTGTTACGAGGCAGAAGAAGTGAATGGTGTGGAGAAAAACATTCTTTATTCATAGCAATCTAAATCTTCACATAACATAACAATCTTCAGATAAAATTGCTTACTTGTAACTTTTTTAAAAAAATAATACCTAGCACAGAAGCAAATTGCTTAGCAAAAATCTTATTAAGTTTAGTAAAAATTTCGTTTCATCCTACTAAAAATAGGGATGGGTCCAAAAAAAATAAAAAAAAAATTATTCAACAAAAATATACAATTATCAAAGCCTAACGAATTAATACAACTCAAAAATCCGAGCAGGATACAAAAATTATAACTTGATCGCACACAAATCATATGACTTGAGCTTCACAGTCAAGACACAGACTAACACTGTTCAACCAATCGCTCCTTATATATAGTTGTAAGGACTGTCTAGAACGTTGTAGAATCTCGTGGAATCTAGTGGAACGGCGTAGATGGAGCTCGAATAGTCTAGATCCAAACAGTTCGCTTCAACCACCAACCGATTTAACGTTACAATATTTTATTTTTAAATAGAGTGGGTTAGGTATATATCTATATGTATTATTTTTCGGGCAGGTTCCTTAAGATGGTAGAAGATCGAAATAGTCTATAAGACAACAGGAAAACCTTTTTTTTCCTCCGAAGAAGTAAGTAATAGGTGTTCGAGAAATAGAACTTAAGAACCACACGAGGTTGATTTTCCGCGAAACAACACGGGCTTTAAGCAATTAAAACATTGAAGGCAATCTGCTGCTCCTAAACATCGTTAATGATGCCTAATTTCCTTCAATAATAAAATAATAATAAATTAACGTTTCATCCTCTTTTCATCAAGAACTTAATTCTCTTAACAAGTCATTAGCTCACAGAGTTTGAGATAATATTTCAAGGCTTCTAAAAATAAAAATAATAATTACAAAAAACCTTTTGACCTTTTGAGGCGAATGGTTACTAAATTTTCTACCAGTGACCAATATATTTCTTTGTTCGTTCATTTTTTCTCTTAACAAATATATTCCTGTTCTACTTCAAGATGTAGATAGATATATAATTAAATTAAGCATGTAGTAAATAAATAAAAATCTTTGAGACAGCATGGACTGTAACATCTGGGAGCGGAGACATAGTACTAGTGATGACCGCCGAGTAATTCATTCCAAGCCCGGACGACCTAACTGGATTAGCGAGCAGAGGCCTGTAAATTCACCCGCCAGTTGATTCATGTAGTGAACAAAAAATAAATCTGGGGCCACCCCTCAAAACTACCCCGCCCCCCGCAACAAAACCTCTCCTTGATAAACAGTTACTGACCTCTGATGGATGCTTCTGCCTCTTCCCTAAATTTACAGAAGGAATTTTACAGTTTACAGTTTTTACATCCGAGATAAAAGATCATCAAAATTAAGCAAAGACCTTTGTAGATCTAGTAAGGATTTTTTTTGGACATAATTAACACCTCTTCGTTAATCAACAAATTTTATTTTGTATACTATGCCTAATGAAAATATATGTCTTATTTAGTCGACGATAACAACGCTTCCTTAATAAGAAAGAAACACTTTATTCATCATAAAAAGAGATGCTGCCCAACTACATTGGGTTTCTAATACACAGCATACTATGTGTCTATCTGAGACTATTCGTAACATATTATTGTAATAACATATAATAATAATAACATCCGTGCATATATATATGTATACCTGCAGGGTTATATTTTTTTTATTTTCATTTTTATTCTTTCTCTCTTTTACTCAATTCTTCTTCCTCTTGAATAACGGAAAAAAGACATATAAAAATTATAGTGACAACAATTGCGTTAAATTTTGTATAAAATATATCTATCATGCAACAATAAAAAAAAAAAGAATAAAACCCAATCAATACACAACCAGGCATATTAAATAAAAAATAAAAACATATTAAAATTTAATTCAGGTACTATAATATATGTGGTGATGTATTATTCCCAGGGAGTCCAGGACTATACTCTCCGCCAAGCTTGCTACATCCTTTATCTCGACACCAAGATCCTCCATGAAGCTCCTGGTTGACCTAGGTATGGTTCCGCGGGCTCCGAACCAAAGGCCTCTCACGTGGAACTCTCTCTCGCCGAAGCTCTCGCGGAACCTGTCTTTGAGAAAAGATACACTTTTCATATATTTTTTTTCTCCTCGTCAACTTTACCCGCCTGATCGAGGTCATTAGACTCGTACCTCACGGTGGGATCCAGAATGATAGCCGACTTACCGGTCATCGGGAATGCCACTATATCGGCATGTCTCGTGGATCCAACCGTATCCACACAATAAGCTTCCTCGAAGCAGGCGAAGTCTCTCTCCCTCGGGCCCCATCAATGCATGTTTGACCCTGTGGTGACAGCGAGTTATCAAGAGCGAATTGTTGGGGCATTTTCCCAGCACGTGTGCTGGTATCTCAGGCTCTCTGTTATAAAAGGTTCTTAAAGTTTGGAATTGGAGCAAGGACAATATTTAACATTGCTTCCTTGCCTCACTCACTCACATATTGGCGCTATAGCCCGTTTAGAACCTTGGTCTCCTTTAACAGCTTGTTCCATTCTGCTCTGTCAGTTGCAAATCTTATCCAGCGATGTACACCTGAAGCCTTCAGGTCTGCCTCTACATCCAACCAGCGTAGTCGAGGCCTCCCTCGCTTTTTCCCACTTCCTGGCTTCCGTAAAGCAGCTTTTCCGGAAATCTGCTGGGATCCATCCACTGAACAAGCCACAAACATCTTAATCGACCCATCTGGAAATGTGAGAGGATATCTCCTTCCCCAAACAATTCCTGCAGTTCCATAAAGCTTCTGATTCGCCAGGAATCTCCAGTTTTTACTGCACAGAATATTCGGTGAAAAACTTTTCTCTCCCAGACTTTTAGAACTCTTTTGCTTTCGGTTGTTAAGGTCCATTCTTCGCTACCATATGTGACAGTCGGCCGCACCACTGTCTTGTCTATTAGCAGCTTTGAGAGGTTTTGTCTTGAGAGGTTCTTGAACTTGTGGGCTTCCTCTTCTATTTTCGATAATTTGTCTGCGATTCTGAAGCTGTGATGGTCTCGTGCCTTCTTAATTCGGAACTATTATTCAAGAGTTACCTATAAGTATTTACTCTGTCAGCCTTTCTTTTTGTAGTGCAAAGTATAGGATCCAACACCATACAAAGCCTGAAAACCCTATGTTTTTTTTCATTATGAATAGTAAACCAAAGAAGATTTTTTAATTAATGAAGAGGAGTTAATTATGTAAAAAAAAAACCTCTTTCTGGACACTAATTCAGGAGAGGAAAATAGAAAGTAAAAAGAAAATATGTGATTCTTACATATAAGGTGACCTTATGATTTACCAGGTGTGTAAATATGAAACCGGAATTCGCCAATGATAGGAGTTAGCAGTAAATATAATCTTCTAACTAATCCGTCAGTGGCGTTATCTGCTTTTGCCTACATGTAATATAGAGATCCAATTGATACCAACATCAGTTTCATTCTATAACCGTATTTTTAGTGGCGTTGAACATGTCGACTTTAGTGCCAACAAATCAAGATTTGCGGACAGCATTTATTTTCCTTTCCTTCTGAAAAAAATGGAGCATTATCACATAGGATGCTTGTTGAAGCTTACGGGGAGCATGCCCTAGGCAAATCTCAATGTTTCGATTGGTTCAAAAAATTTAAAGATGGATTTCGATAAAAGAAACAAAGACCGTGGAAAAGCACAAAAAAAAAAAAACTTTAAAAAAAGGCTGATTCGGAAGCATTTGTTGGACAATTATTACATGTGAAACCGTCTCCATTTGTTTGAAAGGCGTGGAAAAGATCCAGAAGGTCGGAAAATGGGTACCTCACCAACTGAATGACAGGCAGCAGGAAGCTCGAAAAATCTCATGGCAAATGCTGCTCGCCAGGTACAGAAAAAAAATCATTTCTTCATAAAATTGTGACTGGTGATGAAAAGTGAATTTACTTCGAGAATCCTAAGCGTAAAAAATCCTAGAGAACCATCGGCATCGCTTGGGGAGGAAGAAAATGCTCTGTGTCTGGTGTGATCAGATGGGTGTTACCTACTATGAGCTGCTGAAATCTGGGGAAACTGTTAATACGTTAATACTACAACACATGATAAATTTGAATAAAGATTTGCGCCAAAAAGTCCCAAATATCAAGAAAGGACACACAAAGTGATCTTACTCCATGACAATGCCCCATCACATTCGGCTAACGATCCAAGTGTTTGGTTGGTAAATTCTTCCGCATGCGGCTTATTCACCAGATTTGGCCCCATCCGATTACCACCTATTTGCATCGATGGGACACGCACTAGCTGAGCAGCGCTTCACTTTCTTATGAAAATGTACGAAATTGGTTAAGTGATTGGTTTGACTCAGAAGAGGAAGCATTATTTTGGCGGGGAATCCACAAATTGCCTGAATGATGGGAAAAATGCATAGATAGCGAAGGACAGTACTTCGAATAAAAAAGTATGTATCATTTTTACACACTCAACTCTTGCTATTTGAAAAATTCCGGTTTCATATTTGCGCACCTGGTATTCTGTATGCAGGTAATTATGTAGCTAAGTAGTTCACATAGACCCATAGTATATAGACTCTTGGATTAGATACTAAGATACTATAACCTGGAAGTAGAGCAGCTACTAAGCCTAGCCACGAGGACTCCTTGGCGTGGACAAACAGCTGGAGGAAATTATCCGGAAGGCGAGGAAGAGGGGTGTGGGGGGGGGAAGGAATGGCCGGGCTGACAGGACAACAAATTACTAATGAGCTCCGTCTTTATCGCCCTCGTCCTTCCACTCCCTGCCTTCTTAGTCCCATCCCATCCCCTCTCCTTCACTCTTCTCCCGTGGGCGTATTCTTTCTTATATACCGGGAGTCCTGTGATGGGATATAATCGCATTGGTAATTCAAGGAGGGGATCAGTCTGTAGGATAGCAAGACGCTATTTAAATAAGAATACAGAAGACCCACCTTAATCCGGACGGAAGTCCGGATCATTTGTGAAAAAATCTGGTGCGTGCGCGCAACATACAACTTTCACTTACCAACTTACTTAGATAAGAAATTGACGTGTTTTGTTAAATATAATTTCCCAAAGTCACACATTTTTCTACATCCATATCTTATTTTTGTTAATCGTTAAAGCCGTTTTTGAGTAAATAAAAAAACCCGTGAAAATGATACAAAATGTATTAAGTAAAGTCCCCCCCCCCCCCTCCGGTTAATCAATTTTGATAAAAATTTTACAGTCATATCTCGGGCATATACACACATCAAATACCCAGTTTGATCAAAATCGTTAAAGCCGATTTAGAATAAATAAAAAAAAACACGTGAAAATGTTACAAAATTTATTAAGTAAAGACCCCCCCCCTCCGGTTAATCAATTTTGATGAAATTTTTACAGTCATATCTCGGGCATATAAATAGATGAGATACTCAGTTTAATCAAAATCGTTTTTGTGAAAATCGAAAAAAACCTAAAAAGGTATTAAGTAAAGTACCCCCTCCCTTTAAGTAATTTCGATGAAATTTATGCTGTCATATAGCGGACATATACCTACACTAAATACCCAATTTCAGGATCGCACGGTTTATAGTTTTTGAGCTAGTCTGTTTACACACACACACACACACACACACACAGACCATTTCGCGGGACTTGGTCATTTCGACTCAGGGGACCCCAAAACGTGTATTTCCGTTGAAAACCGGAAGTCGAATTTTATCACGATCACAATACTTCCACTTACTATATATTTCATATACAGGTAAGTGAAAGTAAAAAAAAAATTATATTTTTAGCGCTTATTTAAAGAGTAAATAATAATATAATATTATTAATATTACATCAATCATAAAAGAAAGAAAAGTAATCTATATTCTGGGACGTTTAGTCCTCTAAGAATAACAAACATGTAAAAAATTAATGGCTATTTTTTTGGCTAGTTGGAAGAAATACAATAAAAAATCAATATACATTATAAAGCAAAGTGTACAATGTGCGTGCCGAAAAGGCTCAAAAACGACTACACCTACGAGTACTATATGGATTTATGTCGTCGCATTGCTCTATTGCCCCTAACGATGAAGAAGGTTTCAGTTTTCATTTTAACTGAGTAATGTTGAAGGGACAAGGGCTGTAATTTTAAGCCTCTCGCAACATGTAATTAGCCCCTCTAATAAGCCCAGGCGAGGTTAATGAATGAAAAAATTTAGTTCGACATTTGGAAGCCAGGAGCGCTAGCTAAACTCAATTCATAAGGTTATCGTTCGTTAGTTCGCTTTGTTATGGTTTTAGCTTCAGCTGTTTTCTTTAAATTACACGAGATTATGTATAAATAGTTATTTTTTCCTTTTTATTTTTAAATAAGGTCATTGCATCTCTGCAATGAATTGAAATTAAAAACAAAACCAAGCGCATTAAGTTTTACAGAAGAGGAAAGAATTGGTCGAAACATTGCCTTTAATCAATATACAATATAAGAGTAAGTTTACAACAAAAGAAAAATTGCTTATTAGTGTAGTGAGCGAATAAAAACTAACATTGAATAAAATAGATAACCTACAGATAATATGAATAAAAAATATAACCTAATGGAATATATATCGAAAATAAAGTGTTCATATAATATTTCTGTTTAATAGTTCTGTTATGTTCGTAAATTTTCAACCGAATTCGAAAAAGGAGAAGTTACTTGATTAGGATTCGGTATCAATGGTCTCAATGGAATCAGAAAATATAAACCACAAAAAACGGTACATACCAGGACATATTTGCTGACAAAATAATTTTTCTTAATCGAGAAAAAGGAAGAAAACGTATTAAGAGAACCGCATTAATAGGGTCTCTTATACCCAAACCATACATTGGCGGACTCTGAGGTTTCTAAACTTACCACTAATACTAAACTGAAGTTTCAGGATGGTACAAACTTTGTTTTAATCATGATTAATTTTCGTCTATTTTTCTGTACTATTACATTTTAAAGTTATTCTTTCATTCCACCTATTCCACAAGTCCCTGAGCGAAGCCGGGCCCCACAGCTAGTAAAGAAATAAAGTACAAAGTAGACACAAAAAATAAAAGCAATACAATAAAAATAACTGAGGCAGAATATTGAAAGAAAAAATAAAAATAAACATTTGGAAGTTAAGTACAAAACTTTGAATGGCTTTTGAGCTTAAAATATATTAAAAAAATCAAATAGATAAATCCTCACTATTGCTTTCACTATTTTACATATTTACGGGAGATTGGAAATTCAGGAGGTGATGAAATAGTTGGGTTGTAGAGGAAGTGAGGGATGAAGTGTTTCGGATGGAGGCAGGTAAGAAATTCCAGAAGGTGGCAGCACGGATGATAAAGGATTTTGTAAAGGAAGCAGATCGGTAGAAAGGGATATACAGGTTAGAGGTTTGGGATCTGGTATTTAGAGAATGTATGGAGGAGCAGGGTGTGAACAAATTGAGGATATAAGGAGGATTCTTGGTTCTAAAGGTTCAGAAAAGATAAATACCTAGGAAGTATTGCCGTCGAAAAACTGGATAGAGCCATTTCAATTCAGCATACCAACTGGAGACGTGGGAGCGCCTGGGGATACCGAAAATGAATCTAATGAAGCAATTCATTAGTCTCATCAACCTCGCCTCATGTATACCAGACAGTCCACCGTATAAAAGGCAGCCATAGTCATAATGAGAGAATATGAGTGAGGAAACTAGAAGCTGACGAGTTTTTGAGGGCATGCAGTCATGTGATCTTATCTTGAGGATAGCAATTGATTTTCTGGTGATTTCGGAAATATGGTTATTCCACGACAAGTGCTGGTCAAAGATCACTCAAAGGTTTCTGACATGGGATTGGAAATGAATGGTTTGGTCATTAAGGCGGAGTAAGGGGTAGTAAGGAAGGGAATTAAGAAGGAGCTTGGAGCCAATCAGGATTGCCTTGGTTTTTTTTTTTTACGTTCAGTTTTAACTCATTTTTCTCTGCCCAGGCGTTGACGTTGTCTATGTCTTCTTGTAATTTTCGGATTGCCTATAGCATTTTGTAAGGATGGAAGGATAGGTAAATTTGGAGGTCGTTCATATCTCTAGCTCATATCACTACGGTAATGAAGATGGCTGAGATCGACTCCTAGACGTGGACAGTCTCTTCTCTTCAAATTAAATTTTGTGAAAGTTAATTATTTAATATAGATGGCTCATTTCATAAGTGAAACAAATAAAAAATCATTAATGTTTTCAGTTTTCCTCCAATAACGAAAGCCTTTAATCCCTTCTTCGTATGTAACAACGTTAACGTGTCATAAGTGCTTCACCACCAGTATAAAAGTAGATTTTTCGCTATTGACCGTTTACTTGAATTTTTAAATCAAGCTTAAAACGACGGCATTTTGACTTTTTTTTTGTTGAAATGGGAGATGCTCTAATCGCAATTCAATAAGGAAACAATACAAATGGTTTCCTGTTAGAATTAACACTTTCTGGAATATAATTTTGTTGAAAACATTTTAGCCCGTTTATCTCGAAACCTTGTTACAGTTTTGATCTGAGTCATCGACATTAACACATTAAGATATAGGGCAGTGCTGCGTAGCGAGCCAATTTGCCAGCTAAGCAAAATATATGCGAGTGAAAATAAACTTGATAGACGTAAAAGATAGATTAATTAAAGAGACGTAAAATAGACGTAATGTTTAGATTTTTGCTAAATTTGGTAATGGGTCTTACCTGCAACTATATTTTATATACATTTATTTATATTTTTAAATTTGATAAATATTGTAGTAATCATTTAAAATGATATTTCAGAAAAATAATATAAGACCTGTCTGAATAAAAAAATAGACGTTCTGACAAATATTTGTTAAACGGAAAGTATTAGTGAGACTCGAGGCGACAAACACTTCGTAGGTAGGTTGTTTGTTATGGGCGATCAACTGCGCGGTAATTACGCCCCTTTTTTGCTCTAAGATATTGCCCAAGATATTATTCTAGTATGTACGTACGTTGTATCCCTGTGTCACGAACTCAGTACTACAATAAAAAAACAAAAAAACAAACACTTCGTCAAACTCATGATAAGCGAAGTTCGGAAATACAAACCTAGCATAAGTGAAATTTGAAAGAGAAGCAAACAAATTTTGTTATTTATGATGGCTTGGTATGTTATGTGTAATGTGTTCCTGGAAAAAATATACTGATCCATATGTTTGATAAAACATTAATCTTCCCTTGTGTCACATAAAATTACTTATTTTAAACGGGTACTAATACCTGTCCCTTGAGTAGTAGCATTGAGCGGCAATCCTCGCAACGGGTACAAATACCCGCCCTGCTCAGAATGTGTTAAGTGATTGCTCATCTCATTAAAATAATTATCGCTTACGTATAAGCTTAACACTTGTTTGGATTAAACGAATTTTGTTAAATGAAAATAATAATTTTATAATGCCACAAAAACTATGAACACACAAAAAAATTAAACAGGTTACAACAAGTATCACTTTGTAACTGTACAGTAACACAAAAATAACCATATGACTTAAGCTTCCGAACAATCTTTTCAGTCCACCGCTCCTTATATTAGTCTGAAGTAGAAGTGTCTGGAATGTTCTCGGCAAGCGTAGAAGGTACTCGAACATCGTAGTCACAAACATGTACTATGAGAGTTTTTTACAGCTGCTAGTTCGTCCCAAGAATAAGCATAAAACCATTCTAAACCAAATTTTTTGTCTTTTTTTTTTTTTAACGTTACAATATTCATAAAATTAAATGACAAGAAATACGCATACCAACCTGTGACCATAAAATTCTTTGTAATCAAATAGGCTACCTGCTCTTGTCAAATTGAAAAGTTTAAAAATTTTCAATAATATTCCATCCCTGTCTTGTTTAACCGTCCTTGTTTCACTAAAGATTTTGACTTGCTCCAAGAACAGTTTGCTCCAACTCTTCCACCAACTCACGAACTATTTTAAATCTTATGTTTTGTGTTTTGTTCCACGTCAGAATAATATTAGCATAATAGACCCGATTTCCTCTTTCTAGATCTGAGAGAGAAGAAAGCAGGACTTATTGGTATAGCTATCCAATGATAAGCTCTACAGTCGGTGAGAAACTCCGTAAATATTAGGAATTGCCGATGGAGCTGAAGGAACTATACCATCTGGAAAGTGTGGTAGTGGTGCCAACTTTAATATTTTCAATCGTGCTGATTCCTAAGTCTACGGTAGTAGGCAGAAACAATTAAAATTGCCTCTTGATGTACTGAGAGAGACTCAACGATCGATTCTTCTGGACACGGCAAGGATTGTCCGTAAATTTTTTAAAATTAAAAAAAAAATGTATGAAGAATAGATAATTGAATGTGGTTGGAAGAAATGGCTTTAACGATTTTTTTTTTTTACTTAAATGAAAATAAATTATTCTTTAGTATAAGGTAGATAACCACTATACTTTTTTTTACAACTTTCAAATCATATCCTTAAACTTTCAGATACATCCACGGAATCAAAACATGAAGTCTAATCTAATTTCCTTCCATTTTGAAGTTTGTTTTTGGATGCGCATGCATGCTTGGAAATGGTTAGTCTGTTGGAAAGCGCGATGGTTATGGTTATGGTTACTAAATCTCTCTCTCTCTCTCTCTCTCTCTCTATCTCTCTCTCTCTCTCTCTCTCTCTCTCTCTCTCTCTCTCTCTCTCTCACTCTCACTCTCTCTCTCTCTCTCTCTCTCTCACTTTCTCTCTCTCTCTCTCTCCCTCTATTCGATAGAAGCAAACCAACTCAACTAGCCAGAGCTCTCGCTTCCATTGCTCAACAACTTTATCAATTAACGGCGAGGGTCGAACATGATCCATTGTCTCCTTAACCTGCCCAACGCTGTCAGTTCCCGCAGTTAATTAGTAGTCAGCAAGCTGAGCGCTCGGCGCTCCTATCCTCTATATACATGCTTCGTTCGTTATAGATTTATCGTTCATAAAGTTGTAAGCTCGTAAACTAGACATAATTTATAGGAAAGGTATCAGATGTGATCCAGGGTGTTCCTAGTCGATATATTATATCAGGAAGTGTGAACGTTAATTGGGTTGCAGCGTTATTCCATAGTTAATTATCTACTGCTTATACGAAGAGACAGAAAAAAGGAAAACCAAAACTATAAGATATTTCCTATAAGGGTTAATAAATATCCAGTTAATTAACCATCCAATTTAATTAACCACCATTTTGCGAATCTACAAAATTACGAAAGCACGCACATTTCTGAGATATTCAATTACTTAAAACAAATAAAAATACAGGAACAGATCTAAACACATTCCACTTTATAAAACTTTTATTTCATTATTATCTATGCTTTGCTTTGTTTTTTTTATCTTCTTCTATTTATTTATTTTTTGTATCATAATTTTTTTCTATTCATTTTTTTTTCTTTCTCTACCAGTTTTATATATCATTCATCAATTCCTATCACACTGTACTGAACTATTATTAGTTTCTTATTTATTTATTTTTTTTTTTTTGGTTGGCGCAATAGGCCTAATGAGACCTTTGGCCACGCAGTGTGGTTTTCTTACAGACGTTTGTGTTGCTTGTGGGAGCCTGGGGGGAGGGTAGCCCAAACCTCACGTTGCTGCAAGCCATGGTCACCATGGTACAGCGGTAGACTTCCCATAGCTCCATAAACAATCCCATTGGGGCCAATTTGGCAGTGTCTTTCCCACCGATGGCTCAGCTCTCTCGGATTCAAGGACAGTGACAAAATGGTCTAGGTCCAAGGATTATGGTAGCTCAGAGTCAGCTGGCCCCGAGGACCTTTCTTTCCCTGAAGCATACCGTCCTTGTACCAAACCTCTGGGCGGTTACTGACATCCTGGAAAACCACAACACGATTCTCTATGAGATACACGGGGAAGGTTCATCACTCCTACGCCCGGTGAACTGTTATTAGTAATACAAAAAAAAAATTAATATCTTACGTCGGCAAAAATCACTCTAGTAGTCGATTCTTCGTAGCCATTAAAATAAAATAAATAATCTTCACATACGCTTTAATTAACATCCGAAGAAATCAATATTATATTTAAATTACCCTGTACATTTATTTTAATACTGGAACTATGTTTATCTAGGCAAAATAGTGGAAAGTGGGGGTCACCTTAGTGTAGTGGTTAGCATAGAAACCTACAATACTTAAGGTCGCGGGTTCGCGTCCCGAGGTGGACCTAGGATTTTTAATTGGAGTAAAAAATCCTTGTCCTACTCGGATAGGACGTAAAATGGAGGTTCCGAGCCTGTACGATGTCAAGATCCCCATCCTAATTAAACCTGAGTAGGCAAAATTTAGGACTCCCACTATAGCATCGTCAGATTAGCCTTAGTAGCAGAAGGGGACGTTAAAACAAACAAACAATGAAAAGTGGATTCACTCGATAGAAAGTGGCTCTTTAGATTAAATTAACATTAAAATTATTGCCTCATTTTCACTCGGTTTTGTCCTGTTTTCCCTTGAGTTTTTCATTTATATTTAAAATAAAATAAAAAATATATAAATGAGTAAATTCTGCGTTGCATATGCTAATACGGAAAGCGGTTGTGTAGGGGAGGGGCAGGCTAAGATATTATTCATAAGGAAATGTTTGAATAAAATATGACAAGGGCGGGGGCGGTGACACATCGGGAGCGCCGTGAATACTGACAACCTCGCCTTCCCCCTTCTTGTTTCCTATTCCCCTAATTCTTTGTCCTTTCAACATGGTGTCATTTCAAGGTGGTGAATAAAGGTCTGCTTTGTTATACACTGTCTTAACTATTCCATTGTTTTTTCTATTTACTTTATAGAATTTCTGTTTTAGTTTCAGTTTTGAAGTTTTTGAGAAGAGTGGATAAAGTAGTTAATGACATATACATACTTACTTAAACCAACACGAACCACACCCTACATAGGGATCTCCACCAGTCAACAGTTGACCAGTACACAGCGACACTCCACATACGTTTTCACACTAAACTACATGGACATAACAATCGCCTAATAATGAACGAGGCAAAAGCTGATATCCCAATAAATACGAGGAGCAGATTAAAAAGGCGTTGGGTGAGAGATCTCCTTACTTAAACAGCTCTAGTAATTGAATCAAGATCAAGCCAGGAAGGGGGTGCTGCTGTGTACTTTTCTTTCCCATGTTTTATCATCCGGCCAACACATTCGCTGATTGTCAGCATCATGCAGACAGATGCGAATAAATAATAAAAGCCAAAAAAAAAACTTTTTAGAAATGTGTTAATATTTCAATTATTATTACAAACGTAAATTTAGACTATGTAAATTTAGACAAAAGTACAAGTGTAAGAGAAAACTGTAAGATATCTGTTTAATGCAGAAAATCTCTTGGCCAACGCCTCAACAATCTTCTTGGCGGATTATAAGGGTTTGTGGGAGTGTGTAGAGCTTGGGTTAGTGGGTTGGAATTTAGAGTAAGTCTGTCATGAAAGTTACGGTAGCGCTCTATGGCTGTTTCTTCGAAGTAAGGAATGTCAAGGTCAGTGGGTAAGGTCTCATTAGTGACATAAAAGGGGGCATCTACGATCTTTCTTAGTATTTTGGATTGGAATGACTGTATGAGTCGTATATTAGATTTTTTGGCTGTTCCCCATAGCTCAATACCGTAAGTCCAAAGTGGTTTAAGAAGTACTTTGTAAACGGTTAATTTATTTGTCATAGATAATTTTGATCGTCTGTCAAGTAGCCTTGAAAGAAGTCCGTACCGCTGGTTCAGTTCTTTTCTTTTGCGTTTAACATGGTCTTTCCAAGTCAGTCGTTTGTCCATGTAAAGGCCGAGATAGCGTAATGAATCAGAGGTAGGTATCGGAATGTTGTTAAAAAATACCTGAGGGCAAGAGTCGTGCTTAAGTGAAAACGAGACATATTGGCTCTTGGCTTCATTCATTTTTAGCCTCCATCTTCGAGCCCAACATGCTACCTCGTCTAGGTGTTCTTGGAGCACTTGTGAGGCTTTAGTGGCATCTTTGTTTGATGTCAAGATAGCTGAGTCATCAGCGAATGTAGCCAATAGGGTTTCCGGATGTTGGGGAATGTAGACAAAAGTAAAAAAAAATAGTATCAATAATTGAGATCGGTGTTCTTTCGGATGATTATATACATAAGGTAGTAAGAGGAAATATGTAGAATTAGCGGGAAGAGATGAAGCAGCTTAAAGGTTTGGTCATAAATAACCGCACCGCAGCGAGAGCGTGTATCGGATCTGATTCGTTTACGAAGGATAGATAGTAACCGTTCACACATGCCCGACACCAGGTCAACCGACCCGTTACTATCTATTCTTCGTATTTGAATCAGATCCGATACACACCCGAGGTGCGGTGCGGTTATTTGTAACCAGACCTTTATGGCTTGAAGGAAAGCCGGATTCTATATCAAACAACGGCTTAATACCAGAAGAAATCCAACTTCATTGCAGGAACTAGACCTTCCGTCTGCAATGATAGAAAAAATGGAGCAGGCAGTATTGTTGGGCACTGCAAGAGTAATCAGGAAATTTATGACTATCAAATAGTTCAGTTCTCAAATGTATTTACATAATTTTTGGTTGACCAGCTTACAGTCCACAATAATTGTACTACCATGTGACATGGGTGTCGGGATGGCCGAGTGGGCAAACGCGTCAGGAAATACGCATTGCCCATGGCAACGTCTGATTGATAACCGAAGCATAGCAAGTTCAAAACCCGGAGCCAGAGGACATTTAAGAATACTCGGCATCAATCCCCCATCTTCTCCCCTGGTCCGGGAAACCCCGTATAGCCTAACAGGCAAGGAAGGGGGGAGGACCAAAAAAAAAAAAAAAAAAAAAAACTACCATGTGACATGTAAAACAAATAAAAATAATAAATTCTTTACTTATTTGTTCTGGGGCGTATCCCTTAAGAACAAAATTAAATAATATTCAAAGTGAGTTTTATAGCCTTAGAGTAAAGTTTAAATGAACAAATTAAAATCAAACAAATAACTATAAATTATGAGGAAACTTCTAGTGTAAAAAAAAGAAGAAAAAAAATACAAATTAAGAAGGTTCCAAAGTAAAGCAGATAGGGCCTCAAAAATTTCCTTTATTGACTTTTATACAGTCAAAGTCATATTGGATTTACGTTGACATTTCACTCGAGAGCATTTTCAAAACTAAAAAGACCAAAAAAAAAGGGAAGACCATAGCTTTGTAGTTAAATTTTACAATTAAATACATTATTAATAAACAACAATACAAAATATAGGAAATAAATCTTACCAATTTATCATAAAATCATAAATATTATCAATTTAAAAAACTAAAAATAAAACTTATAAATAAATTAAAACTGGTAAAATAATTTAGAAATCGTAAGAGGAAGCAACATGGTACTGAAATAAAATATGATTTTGACTGTATAAAAGCAAAAAAGGAAATTTTTGAGGCCCTATCTGCCTAAATTTTGAACCGCCTCCATTCTTTTAATGGTCTTGTTTAGTCTTCTTCTTTTTGAAGATTAATAATTAATACAAATTAAATATTCATTAAAATGAAAAGAAACCTATAAAAAAATATAACACCGGTCTACAGTGCTCTTGGTGTCGCGAGTTTATTGTTGATTCTGAGTATAATTGGTGCGCTGAATCCAAATTTTCCCTTAGTTTTCCTCTATCAGCTCTTAAAACGTAATTACTCGAATACATATACAGGTTAATAGCAGATGGAAAAAAACAAATATGTTAAAATTCTTTACACAAATCATTTTAAATCAAATCAATTAAAACCATATAAACACACATACTCACTTTGTAACTCAATTTAATGTTAGTTTTTTACTTTCACTTACCTATATATGAAATATATAGTAAGTGGAAGTATTGCGATCGTGAAAATTTCCGACTTCCGGTTTTCAACGGAAATACACGTTTTGGGGTCCCCTGAGTCGAAATAACCAAGTCCCGCGAAATGGTCTGTGTGTGTGTGTGTGTATGTGAACAGACTAGCTCAAAAACTATAAACCGTGCGAATGTGAAATTGGGTATTTAGGTTTTGGGTATCAAATTTGCTCAAAGGGAGGGGGTACTTTATTTAATAACTTTTTAAGTTTTTTTCGATTTTCTCAAAAACGGCTCTAACGATTTTTATTAGGGGCTTTTTTTGTTTGTTTGTTTTTTATTTCCTATAAAGTACCTTTGTTTTTGTTTATATGGAGAAATTGACTGTCTCTCGTTCCGCCTAAAAATAAGAAATGGCTAAATATGAGAAATGATAAAAATAAAGAAAACATATAGAGGAGAAAAAAAGAAAAATATTCAGTCAAATTATAAAACTCGTTGAGCCCACTCATGCGGAGGACGCCTTTAATGACAGACCATTGTTCATAATTTAAGCCGTTCTGTTCAATTCAGAAGTGGCAATTAACAAAACGCATTAATTTCTAATCTAAGTAAGTTGGTAAGTGAAAGTTGTGTGTTGCGCGCACGCACCAGATTTTTTTCAAGAGAAACCACTTATATTTCAAAGAGACTCTATTACACACTTCGGAAGCTTCGTTTGCGTGACGTTCTTGAATAAAACTACTGTTAAGGTATGCTGAAGCTAAAAAAATAGAGCTGATAGAAAAAAAATCTGATTGCATTATTGAAATCAGCGCCCCAAATCAGCTGCAAGTTTCTAGACCCCAAACAATCTTTTTTTCTGTAGGGCTGTGTTATCTATTGAGCTTTATACTTGTATGCATGTCTTTTTCAGGCATTTGCTCTTTTGAAAGATTTTAAAATAATTATTGTCTGAAGAAGAAAAAATCCAAAATAATAAATTAAAAATATCCTATTGTTCAGGACCTTTAACAGAAAACAATGTTGTCACATGATTCAACTAGAAGGTTTATTTTGTGATTTGGAATAGTTCGCGGGCGTTCGTTCAAATTACATTGTGGCACTTTAGCCCCATTCACCCCCTACAACTGTGAACAAAATTAGAATCAACTATTGCCAATAAAAGAATTGTTTGTTTGTTTAACGTCCATTTTTATGCTACTAAGGCTAATCGGACGATGCTACAGTGGGAGTCCTAAATTTTGCCTATCCAGGTATAATTAGGATAGGGATCTTTAACGAGTACCTGACATCGTACAGGCTCGGGACCTCCATTCTACGTCCTATCCGAGGGACGGCATGGCTAAGGATTTTTTACTCCCATTAAAAAATCCTAGGGCCACCGCTGAAATTGAACCCGCGATCTTTAGTATTGTAGGTTGCCATTCTAACCACAACACCACATGTGACCCCCAATAAAAGAATTTATTTTAATTTAAATACTTGTTTTTTGTAAATTATATAGTTAACTCTGTAGAGCTGTGTAATCGGAGGAGTATTTATGTTTCCTAAAACAGAAGAAAAATAAATAAAATAAAAAATAAGAGCTTTCAACGGTTTAAAATATCATATAATAGGAAGTGTCAATATTGAAATTTTATTAATTTTAATTATTACACATTAAAATATGCATAATTTAGTTAAATTTAGAAAATAATTAACAAACATATAATTAGGTATAAATTTGTACATTATTAACAAAACAAAACGTACCGACAAATAAGAACCCTCTATTCTGGCTTTCATACCAAATTTCACGGACATAGTAATGACATGGCCACGAATGACATCCCTTTTATGAGGCGACTGAAAAGGTGCCGGATGAGAGACCTCCTCCTCTATAAAAAGATATACCTGCTCGGAGAAAATTTCTTTACATTTCTAAGGTTGCAAGATCAATTTTTAACTCTGAAAAAAATCACGGAATCATCTAGAGAGATTTTTCACTTTTTTTTATTGTATCATTATAAAATACCTTTCGAATACCTTTTTTTAATTTATTTTTTTTTTTGACTTGAAATAAGAATGTTTCCGAAAATATAAAACTAGAGAGAGAAATTTCCTTCCTTAAGGGGTTAGTAAAATAAGATGGAGGGATTATTCTGGAACGGGCAACGTGGGGACTTTAATAACTCCTTAATGTAAACTGAGAAGGGAAAGGATCTCATGATTGTTTTAGAGAAGAAACAAGAAAAAAAAAAGAAAAGGAGAAGAAACAATAAAAAGAAAAAGTAAAAGAAGTAATTTGTGCAGAGGGAATGGACCGTGGATTAGAACTGTCTTCATCATCTATATTGTAAGATGGCGGTGGAGAGGGGGCTGTATACCTTAGTCTTGCATTATTAGTAGCTTCCCATCTTTGGTATTATGGCCTTGTTTAACTTTTATATTAAGCTACCTTGCAATGTAAATAATCTTGTAATGAATAAAGGTTTACCTAAATGAAAAAAAAAAAAAAAATACTATTCTATCCTAAATTGGATAGCATTTGCTAAAATGGAACTACTTCAGAAAATATTAAAAAATGAGATATCAAGACTAGTAATTTTTAACTGAAAGAACCTTATCAAAGTATCGCCGATGGAAAATTTAAAAAGAAACAAAATATTAAAAATTGAAATACAGAAAGTTGATTTCTGGTCCAACCATATCAAATATCATAATTGTGGGTCAGATAAAAATTATAATATTGGGTTGATGCAAAATTAATGCAGGTTTTTAATATTCATTGAAAATAGGCCATATCTTTACTTTAACTATATATATTTAATCAAAATTATTTCCATCTGAATCAATGCACTTTTGCCAACATTCAACAAGCTTTCTTATTCCACCAGAAAAAAAATCTGAATCCCTGGACTCAATGAAGTCACGAAAAGAATTTTCGATTTCATCCTGGTTTTGAAAATTTTTCTCCCTCAAAAAGTTATCCACAAGCCTGAAAAAGTGGAAGTCTGTAGGAGAGAGGTCAGGTGAATAAGGTGGGTGTGGGAGAACTTCGTAGCCCAACTCGTGCAGTCGTCGTAGCGTTGGTTGTACGACGTGTGGTCTGGCGTTATTATGGAGAAGGATAGGTCCCTTTCGATTCATCAATGCTGGGCAAAGACGTTGTAATTCTTGATTCATGTTGTCAATTTCTTGACAGTACTTGTCAGCAGTTAGAGTCTCACCTCGATTGAGAAAGCTGTAGTGGATAACACCAGCAGTATACCAGCAAACTGTGACCATAACTTTTTTCGGGTGCAGGTTGGGATTCAGGAAAGGTTTTGGTTGTTCATCTTTGCCCAGCCATTGGCTACAACTCCTTCTGTTGTCGTATAAGATCCATTTTTCATGGCACGTCAAAATGCGATCGAGAAATGGATCATTTTTATTGCGTTTCACAAGCATGGAACATTTTTTTTTTTTTTTTGGTTCCTCCCCTTCCTCGCCTTGTAGGCCACACGGGGTTTCCCGGGCCAGGGGAGAGGGTGGGGGATCGATGCCGAGATTAATTAAATTTTCCCCTGGCTCCGGGTTTTGAACTTGCTATCTTCATGTTTCAAAACAGTCGTTGCCATGGGCAACGCGTATTTTCTAACGCGTTTGTCCACTCGGCCATCCCGCCGTACTCCGAATCCCGCCACCATACACACACAAGCATGGAACAGATTTCTAAGCGGCGATTTTTTTGGTGGTCGTTTAATTGGTGTGGCTCCGACTTGGCCAACTTTTTTACCTTACCAATTACTTCCATGTGGCGTACAACTGTGGATTGGTTCACGCCGAGTTCTACCGCTATTTCTCATGTGGTTTTGGTTGGGTCTTCTTCCACTATTGACCTCAGCTGGACGTTGTCAAGAGCAAAATGATGGCCCCGACCTTCCTTGACTTCGAGGTCGAAATCTCCACTGAGAAACTTCTGGAACCAACGCTGCACCGTGCACTCGTTAATAGCCCCCTGTCCCCACACTTCGATAATATTACGAGCCGTTTGCGCAGCGCTGCGCCCTAATTTTAATTCGTAAAAATAAATTTGACAAAAATCGTACTTCGACATTTTCGATTTAAGACCTTTGAACAACACTGAACAAAACGATTTTACTGATCAAATTCATGGTGAAAGAGAGGGTATTAGATAAGGTTTGTTTTGGTACAATAATGATCAATGTTAGGATTTGCTTTGTTTACACAATTGGAATTAAGATATCGCAATAGAGGAAACCTGCGTTAATTTTGCATCAACCCAATAAAATAGCACTATGAACAATTTTTTTTTTCTTGATTACATATTTGTATTCGCTCCTATTGTAACCTAATAAATAGTAAATGCGATTGAGTATAAAGTATATCTGGCATTTTAACCGTGTTTTTAATGAGATATCAGAATCAGGAATTTTCAACTGAAAGAACCTTATCAAAGTATCGCAAATGAAAAATGTAAAAAAAAAAATATTAAAATATTTTTTTAAAAATTAAAAACATAAAGTTGTTTTCTGGTTCAGCTATATCAAATAGCATAATTGTGGGTTGTATAAAAATTATAATAAAATACCATTATGAACAAATTTTTATTCTTGTCTAAATATTTGGATTTGCTCCTAACACAACTTAGTAATAAATAGCAAAAGCGAATGAGTATAATGTACATCTGGCATTTTAAGCCATGAGGGAAAATAGTGCCAAGCGGCACATTAAGCAGCTTGGTCTTGTTTCAGGATTAGTCTCTGATCCAATTCCTTTTCAGTCGCCTCATATAAAGCGTGCCAGTCGTGGCCATGTCATATATAAGTCTGTTGTTATGTGCATGCAATATGATTTGAATGCCATAATAGAGGGTTCTTATTTGTTGTTCGATCGATGGTAGTTGTAAGTCGGTATTGAAGTGTTTTGTTACTAACGTACGAAGTTGTGAAATTTTGGATTAAGGTTATTGTAAGTGTGTCATTTTTGCTGTACCATAAAGTTAAGTGCCGTATTTCCACATAGGTTTCTGTACATATGCGTATGTATTAAGTTTATGTCTGATTTTCAATTTTGATGATTTGAGAAATAGTGAGTATAGTATTTTCAGTCCTTTGTTTAATGTCTGTCTTTTCATTTTGACGGCCTCAAGTCATCCTTCTGTCAAATATTTGTCCAAGATCCCGTACCTTCTCTGTTTGAGGAATTCAGTAGTCGAAATATAAACTGCAAATTGTTTTTTGTTTTTAATTAATTTTAAATCATTAACAACATATTTATTTAAAGATATGTTAACGGTAATTATTTACTTAAGTATTAAAGAAAAAAATCATACTCCTGATTGATTGATGTGTCCGAAACCAACCAAACAATGTTGAAACGATTTCTCTTTGTTATTATATAAATTATTAAAATCTCGAATTATATATCACTTTGGTCATAATTACAGGATTACTAAACAAAACAATGTAAAATTTAATATGAAAGAGGGAGTAAAGAGTTCGTGTGGTTGAGTTCGTTTGTGTTGATTGATAATTGGTTGTAACAAGTATGTAAAGATTGGTTACTAACGGACCGAGGTTATGAGCCATAAAATTTTGGATTGAATTATTTGAAAGTACGTCTTTTCCAGTTCCATCGATTTGTGGAATTTTAGTAGGTATTGTTACGACTTAAGTGTTTGTATAATTTTTTATTTTGATGATTTGGCAAAAGGCGAGTGGATTATTTTAATTTGACATGAGGGCCACAAGCCCTTCTCCCATCAATTATTAGTCCAAGATATCGTAACTTTTTCTTTTTAGGTAATTAGGTGAACGCCGACTCTATTCTAAGGGACATGTATAACGTCGGAGTATGAACGTTAAGTGCTGTGTTTTTTACGGTTTAATTCTATTTTTCAAAACCAATGTTTTCTTACATTAATTTATTAGATTCGTAAATTTAATAAAGGTAATCATAGTGTTTCATTAAAATTGTTGCATCGTTTGCGTAGGGTGAAATCAAAGTCTCAGGATCGTTAGGTACTTCATGTGTTTATACAGAACGTAGTAACAGAGCAAGTATTTACCCCTGCGGAACTCCAGCTTAATATAGTCTGACTGAAAAGATCTCTGAATCCTGTTCGTATCGAGAACACTCTGTTGCAGAGATAATATTGCAATATGAGATAAATGGGATAGTATAGTTTAATTATAATTTATTAACGAGCGCAGCGCTCAAAACCTGTAGTATTTCTTAGGAAAATATATAACTGCATACTTCGAGGAAATGAATTTCCGATACAATTGAAATATTCACATCAAAATGGTACACGGAAAAACAAACTGACAAAATAAGTTTTTTTTTTTTCGGGTTCAGTTTTGACAAGGTTGTTTGTTAACTTTTACATTTTTACGTAAAACATGTGAGTTTGTTCCATACTGTTATAAGCACACAAACTATACATCAGAGTTATATGGGTAATTCTCCCAACACATACAAATTCATGTCCCAATGAAATTATATTATTTGTGTGAAATTGCTAATAATTCGATTGCATCCACTGGTTAATAGAAGACCTTAGCTTGTTGTTCAAGAATTTTCATCTCTGTAACAATTTGTTTATAGGCCTAAATTTAAACTTAAAATGTCAATATCTATCTCCCTCACCTGTCCCAAAGCTCAAGTTGCTGACTTTGATGGCGGAAAAAAGATATATATTCTTTTATTTATGACCTAGTTTTTTTTTCATACTTGTTAGAAGGTCTTAATTATTTGGTTTTACGGTATATTGCTATTTTCGTATTATAGAAAAAAAGTTATGATCCATAATCTACCTGTCCCATAGATGCAACCTATCTCCCTCACATTGTTTTGAAATCGGGTCTCAAAACTTTGGAAACCTTTATTTCATTATAATTCATTGCTGGAAACATTGTAACAGATTCCCGCCTCAACAAGGATAAACTTTTTCACAGAAGTTCTGCTCTCGTTTCCTCGTGAGGGTGTTTTTATCGGTTAAAACAGTGAGTGTCGTTTCATTTCCTATCTCCCTCACCCACTGATATGTCCTTAAAGGCGAATTTGATTCAAGTTACATTACGGTTAATTTGTAGGTTTACAAGGGATTTCAATAACCCATAAATGTTTTCCATAAGAGACTGACATGGAATGGTCTACTTTAATATAACCTCAAAAACCTATCTCCCTCACTAGTGTGGAATGAGGGAGATAGACTTTGAGTTGAGTTTAGTAAAACCTGAACTCTAAACTTACTTAAATATTTAAGGGAAATTGATTTTCAGGTTTGTTTTGAGCACTTTTCAATAATATTTAGAGATTACAAAGACTTAATTAGTTGACACGTATTTGTTTTGTTTTTTTTTGCGCGGTTTTGCCCTTATAACTCGCAATCGAAGGCGAAATGAGTGATTTGTATATTTTTCCGGTTTACCGGTTAAGGAAAGCTTTAAAATGATGCCTTATTCATGAAATTTGATAAGTTATTAAGGAAGTTATGGCGTACCGACAAAAAAAATGGACTTGAGAAATAATATATATATGTTTCTATGAAGGCATTTTTTGTAAACACCATTAGCAGCCTACCTTTTAACAATTTGTGAAAAGAAATCATTGGAAAATGTAATTTTGTCGCATTGAAATTAGAACAATGAAATTTGTATGAAATGGGAGAATGACCCATATATAGGTTTCTCCTTTGAATCTTAAGGGTAGAAGCAAAATAAGTTCTAAATAAAAGGTGGATTCGAGACAAATTAAAAAATAAAACAAAACGAACTGCAATCAGATAAATAAAAATGAAAAAAAAAAAGGAGAGGAAAATGGATGGGACTCTCACGTCATATTCTCTCTCTCTCGTCGTTTTTCCAAATGAGCGAGATCCCTCTGAATTCTTTTCATGGGCGCTCATCATGTGATAAAAATAAAATCCTTACACAAAGGCCCACGCCGAGGGGAAACGACGCAATAAAGAAAATATGAAACGTAAAAAATGCCTACACGGTCTTTAGCTCATTGCCTGGGCCAAGCGGTACCAACCGTATTTTTATATAGCCAACATATGTACTAAGAAATAAATTATATATATACAACTTTTTAACATATGCATGTTAACCATAACCAAGTTCACCATTATGCATCTAATAAACTAACGAGCCAAGACAGTCTAAGGACTGTATTAACTAGTCTCCGAGCGAAACCAAATTTTAGCCGAAACCGGAACTTATTTACGTGTTTATATATAATATATGTAAGTGTTTTATATGTCTAGAGATTACAATAATATCAATGAAACCTTATAAAAAGACTGTAATTGAATATAATTTTTTTTTTTTTTTTTTTTTTTTTTTTTTTTTTTTTTTTTTTTTTTTTTTGGGACTTTAAGGCTTCCATTGAAGCCCTATACTGCCCATACTAACACCCATGGCACTGGGTGATACTTCTCCTACGAAAGAAAAGCACCACCCAGGGCGGGACTCGAACCCGCAGCTCCGGCATGGGAGTACGGCGCTTTACCGCACAGCCACACCGGGCCCCTGGTTGAATATAATTATTCATAAAGTACATGGGGTCGGTGTAGAAGATTGGCATAAGAAGACAGGTTCACTAGTTAGCTTATAGAATCGAATCCCAGGCACTATTTCCTAGTAGAGAGGTTCCCCTCGGTAAGTTAGACTATACAACCTTGACTAGAGCGTAAAAGGTGAAGTATACATGCAGCAACAGGCTGATAATGATAACAATTCATATTAGTATATCATAAATATAAATAATTCTGCCATATTAAATAATAAATAATAATAAAAATCCCGATAATTATGGAGAAAGTGCACATAAGGAAGTGGACCTGGACCGGAAATGTCATCAGAAGAAATGCTACAACACCTACCCGGCAGCTTATGGACTGGTTTTCCAAGAGATCACTCAAGGAAGAGAGGACGTCCAACGACTGATGCGATGAAGAAGAGTTGCGGAGAGGCTACCTGGAGGCGAGTAGCGTTGGATAGGAAAGAGTGGAAACGGATGGGACAGGTGGATTATCTAGTGTGGTTGCAAAAGAGGTAGAAACAATCGAACTTAATATCACAACTAAATGTTGATTTTGTACATATGTGAATATTGGATGTATAAAGGTATTGTATATTTTTTACTAGCATTCCCCGTCGCGGCTTTGCCCGCGAGCATTTAAAATCAATTCTGTGATCATTATGTGATGTTAAGGAGATTTAGTAGAATCGGAGCTTCCGGTAGGTGGAATCTTGGAGGGGGAAGCTGCCGGCTCGGCAGAAGAGAGGGAGACGCGCAATGGAGAGAGTTCACTAAAACCGCCGAAACAAAAAATTGTTTACTCGTCGTGAACGCTTCATATTACGGCTTTAAAACACGGTGGCCCCGTAGGGGCTTTCGAGTTAAACTCGTATCAAGATCTTTAAAATGAGTCCAAATTAGATATTTTTATATATATATTTTTTTTTTCAGTTTTACAGAGACAGAGTAAGAAATCTAACCTTTTTTTTTTTTTTTTTTTAAATATGCTATCATTAATTTTAAAAGCAATTATTGTTAGAACAATCTGCCACAAATTTTAGATCTAATCGTGAAACTAAGTAATCAAATTTCGAACTTTCAAACTTCACTTAATTTGAGCCTCTACTTGTCGAAACCAAACATCGGGTCGTTCAAACCAAGACGGAGGTATTTAGGCTGAAACTTTGTTTGCTTCTAATTACTGAATTCCGGCTACCTTCTAGCCATCTGTCTGGTCTTCCTTGTTGTTGTAGTAATTTAATATATTGACTTTCCGGAATAATTTAAATTTATAATTTAATACTTTAATTAATTCAGGAAAAATAATAAAAAATCTTTATTTCAATATGTATTCAAAATTCGGGACGATATCCCTCTTGATTTCTGTTGTGAATGGTATCGTAACCTTTCGAGAGTACACTAATATAGTGAGTCACATTGTGAAATTTTATTGCAGCATGAAAAAAAAATCTGGTGCGTGCGCGCAACACACAACTATCACTTTCCAACTTACTTAGATCAGAAATTAATACGTTTTATATATATGCGTTTTATGTATATATATATATATATATATATATATATATATATATATATACACATGTATGACTTTTAATGAAGAATAATCTCGTGGACAGCGCCTCCAAAGTCTTCTTGGCGTATTGCAAGGGTTTGAGGGAGTGGTTAGAGTTATGAGTAAGTAGATTTTGCTTTATTTTCTTATATTTCCGATTGTTTGTTAATTCGTTTGTTTGTCAGCATATTTGCTTATAACGATAGATGTAACGCCCCTTTCTGCTACTAAAGCTAATAGGATGATGCCATAGTCCGATAGTGGCAGTCCGATAGTGGCAGTCCGATAGTGGGAGTCCTAAATTTTGCCTATCCTGTTATAATTAGGATAAGGGTCTTTAACGAATACCTGACATCGTACATGCTCGGGACCTCCATTTTACGTCCTATCCTATAACGTTACTAGATAGCAAATTTAACACGTTCACGCCGGGACTGTTTAACGCTGTTCACTCTATCGGGCGGGAGGTATTCCATGGCATTATGCAGTATTGGCAATCCACCAATTATAATGTTATGTTTATATTACGATATTAATTATATTTGTCAAAAAAAAAATATATTTATACCTTTATAAGTATATGAATACGAATGTAAATAAATACAAATAAATATAAAAATAAATGAATTTACGTTAATTTTTCATGATTTTAATTTTCAGCTAAATAGAAATTATTTCTACTTTCTTAACACTTTGGCTGCCATGTCACCTGAAATCGAGTAACTAGCATTCTAGCGTGAGCCACCGGTGGTACACGCCGCCCGATGAGGCAGTCAAATGTGAGCCACCGGTGGTACACGCCGACGTGAATGTGTTAAGAAAACTGTCGTAAGTTATCCATATCTAAATAATATAGCAAGGTCACTGCTAAGATTTAGAATCAAAATATTAAAATATTAGTCTTCGCCCAAAGGTACCTTTAGAAAGTGTAGCTATACAAAGTTTTTAATCAGCTTCCAGAGTTTTAATCAGTTAAAAAGGGACCCTTATTTAATCCAAGATTACGACTCTTGCTCGCTTCGCTTACTCTTATGGGAAAAAAAAAACCCCTCAGTTGAAATCGGGGCACAATATGGTAAGGCGCACATCGAACTGTGTCACGCAGGCGACGCAGAGCAGAGCAAAGCAGGCAGCACGAAAAAAAAACTGCGTCGCACAGGTACCCGCGCACATTGGAGAGCAGTTTCTGTGCCGCAGTTTCGGGAAGGCAGGGGCTTTTTTAGTTAAAGTATGTTAGATTTCTAGGATTTAAGATCATAATCTGATTCGTATATAGAGTTGAACACAAAAAAATTAGCATTATCAAAAGTCAAGGTAAAAAAGATTGTGATAAAATGAGGAAATGGAGAAAAGACCAGCTAACGAAAGAATTTGCAAACAGATTATTCTTAACAATCTATTAAATATTTCCGTCTGAGTCAGGTGAATTACATAATTACTACTTAATTTTATTATATCCTCATACAGAATAGAAAAGAACAGAAAATAAATTTTGTTCTGGGACAAGGTCCCTCAAGAATAACAGACGGAGCAAAAAATAGAACTACAACTGGTCAAATAATTAAAGTAATGGTGGATAATTAAAGATAATATTTACATTAAAACCCCATAATAAATAGTTATAAAAAATAAAAGTATACAAAGTAGTGAATAATATTTTCATTAATCAAATAAATAATAACGTTAATAAATTAAAATAAATTTCCAAGGAAAAAAAAGAAGAAATTAATGAAAAAATAAATTATTCCATAATGATATAATGCTATTAAAATCGTATCCAAGGATTTTAAGAGATTTGTGCCTAATATAATTCTACAAACTTGGAGCTTAACCAGACCTCTCATAACCTGATTTTATAAAATCACGATAAGTATTGGTTTTAAGCATTCGATCCCTCAGACTAAATAGTAACTTCAAGTTCAACGTTATATTCACATAAAATGTCTTATTAAAAAAGTTCCAATCAACACATGGTTGATTTTTAAATAGCGGTTTTCTTTTTACTCAAATATATTTAATAAAAGAAGAAATATACTGTTAGAAATCGAGATGGCCATATGAATTAAAAAATATAATTAAACCAAAAACTCGATTTTTATATAGCTTAAATTTGTTCTCTTGAACGTGTTAGGTTAAATGATTTGATTGTAAATTATTTAATTGACTTGTTGATGTAAAGACCATCATATAAATTTTAATATATCTATATATTTTTTTAAAACTAATTTTACAATTTTACAATTTTACAGCTACATTTTCAGCCTGAAATTGTTTAGTTTTAAAAATTCAAAACACTCGTAATATGCGCTTTTGGAATAGCGAGAAATTTCAAAATTATATTATGATTTTGGAATCTAAAATAACAGAACATGTAGAACTTATCTAGAACACCCTATATTTACATAAGACCTACTTAGTTTCATTAACCTGCTCAAGAGAAAAGTAGAACTTCTCAAACACTAATATTAAATGAAAATAATAGGAATTAAAATAATCAAATATTGAAAACTGCGTCGCATCGGCACAGTTTTCTGTGGCAGATCCACGAGTGCCACATCGGCCTGCTCTGCTCTGCTCTGCTCTGCGTCCCAATGTGCGCGGTTCCTATATATTTCAGTTACCACAAAAACTGCTCTGCTCTGCTCTGCGTCGCGAGTGTCTCAATGTGCGCTCGGCCTATATGTTGCCAAAATAGGCCACACCCAGGAGCCTTCAAACTTCCAATGTTCTTCAAAGTAAATAATCATCTCCAACGTAATATTTTAGTTTGATGGAACGTTTATCGATATTAATTTGCTAGCTAATGCCTCTGCATTTTTTTATTCGAACCATAGAATTATTTCTTGGGCTTCTATATACTTTTACCTATACAGTATTGAAGGAATGTTACGATAGGACTTTAAATTCGACAGCGTGTAGGTATATATTTACCTTGGAACATTTACCTTTTTTTTTGTTTTGTTTTCACTCAATGTCGTGGCCCAAGCATGTACTTGATCCAGCGAGTGGCGGCTACGACTACGGGAGGCCCTTACTCTTCACGAGTTGTAGCGCCATCGAAGAAGAATGTGGCTTTATATGATATTTATTTATCATAATTCATATTGTCAAACAAACTATAAAAACTAAAATTAATAACAACGTTACAAAAATTAACTAATATGCTTCGATGTACCGAGCAAGACTCAGACCCTAGTGCTTTTTACATTTAGACATAAATCGAACATTCTAGAAGAGCGTAGAATGTTCTCGAAACATCCATAACTTGTACTAAAACAGTTATTTAACTGTTCCGACATAAATTTTAAAAATCTTTTCTGTGTAACAGACTAAATCAGATGATTCTGTTTCACGTTAAAATATCGTTGAGCCATTATTCGTCAATATTTATTCTCTTGAAAATGGTGGAGAACGTCATTACAGAAAAAAAAAAAAAAAATTCAGAGGCACAGACTACACCACAAAGGATATTCTTCTCTGGTAACACGATTCCATGAATATTTGTAATGACGGAAACATTTTCCAATCAGAATAACGGAATAAAAGAAATATGACTCCCCCCCCCCCGACAGAGTCGGGCTATTGAAGGAAGTCGAATTGAGAAGGGGAGGCTTCAGAAGATGAATAGAAGTGAGGGATGAATTGAATATTAAATTTGAGAAGAACAATGAGCGAGAGAGAGAGTGAGAGAGTGAGAGAGAGTGGGAGGGAGTGAGCTTTGAGTTATGGAGGATGGAAATTAGCGGATAAACTCCTTTGATTTAGTTTCCTCTCGGGAGATGGACATTTTTTTTTTCTTTTCGGAAAGTCGATCCCAAACCGAAAGGTCAAACTGGGCAATAAATCTCTTAATTGTTGACCCTTTTTAGGCTGGGGAGGGATTTCGGACGTGGATTGTATAAGGCTTCATCTGCTACCAGGCAACGGTTTTATCGATTCCGGGACTTTTTCGGGGGTGTCGAGTGTCATTGACATATTGCCAGAGGCAGGAGGGGGGGGGGGGGGTAGTATCGGTAAATCTTTGTAAAGCTCAGGAAAACTTCATCCATTCCGGCCCATTCATAAAAAGATTGTGGCTTATAACATAAAAATGCTCTCAGCATAAAATCGAAGATGGTTTGTATAAGTCGATCCATATCCCCAAGCACACATGGCGAAGGATGTTCACTATCAACCCATTCTTCAGCTTTCAGGATTTCGAGAAATGTGATCTCTGAAGAGAATGATTTACATCGAAAATTTGCAATACTAGAAACATTAAGACACTACATAAGTATCGATATTGTAATTCTTTTGAGGGTTTGTAGCAGTGTTGCCCATGTATATCTACATATGTAGCAGTGTTGCCCATGTATATAAATTTTGTTGTTTTGTAGATTGCTTCTTGGTCTTGTGAAGATTCTTTCTGTTGTTCTCCCGAATATTTATCTTTATTAGGCATCGTCTTCACGATTAAATAAAATAATAATTAAATTATTTACTCACGATCATATCTCACCAGTTTTTGGTACTTCTACTTGCACCAATCAATACATTTTTATTACACCAAGGTACAACACATTTATTGGAAATTACTATTTCATTTATTCCACATAAGGTTAACGATTTTTATGTGTTTACACAGATATTTTTCAACGCACTAATTAAAACAGATGATTTTTATAATTTAAAAGATCATTGACAGTGTTGCCATATGGTTGCACAAATTAAGAAAGAAAAAAAAATATTTACACAATTTTTCACTTGATATTAATATTAAACTAGTTATTTTCTAATAACATAATTAATAATATTTTATAAATAGAATGTTATTAAATATAAAGAACTTTTAAAAAGAAGCAATCTACAAAACAACAAAATTTATATACATGAGCAACACTGCTACATCGATATACATGAGCAACACTGTTACATCGACATACATGGGCAACACTGCTACAGGTTGAATTAATTTTTATTGAACAAAATAATGTCACAATTTCAGAAAAATAATAAAACTGTGGGGAGAGCAAAATATGTTAGTGGATATTGATCTACTGACATGTTTCCCACCCGAAACAAGCTGTTAAAAATAAAGAATATAATCCGTTGGATAAGTGAAAAAATTATCGATACTTCCGATATATTGGAACGTCACAAGGCAGTGCCCACATTTTATCTGACATTTCTTATCATATTCTCCTGGATGTCATCAAATATGAAATAGTTCTTGTTAAATATGTTAATATTTTAGAAATATAACTTAAGAAATTAAATATATTTCCTCTGGTAAAATTATGGAAAATTAGACTTAATCACGAAATATCAAAACATATAACTTTTACTCTCCGAAAAAATACTTGTCTTCCAATTTATATCCAAATTCCTAACTCATACTAACCCTTGATAGAAGGATGATTTGGGGCCCGCACGTCAAAATGAAAATAAACGATAAAAATTAATAAACGACTTATCCTAAATATACTCAACACATTTTTTACTAAATCCTCAAAACTAAAACCAAATACTTATTTAAACCTTGTAAAAACATACTTCTCACAGATATACGGCATTGCAAAAAAAACAAAAAAAAAAAAAAAAACAGAAAAACTTCAGACCTTTCAGTCAAAATTATTATGACTAGTTTCAAAAGCACCTTGGTGCGTGACTAATCAAACCTTACATACTGACTAACATGCTAACGGTCAACCAGCACATCAAGACTCTTTACAAACGTTTTCACACTAACTTAAAAATAGGTACATATAAACCTCCTTATAGGAGACAAGGTTAAAGACGAAATGCCCTTAAATAAAAAGGAGATGGATGAGAGATATAATATCCAGTAATCAGATGCTTCAAAATAGGAGAGAACCTTGAGAAATAATATACAACAGTATATTTAGGTGAATAAAAAGGAGTTGGATGAGAGATCTCCTTCTTTAACCGACCTGAATAACTGAATCAAGCCAGACAAGAGGTACTGTTGGGTGCCATCCTTCCCCATGCCTCACATCATTTGCAATTGTTTACGGCCATCACATCTGCTGATTGTCCATATATTGTTGACAGGCACGGATAAACTAATGAAGTAAAAAAAAAAAAAATCACGAGACATCACAACATATAACTTTTACTCTCCGAAAAAATACTTGTCTTCCAATTTATATCCAAATTCCTAACTCGTACCCTTGATAGAAGGCGACTTGGGGCCCGCACGTTAAATTGAAAATAAAGGATAAAAATTAATAAACGACTTATCCTCAATGTACTCAACTCATTCTTTACTAAATCCTCAAAACTAAAACTAAATACGTATACATACTTATTTAAAATAGTAAGAAGACACTTCTCTCAAATATACGGCATTGCAAAGAAGAAAAAAAAACAGAAAAACTTCAGATCTTTTAGTCAAAATTATTATGACTCGTTAGAAAAAGCACCTTGGTAAGTGACTAATCAAACCTTACATACTGACTAACATACTAACAGTCAACCAACACATCAAGACTCTTTACAAACGTTTCCACACTAACTTAAACGTAGGTACACATAAACCTCCTAATACGCGATAAGGTTAAATACGAAATGCCCTTAAATAAAAAGGAGATGGATGAGAGATATAATATCCAATAATCAGATGCTTCAAAATAGGAGAGAACCTTGAGAAATAATATACAACAGTATTCTAATCACTCATTTATTTATAATCTAATTGCTTATAGGTATTTTCATGGAAAAATGGAGGGGGCGCACAGAAATGTAGGAAAATGGTGTACCCCCTTCCAGGAGCCGGCACTGGAACTAACACAAACTTAATTAAAAAATATTATGATATTTTGTTAATTATTAATATTTTATTATTGATATTTTATTAATTGAAATATAAATTACAAGGAGCCTACTCTAGAAAACTACTCTCAAGGGAACGATTTTCAAAGAAGTTAAGTCGTTTCACATGCTTAGGCGTGGCCGAAAAAAAGTTTTCTGATATAAAACAGGAAAATAGGAAGAAAAGGGAAGCAAGACGTAAATAGGAAATGAAAACTGGATGAGGACGGTGTAACAGAAAAAGGTAAGAGAAATTCTAAGAGCAAATGGAAGTACATAAAATAACACAATTAATAGTACTTAATAATCAATATATATTATAAAGCAAAGTGTACAATGTGCGTGCCGAAAAGGCTCAAAAAACGACTCCACGAACGATTAAGGAAGTTATGTCGTCGTTGAGCCATAAACCCTAACAGAGAAGAAGGTTTCCGTTTTTCTCTTAAGGGTGTAAAATTGAAGAGAAAAGGACTGGAATTTTAAGCCTCTCGCACTGTTTAATTAGCCTCTCTGAGATTGAGATGCCAGTTATGAATGAAAAATTTAGTTCGAGCTCCAGACTACCAGGAAGCGCTAGAGTGCGTTTCACTCAATGTTTATTGTTTATTCATCCAGTTCAATTCGTAAAGGTTATATATTTGTTCAGCTGTTCTTTTTAAATTACTAAAAAATTAAGCGAAAATAATTAGTTTTCCTTTGCTTTCAAAATAAAATAATGATTTTATATCTCTGCAATCAATTATAAAACCAACTGGATTCCTTAAAAAAATAGTTTTCTCATAAAAAGGCTAATATATGATCAACACATTACATTTAATCTATATATAATATATACTTAAGTAAATTTAATGCAATATGAGTGAACATTTCTTAGTAGTACAGTGAGGGAATAAAATCAGACATAAAAAAAGAAAGAAATTAATTGACTGAATATAAATCGAAAATAAGAAGTTTGAAGTGTTCTTATTGTATTTATGAAAAAGAAGTTGGTTTGGTTTCTACGTATGATGAGCATTCCAGTTGACAAAACGACTAACTCCAATAACAGCATTCAAGATTTTATCATCTCTCATAGTTCAAGATAAAAAGAAATAATTGCGATAAAAAAAATTGTGCCTTCAAGAAATTTAGGTTTTCACTTTGAAATAGTAGTAACCTTCGAGATATGCTGAAACCTTTCAATTTACGGGAGATACCAAGTTAAAACGAATTTTCAAGATGGTGCTAATTTTGTTCCCTATTTCCTTTAATTTCAAAGTTTTTCTGGTATTTAAACTACCAAACAACTACCGGGGCGAAGCCGGGTACCCTAGCTAGTAATAATAATAACAGACTAACCTGTAAAAAAAAAAAAAAAAAAAAGTGTGTAAAAAAAAAAAAAAACATATGATCGAAAAGAGTTCTAGACTACTTATTGAACGAAACTGTTCTAGTAATTGTTTGTGACTACTCGAGGATAATCTACGCGTGCCTAGAACCTTCTAGACAGCTTAATTCAGACTAGATATAAGAAGCGATGGACTGGAGAGTTAGTCTTGTTCTGAACCTCGAATCATATGGTTATTTTTGTGGTGCTGTATCGTTACAAGTTGATACTTTTCGTAACATTTTTGGTTATTCGAGTTTGTATTGTTTGCTCGATATTTTGAATTATTAATTGTTTCGAATAAAAATTATTTAAACCCTCATAGGTGTTATAGTATAAAAATTTATCTAAATTTTTTTATTTTTTTAGGCAAACATATTTAAGTTAAGCTCTTTTTCGATCCTTTACTGGATCTCACATATATTACATTATTGCTCCGACTTTTAGGCAAATTACGCCATTATCAGGGTAACAATACCTGTGACGAAATAAAATATAAAAGAAACGAATAAAATATAAAAAATTTCAAGTTTTGACAAAAATTAGGGGGAAAATAAGGGAATTTGAAAAACGTCGAAAAACTATTCAATACATTTGAAAGTTTTATTGCAATTTCATATCTAGCTTTTAACAAATATTAAATACATTATTTAATATTTAGCACAATTTAGCGTAGTAAAACTTGATAAAAACTGCTTATCACCGAGTAATACATACCTTTCGAAACTGTGTAAAAAAATTTTAGATCACTTGTAAAATGGATTCCTCAGAAATCACATCTTTAAACATCTTAAATAAACAAAAACTCGGGAAAAAACAACTGTGTACATGCAGCATCCTCAACTCAGGATTCAGACTTGTTCCGTCAGGCAGGAAGTGGATAACAATGAACGAAATAAATATATCTCGATGCAAACACTCCTAAGCTACCAGGAAATACGTATTGTGATGTTCTGAAGTACATTTTTTTTTTTGGACTTTTGGCCATGATTTGATGGTTAATACTCCACTGTGTGACGCTTCGCGACGTTTCGGAAAATTACGCGATTATCAAGGCAACAATACCTGTGACTATAAAATTCTTTGTAATCGCATATTTGATTACCTGCCCGTGTCTGGTAAAATTAAAAATTTTAATAAAAGTCTATCACAGTACTTGTTTCAATAAAGATTTTGACTCGCATGCTTAAGTGGTAGACTGCTATTAAATTTTTTATTTTTTCCAGACAAGAGCAGGTCGCCTATTTGATTACAAAGAATTTTACGGTCACAGGTATTGTTGCCTTGATAATTGCGTAATTTTCCGAAACATCGCACAGTGGAGTATTTACCATCAAATCATGGCCAAATGCCAAAAAAAAAATGTACTTCAGAACATCACAATACGTATTTCCTGGTAGTTTAGGAGTGTTTGCATCGAGATATATTTATTTCGTTCATTGTTATCCACTTCCTGCCTGACGGAACAAGTCTTAATCCTGAGTTGAGGACGCTGCATGTACACAGTTGTTTTTTCCCGAGTTGTAAGATGTTTAAAGATGTTGTGATTTCTGAGGAATCCATTTAACAAGTGATCTAAAATTTCTTTACTCAGTTTCGAAAGGTATTTATTTCTCGGTGATAAGTAGTTTTAAGCAAGTTTTAATACCACAGCGGTTAATAATTTTTTTTTATTACGATATCTAAACGAAAAAAATAGACTTGTTTAAAAGAATAAAATAAATTATGTTGTTTTGTCGGGCTTTGTCGGGCAGAAATTTTTGCATAAATGTAAAGTTGAATCCCTCTACTTGCTATACCGCAAAAAAAAAAAAAAAACTCATCCTTACACACCCACCTTTTTTTAACAAATGTAAGAATATACCTCTTAAAGTGAATGTTTTTTGGTATCTTTTTTCATTTTTATATGTGGTCACATCACATTATTTACATGCAGGTTTTCACAATTAAAATTTACTACGCAAATAATCTATTTAATATTTGTAAAAGGTAGATATGAAATTGCAATCAAACTTTCAAATGTCTTATGTATTGAATATTTTTTCGACTTTTTTCAAATTCCCTTATTTTCTCCATAATTTTTGTCAAAACTTGAAATTTTTTATATTTTTTCGTTTTATATATTTTTAGATTGTTAATAGAAAGTTTTAAGTATTCCATAGTTACAAAAAAATAGGTAAATAGTTTTGGCCAGGACTTCATGGCTAATACTCCACTGTGCGTCGTGACGCGTCGTAGCAATAATGTAAAATAAGTGAGGTTCAATAAAGGATCAAATGAGAGCTTATATAAGATAATAAATTAATATTTCGGAAAATAATCTGATTACTTATATTTTGACATTTTATTTATGGAAAATATAAAACGTGAGGAACGGAGAACACCGGTATCCCCCCCCCCCCCCACCCGACTCCGCTGATAACGAATGATAACTTTTATTTCTCACGGGAGCACTGCGCTGTGCTCTCAGGTGTCTGAGGGATAGGAACAAAATATCGATTTATTTACCTCAGGCTCGTATACTCTTATATGTATGACTCACACTAGATATCTTTCATTTTTCATCCTACCACTCTACATCATAATATGAAATATATTTAATTTCGTAAATTATGTTTCTAATTTTTTTTTACTCCATTTTTTATCTGCGTCCGTCAACATGTCGACAATCGGCAGATCTGATGGCTTCAACTAGACTTACATTGGCATGTCAGGCATAGGGAAGTATGTCACCCGGCAGAACCTCTTCCCTAGCTTGTTTCAGTTGCTATGGCCTCTTTAAGAACGAGATCTCTCATCCAGCTCCTTTTTAATCTCCTCCTCACGTTTATGGGCATTTCATCTGTAGCCATATCTCTTATTAGTAGATATATATGTCCGTGTAAAGAGTCCTGATGTGATGGTCGACTGTTGGCATATGGAGGTTAGTATGCAAGGTTTGATTAGTCACTTACCAAGGTGCTTTTGAAATGAGTCGTAATAATTTTGACTGAAAGGTCTAGAGTTTCTTTTAATGTATTTTTTTAGCAATGCCGTAAATCTGTGAACAGTATATCCGTATAGGTTTAAGTAAGTATGTGCACGTATTTAGTTTTTGTCCCAGTCTTAATTTTGAGGATTTAGAAAAAAGTGGGTGAAGCAGCTTTTGAAATTTGTTAAGAGTTCCCTTTTCATTTTAAAGTGCGGGCCCAATGTCATACTTCTATCGAGGATTAGTCCGAGGTACTGTAGTGTTTCTGTTATTATTATTATTATTAAGTGTTAGGGCGTCGTAAGGTTCACAGACTTGCAACCTTGATCAACCTGTCCCTAATGCAAAAACACTGGTTACCTTTAAAGAGCCTTAAATTAAAATATAAGCTTTAATATAATATGAAAACATTTTAAAAATATAATGTAAAGACTCAAATTAAGGAATTTCAAAATATAATTCCGAATGCTTTTTTTAACCCTTTATTGATAAAAGTTATTAGGAAAAACAAAAGATGAGAATAAATGAGAAAAAAATTACAAATTAAATAAATATATCTATACAACTTCTTTATAAACATAAAATAAAATTAGCTATAAAAAGAATTTACAAAAGGAAAAAAAAATAAACTTCTGCAAATTACATACAAATAAATAAAACCATTCTGGTATTATATATTAATGTTTATATAATTATATTAATGTTTATATTCAATATCTTTTCAGTGAATGTATATTATAAGTTTTACTGAGCTCATTCAAATTTACTAATTGCGCAATTAAAATAAAACAAAATGTCTAAATACCCTGGGTAAAGAATCAGGCGATGTTGTCGAAATCATTGATGGACTTCGTGAATATGAGTTGATCAACTTAAAATTTCGACGGTGAGTAGGCGTCCATCCCGTAGAAGATCGTAACAATACAAATTGGTGTCGTCTTGCTGGTGAACCAACCTGGAGAAAACGAAACGGCCTCCAAACTGCCGATAACCGACCGCACGATCGGAAATTTTAATCGCAATATATGCGATTAATGATATTTGAGAAAAAAAAATAATGTTCGTAACAGTCACAGAGCACCTGTGTACCAGCTGACGACAAGTTGCCTACTGCCACTTAATCCTATACATTTAGTACATAATTTCGTTATTTGATTCAATTATATCAAGAATTATTCAATTCAATTATTGATTCAATTATTCAAATTTTGAGTTTCGACTTAAAGATAAAAAAAATGAATTACAACTATTACAATAAAGATAAAGTAATTTTTTTTTAAACTAAAACATCTTCGTTACGATTTTTTTTTTTTTTTAATAACAAATGAGCGGCCTTAACAATTAAGTATTATTAATTATGTTATTTTATTTATTTTATGTACTTCCATTTGCTCTTAGAATTTTCTCTTACTTTTCCTGTTCACCGTCCTCATCCACTTTTCATTTCCTATTCCCGTCTTGCTTCCCTTTTCTTCCTATTTTCCTATTTTATATCAGAAAACTTTTTTCGGCCATTTCCTAGCATGTGAAACGCCTTAACTTCTTTGAAAATCTTTCCCTTGAGAGTAGTTTTGTGGCACCTTGTAATTTAAGTTGAGAAAAGAAACGCGGTAATATTTTTCAATTAAACCTGTGTTAGTTCCAGGAGTACTCCCCTTTCCTACACTTCTGTGCACCCCTTGCATGTTTCCATAAAAATGTCCTTAAGAACTTAGATTATAAATAAATGAGTGATGAGGATACTGTTGTATTTTATTTCTTAAGGTTTCCTCTTGTTTTGAAGCATGTGATTATTAAATATTATGGTGCCGAGTTGAGGGGCGGTACATAAGGTCCTTTTCTCTTTTGTTGATGCCTTTCGGAAGGACGAAGGACACAAGAGGGCCAGAGTTCCTTAAGTTGGAGGACAAGTGACCAAACTGATTGAGGTTGAAAGGCTACCTGATTGGAAGTTGGGTCACCTTCTCCAGTTTAAGTTAAACGAATGGCCTCTCTCCACAACTCGCTAAATCCCCTGTATCACCGGAGTCTTAGCTTCAATGGGCTGTTTTATGCATCCTTATGCGTTGTGAATTTATACATCGAATTATCTTCTATTATTTTTATCTGTGTAATAATAGTTATAAAAATAATAACATGCCTGACATTTTAATATTAAACAAAGAGAATATTACATTATTGAGAATATTCGATTATTGAGATCGGTTTTCCTTCGCATGATAATCTACATAAGCGAGTAACAGAAAAAAAAGAAAATCTGGTGGGATGCGCGCAATACACAACTTTCACTTACTAACTTACTTAGGTTAGAAATCAAAGTGTTTCGATAATATGTAAACGCCATTCCTCAACACATTTTTCCACATTTATTTTTTTTCATAAAAAGTTTGAGCATCACGTATTTAATCTCTAAAGTCAAATAATTTTTTTATTAATAAATGATATTTTTTTCATAATACGGTTAATTAAATTTTGGCTGTCCAGGCATATACATACACCTAATACCCAGTTTAATGAAAATATTTACAGCCGTTTTTGAGAAAAAAAAAAAGCCACCTAAAAATGAGAAAAAAATTACTAAACAATGTGCCTCCTCCGTTTGACCAATTTTGATGAAATTTCGGCTGTCGCATCGCGGACATATAAATACATCAAATACCAAGTTTGATCAAAATCGTTAAAACCTTTTTTGAGAAAACAAAAAAAAAAACACGTGATAATGAGAAAACATTTATTAAGTAAAGTGCCCCATTCGTTTTACCAATTTTGTTGTATTTCGGCTGTCTTATCGCGGCTATACACATACACCAAATACCGAGTTTAATCAAAATCGTTAGAGATTTATTTGAGAAAAACATGAAAATTAGACAAAATTCTTTAAATAAAGTACCCCCTCCGTTTGACCAATTTCGATAATTTTTTTGCTGTCATATCGCGGGCATATACATACACCAAATACCCAATTTCAGTTTTGTTCGGCTTTTAGTTTTTGAGCTAGTCTGTTCACACACATACACACAGACACATTGACCATTTCACGGGACTTGGTTATTTCGACTCCAGGGACCCCAAAACGTGTATTTCCGTTGAAAACCGGATGTCGAAACATGATCGCAATACTTTCCCTTACTTAGGTATTGAATTCCATACATAGGTAAGTGAAAGTAAAAATATTTAGAGTTTGGAATTGTTACCTCGATAGTGGGCGTAATTTGCAGAAACGTTGGAACAGTAATGTAATTGGGGTTGTTTCACATGAAATGTCCGATTTGAAGATAAAGGGATTTTATTAAAAATACAATATGAAAACAGAATTATTTTATTCGTTGTAGTAGCAGAACGGAATGCCAAGAGGTTAGCCTTCTTGAACCGAGATACGAGGCTTAGTAGGAAGCAGTACAAAGAAGCCAGAACTAAAGCAAAGTCAGTACTGAAGAAAAAGAAGAAACAAGCATTAATAGAAAAGGTGAAGGCTATTGAGGCCTCAAGAAGGAATAATGAAACAAAGAAATTTTTTGAAGACGCCAAGGCCATAACAACAACATTTAGTTACAACACAATGATTAGGAATACCAAAGGTAAGCTGCTAGTTATGGATCATGACATACTTGAAAGATGGAGGGATCACTTCAAGACACTCCTTAATCCCACAATTGAGGATCAGATTATGGATGACCCACCAGAAGATGATAATGAGAGTGAGTTGGTTCCACCGGATAGCACTGACATACAGTTAATTTTGGATCAGCTCAAAAACAATAAAGCACCTGGATCAGATAGCATCCCAGCAGAATTTCTGAAGGCAGGAGGTCCGATAATAGCCGAAGAAATAACAAGAATCATAGAACAAATTTGGACTTCAAAAAAAATGCCACAAGAATGGAGTGAGTCTATCATTGTGCCAATTTTTAAAAAGAAAGGTGATTCAACCCAGTGCAACAATTATAGGGGAATCAGCTTACTTAACCCAGGTTATAAGGTGTTCTCAATTGCGTTGTATAACCGGCTAATTCCATACGTGGAACCACATATCGGATAATACCAAGGTGGATTTAGAGCCAATCGTTCAACCATTGACCAAATATTCTCGCTCAAGCAAATTATGGAAAAAATGAGGGAATATAACAATAACATGTGGCTGCTCTTCGTAGATTATAAAGCTGCATACGATTCTGTCATCAGGAAAGAACTGTACCGCTATGAGGGAAATGGAAATCCCAGCTAAGCTGATCCGACTTACGATATGTACGATGAAGGACACAGTTGGCAAGGTCAAGATTGGTGGAAACTGTGGAGACTCATTCCCAGTGTGTTCGGGACTCAGACAAGGAGATTCACTGACCCCAATGCTGTTTAATATCGTCCTAAACGTAGTTATTAAAAGAGCAAGGCTAATATCCCACGGAACAATTTTCAGCCAGATGACACAGGTGATGGCGTACGCGGACGCGTTGTCATAGCGGGGAGGAGTCTACGAAGTATCAAGGATGCATTAACGGTGCTTGAGATGGAAGGGAGAAGAATGGGTCTCCAAATCAACGAGGATAAGACCAAGATACTTATATTGAGAAAGAAGAACCCACCTCATCTGACGAGTCATTATGTAATAGGGAACTACAGATTTGAGAGGGTTAAAAGCTTTAAGTACTTGGGATCAGCGATCAATGACACCTTGGACGAGGGAGAAGAAGTCAAGTACAGAATAATGGCAGCCAACCGAGCTTATTTCAGTCTATCTAAACTCCTTGGTAGTAGACTGCTCAGTCGCACAACTAAGCTCAGGATATACAAAACACTCGTCCGACCCATCTTGACATATGCATCCGAAACCTGGGTAATGACTAAAGTATCAGCTGTTAATATTGACAGGTTCGAAAGAAGGATACTTAGACGAATTTATGGACCTGTTCAGGAGAATGGTGTGTTTCGACTCCGAAAAAACAAAGAACTTTATACACTGTACGATGACTTGAGCGTATCACAATTTGTAAGGGTACAACGGATCAGATGGATGGGGCACGTAATTCGGATGAGTGAAGAGAGGACAGTCAAAAGACTGTATTATGGAAAACCCGATGGAGCAAGACCTCGCGGAAGACCAAAGGGAAGATGGAAAGACGCTGTCGCCGAGGATCTGAAGAGAACAGGAATATCCATCAGACGCGCTAACGACAGGGAAGACTGGGGAAGAGCAGTTGAGCTGGCCAAGGACCGCTTCAAGCGTCTGTTGCGCCGTGAATGAATGAATAATTTTATTCGAAGAATCCACTTTCTCTTTCTACACATTTTTCCCAATGTGATACCAACTTTTTTAACCCGGCGTTGGTTGCGTTGTGAGCATTTTGCTCACACTTGCAGAAAATCTTGTGTATTTCGCTTATTTCTTTTTATTTAATTCTGATATTTTTTCTATTTGTCATTTATACATTAACTCACTTTAGGAAGTTGTTTTTGAAAAAAAAAATTGCCGCGCTAAGCCCCAATAAAACGTTTTGTTCGAAAAAAACGGGAGCGTGAGCAAATTGCTCACAGCGCGACCATCCGTGACACAGAGCTGAGCCACCGTGTGGGGCGCTCCGAGACCTGCACGGACTTGTCCATCTCTGCTTTAATCAGCCCAAATCTTGTCAGTACACGTTTGTATTTATTTGATAAAATATTGTAGCTTTTCCGTTTGGTAGTTTAGTTCGGAAAATGAGTGGAACAAGAAGTGCTGCGAAGATATTACAGCTTTTGGAGGATCGTCCGGAAGAAAAAAATGACTCTAAGTATTTTCGTCTCTTCTCTTGGATTTTTTAGTAAAAGCTAACATTAGTTTTTATATTTTTGAGTAAAATGGGGTATTTCGTTTTTAGATTTTATTCGTTACTGTTTTCATCATATTCTTCCTATTCCGATGGTACCAACTTTATGCGATTTTTTATATTTTTATAATTTTTTTTCTATTAAAAATTTCCTATTTTTCTTTTTCTAATTTTGGTTAATGTATGCTACTGCACTTTTCTTACAATAACTACTTCTTTTTTTAACTAAAAATCGTGTTAATAAAGCATTTATTCTTGTTTACTCTCTTCAATTCATTCCCCTCCTATAAAACAAGTATAATGAATGCATTAAACTGATGAAAACACCTTAAATAGATTAATAATTTATTGATAAATATATTCTAAATTAAAAGAAACAAAAATATGACGAAGAATGCTGCTTAAAAATAATAGAATAGCCAAAAACTGAGGTGTGAGCAATTTGCTCACGCGCGACCAACGGTGTCTCACGGAGGGGCGCGACCAGCGCCGGGTTAACACGGAACTGAAAAACTCCGAGCTTTGAAGTGAAACAAAATCTGAGAACGCATTTTGGACTTCAGCATCATTTTCAAACATTTTTTCTCTGACGAAGTTGTCTAAATTTCCTGTACAGGTGATAATCTGTTAGAGACAAGTCGGGAGAATATGGTGGGTGCGAAAAACTTCGTACCCCTGTACTTTCCCTTTATGCAGGGTAAGTTTTGAAAGAGGGGTCTAGAGTTGTCGCGTAGGAGTATAGGACCCGGGTCTTATTTAGATTAGGCCCGCCAGTTACTTTTAGTAGTAACTGTTACTATTTGCTGTTCCTAGGTACTTAGATAATCTAATCGAACATATGTTATAATAATAAACATTAATCATTCAAGTGATATTATTTGAAAAAATATACATGTTCACAAATATGCAGAATATTTTTGAACTCTACGAAAAAACCAAAGATGAAGCTAGTACGCGTCTATTTTACTTAAATAGTGGGGTACTCCCAGAAGTTGTAAAATGTAAAAATGGACACGAAATGAAGTTCTATGATAAAAGGGAAAAATGGAGATGCAACAAGAGGGAATGCCGGCAGGAGGCAGGAAAATATGCTGGAACCTGGCTCTGCCAAAGTAGGTTCCCTTTAAATAAAACTGTCCTGCAGAAAGTTAAGAGAAGTAGAAGAAGAAGTATTACCAATTATTTATTCTAAATATTATTAAAAATGCATATTTCAATAAATTTAATAACACATGTTTTCAATATAATAACTTTTTTTTATTTAGCAAATAGTAACAGTTACTACTAAAAGTAACTGGCGGGCCTAATCTAAAAAAGACCCTAGGACCCTTCCCATTTACCAATCCAGGTTATTTTTTCAATAATTTTGCGTGCATTAGGGCAATTTCATTGCAGTAGGCTGTAGAGCCTTAAATTTCAACACTCTTATTTCAAATTGTTTTATTTAAGCAGACGTTTCGGCCGTTCGGCCATCATCAGTGCTGATAATTTGGTTGACAATCGTTATTTTTTATGTCAATTTTTTTTTTAAAACTCCACGATCTGTGGTTTGTCATAAATATGGTTAAACATATAGGTTTTAACTACCCTAGTCCTTTTATCCATATTTTATCTATGGTCTATACCAGTAGCTAGTCCTTTTATTGGTGCTATGTATGGATAAAAGGACTAGGTTAGTAAATACCTATATTTTGTAAACATTTTCATGACAAACCACAGATTGTAAAGTTTTAAAAAAAATTTGACATAACGATTGTCAATCACATTATCAGCACTGATGATGGCCGAACGGCCGAAATGCTTAAATAAAAAAAATTGAAACAGGAGTGTTGAAATTTAATGGTCGCCCTGATCCTCTATCAAAATCATTGTCTTACTTTATTATTAATTTATACTTTTGCATATATATGGAATAATGTATAATTCCAGCCATGGACCACCAACAATGTTTTTGGTTGACAACTTAGCAAACAACTGCTAATGGTTCGTTCATTTACACACCCTTCCCCAAACGCCTAACAGATGTTTCTAGCAGCCTCAGCTGCCAAATGGACGAGTTTAACACGTTCACGCCGGCGTGTACCACTAGACTGCTCACACTAGACTGCCGCATCGGACACTTGAGTCAATCACAAAACTTTCCTCGACGATGCATAATGAGGTAGGATTGTATTGTTTATTTTATTAATGTTGGATTGTCAACAACTCATAATTCCCTTGAATAACTCCCATCCTTTCTTCTTCTTTATCCAACCCTTATACCTTCCGGTGTCGGGGCAACCATTTTCTATACGCCTCTCTATCTGCAGCCAACCCCCTAATCTCACTCATCGTCAGTCCCTTCTTCCTCGTATTGATATCTGATTGTATTGATCGATATGATATCCTCCCATTTATTTCTCGGTAGTCCTCTAGATCGTTTTCCGATTGCTCTTGATTCCCATACCCTTTTTGGCAACCTATTGATTGGCATTCTTAGTACTTGGCCAAGACACTTCAATTCTCTTATGTGAATAAAGTCCACAAGCGGTTCCTGTCCTGTATCTTCTCTTATTCTTTGATTCCGCAATCGGTCTAATCTTGTCTTACCGAGAGCTTGTCTAAGGAATTTCATTTGTGTGGCTTGTATGCGGCTTTCAAACTTCTTGGTGCTAGGCCAGCTTTCAGCTCCATTGGTATGAATACTTGTAGTAGGGATGAATACTTGTTTATAAACTGTCATTTTGGTTTTCATCTCTACATTACTTTTTCCAATTATGGCATTGCGGAGCTCAAGCTCGGATACGGCCTACCACCATTTCTAATTTTGACGCCTTTGTATTGATAGGCATTAACTTGCTCCAAATCTGAATCTTCACAAGCCGCAGTTTCTTGTTCCATTGAACCACTTCTGGATACGACCGTATACTTTGATTTGTTGGGATTAATAGTCATCCCTTTTCTGCTTAGTGCTTCTTCCCACGCTTGTAGCGCTTCTCGCAAAGCTACTCTGCTCTCCGCAATTAAGAGAATGTCATTGACAGATACCGAATTCTGAATATACATGGGATGCATTCTCCAGTTTCCTACTTTGAATTTGGGGCTCCTCTGTTTAGCTTCCCATATTATTCTGCATTGTATAAAGTGTTTTGTTAAGTCCATTTACCAGCACCCAAAGGGCGTTGTTCGACTGAATGGGTTAGAGTCCGGCTGCTTTGACATGGCAAGAGGCGTCAAACAGGGAGATAGTTTGAGCCCATTACTATTTCTGGTCTATATGGATGAAGTGCTGCCCTATGCAAAAGAAGAACAGAAAGGACATTCCTGGGGAGAAGAAACCTACGCCCGGTGGTAATTCAGGATCTACTATATGCTGATGATGTTGTCCTTGTTGCTGATACGGTTGAAAAGTTGCAGCAGGCGGTAACTGAATGATATGAGGAACTCTACCGAAAAGGAATGCTGATTAATACCAGCAAAAGTAAGGTACTGCAAGTAGGAAGGTAAAATGAGGATATCCATGTACTATGTAATGGAGAAGAATTAGAAGTGGTCTCAGACTTTACCTACCTAGGAACAGTTATGGAAAAATCGGGGAAAGTGGACTTAGAAATATCCAACAGAATTAGCAAAGCAAATGCAGTCTAATACCAGATTTGCAACACTGTTGTAGGAAAACGAGAGGTAGATAAGAACGTTAAGCTCCATATATTTAAATCTGTATATCTACCAATACTTCTATACGGAGCAGAAAGCTGGGTAGGGACAGACAGGCAAGAGAGCAGAATCACTGCTGCTGAAATGAAATTCCTAAGAAGAATAGTCGGGAAGACTAGGAGGGACCGGGTTCGCAACGAACGAATACGCATTAAAAGAGGTTCTGCAAATCCGCCAACTGAAGTGGTTTGGTCATGTGATAAGGATGGAGGAACATAGAGACCCACTGAAGACGATGGACTATGCCCCGGATGGCAGAAGACCTCGAGGACGCCCAAGAATGTCTTACGTGGAGTACATTGATAGACTGTGCAGAGGAAGAGGCAAGGATCTCCGTCGAGCCAGGAATTTAGGAAAAAATAGAGAAGAGTGGAGTTCGTGGCTGCTCACCCCCTTACGCTGAAAGGCACAAAAGGGAGAAGCTAAAGAAGAAAAAGAAGGATAAGAAGTAAGCCGCCAATGAGCGAGGAGGATGTATTACACCCACGGCGTGAACGTGTTAAACACATAAAAAATATTACACGAAAATCACGTGTTTCCGTGTTCATATTTGGAGGTAAACTAAAAAGTGTGTGATTGATTGGGAAGCTGATGTTTATAAAAGAAAAAAAAACACCCGCAAAATCCTCTATGTATTTAAAAAAAATATAAAATCGGTCATTTCATGTGAAACAACCCAATATAATTGAGGTTCGATAAAGGACCAAATAAGAGCTTAACTAAAATCTGTTTTGGCCTCAAATAAATAAAAAGTTATCCTTATAAATTTATTTTTTCAGCATTGTTTATAAACAGAAAAAAATAAAGAAAAGAAATTAAAGGCAGCCAACGATGCCTTATTAATTACGCCAAGACTCCATGACTGGCCGATGAACCCCCCTCAGCATCCCCCCTCTCTTACATAGAATTTATTTCTGAGTCCCCCCTCACCACCCCTTCCAGAGCTGAGGGCTACTTATAACGGCGAAATTTGCATTTACACCCGCTAAGCCGGGGAAAGCATTAGCCGCCGTAGGTAGCAGCGCCCTTTCCCTAATAAACTGCGATAAATAGCAAACCCCATTTACTCTCTTCTCCTCATATTTTATTTAAATTCTCTCCTCTGCTCTCCCCTTGTTTGAAATTCCTAATATATATTCTGTTAATAGCATTCTAGTGTACATTTCCAGCTCCCCAGAGTATTTTCTCTTGTCTCTTTTCGTTGCGAAGTTTTATTAAATAAAAAAAACAAAAAAAAAAAAAAAATAAAACACTATTTCTGCATTCAGACTAAAAATATTCTCTCGTAAAATAGTTGGTGCTTTTCTTATTGTTAGCAAACATATTCCGAAATTCAACTATAAATAATCCCAGCCCTTGTATAAAGTGTACTTTACTTGGATGCGCAGTGACGTATAAATTGTTAATCTTTTAAAATGTATATATAGATAGTCAAATGTAACATTTTTCTAATCAGATTTAATTCATAATCATTTGTTAATTTAATCTTTTCTCACCTTATTTTAATTTTAAATATTTTATTTCTGAAAAGAAGAGATTGGCCTCGGCTGGGAGTCGAACCCGGGTCTCCGGCGTGACATGCGCGTTACGATAACTACTGCGCCAGCGAGCTCGCTTCCAAGCCGAGACCTAGATTTTCTCTTTAAAAATAATATTTAAAATTGATATCAATATTGGTTTTTTTCTAAAAGTTTATAAATAAAAAATAATTATTTTCCTTATTTTATGCAATGGATTTTAAAATAATTTTGGTATATTCCTATGGTATTTTGCTCTTGTTTTGCGGATAACTGATATAAAGGTAAAATTTTTTTTTTTAAATGTATAAATAATTGAAAGTAAAATTAAAAGACTGGGCCTTAATTTTACAGGAATCGAGATGATCCTTAACAGAAATTTGTAAATTAAAATTTATATAAAAAAAGGCCTCGAAATCTTATAAAATGCTTCAAAATAAAATAATTAATCAATGTGTACGGAACAAATAATCTAAATGATCGTAAAACGGAACAAATAATCTAAATGATCGGAACAAAATCTAAATAATCGTAATGAGAATCCTTAAAAGAAATTTATAAGTCCAATTTATATAAAAAAGGCCTCGAAATCTTATAAAATATTTTTAAATCAAATAATTAATCTATGTGTACGGAACAAATAATCTAAATGTTCGTAAACGGAACAAATAATCTAAATGATCGTAAAATCTAAATAATCTAAAATGATCGTAATAATCTAAATGATCGTAATTACAGTCCTGTTAAATGGGTATTCAAGGTTAGATGTGAATTACTATATTTAAATTATAACTGATTTTATCCAAATAGCAATGTAATGTGCTGACGATGTAATAAAGAAGAAACTGAGAACATTTTAGCAAAATTTCCTAATATTAGCTGAAATTAGAAGTTTTTGCTTTAGTAAGAATTGTTTAGATAGCGAGGTGATTATAAGCTACCTAATTTTGGAGATGGTTGGCTCAGTACAAATATTGTAAAGTAACATGACAATATAGATATAAAAATATTCAAGAATTCATTTTTTTTTTCAACGTTCGCTTCATGCCACGAGGGCTAATCGGGATGGGTTATCTATGCGTAACCAACCTCTTCTAATCCATGGCAAGCCGCTGAGTCTGTTCAGTGAGGCCGTCACCGAACAGAATCGAGCGGGCTCGGGCGGGATTCGAACCCGCACCGCCAGCGTCGGAGTCGGAGCCAAAGGCCACGCCGCACAGTGGTTGAAAGGCGGAAAAAAAACTATTTTTTAAGGTATTGGAATATTCTTTTTCTTTTCATTATTAATAAATAGAATAGTTACCTGACACATTCCATCAATTTATTCGGAGATAATCCAATTTTTACACTTGTTATGGCCCTTTGAAAATCGATCATTGAAAAAGTTTGTTTTTCAACGAAAAATTTGTAACACTATAATTATTTTTGCTTCTCGTATTTTTGTTCCTTGGTGCGATTTTCCTTCATAATCATGAAAAGCGATGTCACATATTACACGACCAAAAAAATGGTGCTATTTTGTCTATGTTTTAACCCAGAAATAAAATTTCGAATAAATGCTATAAAATTAAGACAATTTTTTATAATCCATATTTTTCAAGCGCAGCCGAGCGCAGTTTTATAATCCATTTTTTTTAAGAGGAATACACCTCCAAGGAAATATTAAAACATATTCCAGCTGCGTCCACCTGCGTCTGTAAATGTGTGATTTTTTTTATTGAATAACCTTTGCTATTTCATGCAGTTTATTCGATAAGGAGCTTGTGCTTCGAATTAGGTTATTGCTAATCGTTAAGTAAAACATCATGTTACTTACCAGGTCTGTAGCGTCATTTATAAAGTCAGTCTGAATCGTTATTAGGTTGACGATAAATCAACTTTTTCACATTTGTGTTTGGAAATTATTAATAATAAGTTTATTAAAATTACCACGGATAACTAGGTGGAAATAAACCAATTTTTCATGAAAACTGTCTTGCCTCGTTTTAACAGAAATTGGAAGGAAGCTCATAGGAATAAAAAAAGTTATTAAAAAAAAAATGAAGAATGGCTTGCACAAAACCCAACTGATGACTCGGTATTACTTCATTACTTTCAAGTAAAGGCTTAATTCGGTTTAAGAAAAGTTTTTCAAATACTTTCCCCATTATAGGTAGAGTGAGTGCGATAGGACGTTAAATGAAGGATTAGTTGTGGATTTAGAATCATTTTTTGTGTGGAAAGTTTCCAAAGAAGAGAATAATAGGTTGTGTGTAAGATAGATTTATAGATGTATGTAAAAAACCAAACAGCTTTTCGTGGTAGGTAACGAAGGATTCAGCTGATATTTAGTATGAATTAGGGGACTGAATTTTCACAGATAGAGTTGTAGTTATTAAACCTATATTGAACAATTCCACCATCAAGCCGATCCCACACAATTGTATTAAAGCCGGATAACCCCAATCTTATATTTTAATATCGTAATACATATTATAGTTAAAAATTAAAATATAACGAAAAAAATAATTAATTGCTCCTATGTATGATTTTTATTGCTTTCCCTAACTTGAGTGTTTTCATGAAATAAAATGATATTGCAAGTACTATCAAGGATATTAATAGTATGAAACAGCAAAAGTGCTTAAACTAGCCGATCTCGAGTCGCAAATTGATGTATGATTTTTTTTTTTTCTATTCTCCTTACACGGACGGTTAATCCGAAGAGCTGGTTAAGCGGGGCTCCAACCTATACATCTTGTAGGAATTTCAATGGTGGTTATGATAATATCAACTTTATTTTTTTGCGGCTTACAGATCAGGTTTGACAAGGTTTTTTCCAAAAATAGTCGATTTTCAACCACTGTGCGCCGCGGCCCCAAGAATTCATTATAATTAAAAGCAGTTGTTATTTGTGTGCTTTATTTATTATATTTTTTTCCTTTTTTTTCTTTGTTAATGTCTGTATGCTCCATGCACTAGGCATAATACATGTATCAATACATTAGATTTTACAATTATACATATAAATTATACAGGTACAGGATTAATTGGGTATTTAAAGAAAACAAAAACAAGAAAATACAAAATACGGAATACAAAAAATGATATTTCTAACATGAGATATAACACAAAACTATATAGTAAAGTATATTATAATACAGAACTTTAAATAAAGTAAACCAGAAAAAAATAACAATAAAGTAAACTAAATACAAATAACTTATTTATTAGTTTAAATTATTAAATTCTTTTAAGAAATTTTATTAATAAATAAATAAGAAGTGTCTTGGTGGTACATTAGTTTGTGTTGTCAATTTAAAATAAACTCATATCAAAATTTAAAAATAAACGATCCTCTCATGGGGATGCAATATAAAATAAAATGTAAATACATGAATAATTATATTTGTCCCTGATGTAGGTATCTAAATATATTTATATACCCGTTTATATATTTATGGATGAGAGCCTCCTTATGAAATTTATCTTTTCTCTTCCCCCTCCTGCCTTACTAAATAGCTTGGTTTAAAATCTCCTTTACAAAGAACAGTTGAGAATCAGCTTAGTACTTCAAAAGGATTTTAGAATGTTTGAAAGAGAGAGGTGAGTTAAATTCAGTTATAAGCTTCTTCATCTCGGAAATAAGATTACATTTACGACTTCTTTGTTATAATATGACACAGGCTTCTATGGCATTTTAAAAAAAAAATTATGAAAAGCTTTGTTAATATTAAAATGTCGTAGGTATTGTAACGTGGAACACAAAGCATATGATTTAAAAGACTTTTTTTTGGAACAGTTATAAACAGTTATAAACTAGGTTATAACTAGAACAGTTCTAAACTGTACTAGAACGGTTATGAACTGTTCTAGTACATGTTCGTGACTGCTCGGGAACCTTCTACGCTTGTCGGGAACTACGAGGGGCGATCAAAATGTTTTGCAACTAAGCTACAAACAAATTAGACTCAATGCTAAAAATATTTTTATTTTTCAACATACCAAATCCCCTTTAACATCAATGCACTTATTCCACCTGTCCTTCAACATACAGATACCACGGGAAAAAAAAAACTTTCTTCTTGGTCTTGAAACCATTCTGGGTCCCACTAGTAAAGCCACGTCTCATCCCCTGAACTCATTCAACTACCTAGTGACTGTAGAAAAACAGGTACAATCATGACCTTATACATTCACCATTCTGTCGTAAATATTTTTTACAGAATTCCCTTCTTTACACAAAAATTTAATGACGCTTCGATACTCAAACTTGAAGTCACTGGATATCGACTTGTTTACAAAGGCACTGCTAAATACTGACTGGACTGACGGACTCAATATTGTGGGCATGTTTACTCTTGATAGATAAGCTATCAGGGACAAAAGAAGGATTAACGGAATAAGGTTTGTTTATACCTTAGTTGCAAAACTTTTTTATCGTCTCTCGTATCTGGAATGTTTTGATTCAGGTTAAATGTAAGAAATTGACGATTGACGGGAGATTTAGTCTGGCTCTGAAGACCGAAATGTTATTTGATTTATTAACGTATTAATTAATTCAGTAATGTGGTGTGGAATGAGTTATTATCATTATTTTTGATTAAAAACCATGCTTTAATATTTCTTTTTTCGAAGAGTGGACGTTATGTGTTTTGATTTTTCACGATTTAGTGGAATTTTCCATAATTTACACCAGTCGTTTACTTTATGTAGGTGATGTTGTAAAGTGAGTGAGGCATGTAAAGGATCTTGATGTTTAGTGAGAATTGTAGTATCGTCAGCATAAGTAGCGGTGATTGTATCATTGCGTTCGGGTATGTCGTGTGTGTATACAATGTAGAGAAGAGGAACTAGTATTGAACCTTGAGGTACTCCCGCTAGGTGTGGACGAATTGATGAAATTCCTGATCCCTGCCGAACGGAGAAAAATCTGTAGAAAAGATATGAACGAAGAATGAGGTAGTAAGTGTGCGGTAATATGGTCCTGAGTTAATGTGAAGACCTTTTTTGAACGCCTAAGCTACATCCAAAATACACCAGATGCATCGAAAAAATACCTGCCCTCTAATATATACTGACACCGTACATTACCTTTGTCTTATTCTTGACACAAGGATGACATGGGGCCCACATGTTAAGATGAAAGGTATACCCCTTAATGACTCAACCTACTTTACTCCCTTTTTTCTAAAACTACAAAACTAGGACTGAGACAAAAATTAAATACATATTTATACTTATTGAAACCAATATGGTCTTACTCTTCACAGATATACGGTACAGCCAAAAAGACCCACTTATAAAGAATTCAGACCTTTCAATCAAAAATATTAAGACTCATATTAATAGCACCATGGTAGGTTACCAACAATACCCTACCTACTGATACTTTACAAACGTTTCCATACACGGTCATTTCAACCGAGTAGAGGCATGGCAACAGCTGATATGCCCATACGTAGGAGATTAAAAAGGCGCTGGATGAGAGATCTCCTTCGTTAAAAATCCAGATTGCCTGAAACAAGGTACCGCTGGGTGCCATCCTTCCCCATACCTAACGTGCGCTTATTTAAATTATCACAGCGCAAATTCACTGATTGTAGATGTTTGTTGGCAGGCGCAGATTAAAATTATGAAGCCAAAAAAAGAAGAAAAATCTGCTATGAAGAGTGCAACTCATAACTTTCATCTACAAACTTACTTAGATTAGAAATCGAAGTGTTTTGATAATATTTAAACGCCATTCCTACACTTCACACATTTTTCCACATTTAAATTCTTACGTTTGTATATCTCGTTAAATTATAGAATATATGTTTGCAAAACATGGAATTTCTCTGTATTTGTCGATTTATTATTGCTTATTTCTTTCTTAAGGGACCTAATTTCGACAACAGTCGAGTTTTTTTTTTAACTAGTAGTTTGTTTTTATTGCGAGTTGCTTTTTTTAAATGCATCGTGAAGTGAATCGATAGGTGTATTTACGTCTCGTTGTAAAGTTTGTCTGTTATGTCTTTCTGGAAATCGAGAAATATTACTGTTCCTCTAAAATCACTTAACACTGCCGTTAGAATTTTTTTATGGAACCAAAGTTTCTAAACTAAAATATAATTAATTAAAGATTAACTTATACCATACTTGTATATAAATACCTTCAATGCTTTAAAAATTTTGAGCATCACGTATTTACTCTCTAAATTAAAATAAAAGTTTTTATTTTCTTAATAAGATAAATGAAATTTTGGCTGTCACATCGCGGGCATATACAGCCCTCAAATACCCAGTTTGATCAAAATCTTTAAAGCCGTTTTTGAGTAAAAACACATGGAAATGAGACAACATTTATAAAGTAAAGTGCCCCCTCCAATTGATCAATTCTGATAAAAGTTTTACCGTCACATCGCGGGCATATAAATACATCGAATACCGAGTTTAATCAAAATCGTTAGAGCCGTTTTTGAGAAAATCGAAAAAACGTCAAACTTAGAAAAAATTCTTTAAATAAAATACACCCACCGTTTGACCAATTTTGATGAAATTTTCGCTGTCACATCGCGGGCTCATAAATAAACCAAATACCCTATTTCTGGTTCGTACGGGTTATAGTTTTTGAGCTAGGACTCAGGGGACCCCAAAACGTGTATCTCCGTTGAAAACCGGAAGTCGAAATTTTTCACTATCGCAATACTTTCCCTTACTATGTATTTCATATATAGGTAAGTGAACGTAAAAAAAAATCTTTCTTTTTTAAATATTTATTATATGCTACCCTACATTCAGTATGCTATTTGCTCTATATTATGCTATTTTCGTTTATTGATTTATATAAATATATAAATATATATATATATATATATATATATATATATATATATACATCCATGATAAAGTAAATTAGTTTGCGAGTTGATGATAAGGTAAAAACAATAAAAGAAGCGTAGAGATGTTTTAGATCAAAGGCAAGTCCCATCAGGACACTGCCGAGTTTTTGCCAGTCCCAGCCCCCGCGAACAGGGGTCAAGCCGACATTTACTCCTGTTGTTCTTTCTTTTATCTCATTTTTTCCTTCTTTTCGTTGCTTCCCTTCACCACCTATCCCGTGTTCTTTGTGTTCCTACACCAGGGAGCAATGTAAACGATTAAGCCTTGCTATCAACTGTTCCTTTCTTTTTGTAAATTATCTCGTTCATTCAGTGAATATTACCATATGAAAGAGCAGGTATTGGTTGGGGTTGCGGTCAAAATAATTAGCACAAATATGTGATATTTACATATTTTATTTTAGCCGACGTTTCGACCTAAAGGTCATCATCAGTGCTCAATGAGAAAAACCAAAAAAACAGAGAAATATATAAACAGATATAAATGAATGTGAAACATTAAACAAAAATAAATAAGTTGGATAAACTAAACATAAACATTTTTTTTTTGTAGAATTTATAAATTATAGCGCTTAAAGTAAGGCCAAGATAAAAGTAATAAATAGCATATCTGAGGTAATGTAGAGAAATATTAAACTATAGGTGAGCTTATAGTAAGGTTATAATGGTCTGTAGCAATGAAGCCTAAGTAAATAAGATGAGCTGTAGAATACAAAATACAAAGTGGTGTGTAAATCGAAAATGTAAAAAATATGGATAGTATTGTAACGTTAAATCGATAAGCAAATAAAAAAAAATATATGGTGTAAAATCCCAGGCCGTTGTTGGAACAAAATAAGGGGTTGGAACGAACTGTTTGGGTCCAGATCATTCTTGCCTGGGCCACGGAGACGTAGAGCTGTCCACATTTTTCTGGAACATTCCAGACCTGAACATTTATGATTATATGTAAGGAGCGAGTGACTGAAAGAGTTAGTCTGTGTCTTGACTGTGTAGCTCAAGTCATATTATTGTGTGTCATAACGTTATCATTTTTGTAACATGCTCAAGTATTTAAGTTTCATTATTTCCTTTGCATTGATAACTGTATATTTTTGTTGAATAAATATTTGTTACCCACATAAGTGTTACAGTATAAAAATATAATGATACAAAATAATTCACTGAATGAGGGTTAAGAGATCTTTGGATGCATATGATTAAAGAACAGTTATAAGATTTATGTAATGAAAGTGTTATAAACTAGAATGATGGATGATTATTAAACTGAATATAACAGCTATCTATGTAGTAGGCTGTGGGACTAAAGGTATTTAAAGTGGTATAAATTAAAAATCATTTATTATTCGAGGCGTTTAGTTTCAAAACCTGTTACATCCATTTTGTCAAAAAACATACTTTTATCAAGTTTTTAATGTTAGAAATAATGTGCTAGACGCGTTTTTTAAAAAAAAAACGTCTAGATCCTTCGAAAATCAATACTTAAATATTCCATTTCTTATCAAAAGCGGTTCCATCCAAGCTTCACTTTTCAGAATACCTTCAACTTTTCAATATCTCATGTTTCCAAACAGTTGGATGATGTTTATACTCTATTAAGAACATTATGGAGAAGACTGGAGAACAATAGGTGCCCTAGAATTCTACAAAGTTATAATAGACAGTACAATGTCACCTATCCAAGTAAATATGCATGATACCAATATGGATGTGGGTAAACATCAAGATTTAAATAAAAATTTGTATGTTAACCCTCCGGAGGGCGCGCTGCGGCATTTGGACCGCAATCTGAACATTTGTCAAAATATACTAATTGAATCAGTGAGCTGAGGGTTCCAGGTATTTGTAGACCGACATGTTCTGACAGCCGGCCGTCAAGTCGTGCCCGCCGGCTTCCGGTTTTCCTCAATAGTTATATTGCCTTATTTGCAGTAGGTCTGTAAGTGCGGTCCGAACACCGCGGCGCACAGTGGTTGAAAATCGACTATTTTCGGAAAAAACCTTGTAAAACCCGATCTGTGAGCCGCAAAAAAATAAAGTTGATATTATATAAACTGTATAGGTTCGAGTCCCGCTTAACCGGCTGTTCGGATTAACCGGCAGTGGAAGGAAAATTGAAAAAAAATTATACATCAATTTTCGACTCGAAATCGGCTAGTTTAAACACTTTTGCTGTTTTATGCTAGTAATATCATTGATAGTACTTGCAATATAATTTTATTTCATGAAAACATTCAAGTTAGGTAAAAAAAAATCATACATAGGAACTATCAATTCGATTTATTTTTGTCGTTATGTTTTTATTCTTAACTATTAAATGTATATCATATTAAAATATAAGATTGGGATCATCCGACTTTAATATAATTTTGATAGGAGATGGTGGGATTGACTGTTCAATGTAGGTTTGATAACTGAAACTCTATCTGTGAAAATTTAGTTCCCTTATTCACGCTAAATAATAGCTGAACCTTTTTTTTAATACCAATCTTCTAAAAACAAATGAATGCTTAAAAATTAAAAGTTCCTAAGCCTTTAAGTTATCGGAGGTCATGTTAATAAACTTATTATTAATAATTTCCAAATTCATTCTAAAATCACGGTAGGTGAAAAAGTTGATTTATTATCGACCTAACAACGATTCAGACTGACTTTATAAATGATGCTACAGACCTGGTAAGTAAGGCATGATGTTTTAATAAACGATTAGTAATATCCTAATTCGAAGCACAAGCTCCATAGCGAATAAACTGCACGAAATAGCTTAGGTATTTCAATAAAAAAAAAATCCCACATGTACAGATGCAGGTGGACGCAGCTAGAATATGTTTTAATATTTCCTTGAATGCATCTTCTTCTTAAAAAAATGGATTTTAAAACTGTGCTCGGCTGCGCTAGAAAAATATGGATTACCAAAAAAATTTTATGCCTTAATTTTATTGCATTTATTAGGGATTTTATTTCTGGGTTAAAACATAGACCAAATAGCATCATTTTTACGCTAGTGTAATATATGAGATCGCTTTTCATGATTATGAAGGAAAATCGCTTTAAGAAACAAAAATGCGAGTTGTAAAAATTATTATAGTGCTATAAATTTTCCGTTGAAAAATAAACTTTTTCAATGATCGATATTCAAAGGGTCCTAACAAGTTTAAAAATCAGAATATATCCGAATAAATTGATGGAATGTGTCAGGTACCTATTCTATTAATTAATATTGAAATCAAAAAGAATATTCCAATACCTTCAAAAAATGGGTTTTTTCCGCCTTTCAACCACTGTGCGGCGCGCCCTTTCGTGTTACAGATTCAGACAACCTCTGCTGAATTATTTTATCGTTTTCTGCGCTTTCTTTACAAATTAAAATGCAAGTACTTTGGTTTTTACGCTGTCTGATATTGTTTGAAATATTTTTAAACATACAATTTTTTTTAGTCTTGTTTTACTGAATTAGTATTCGTGAAACATTAACCCTTACATCTAGGCCAATGTTTATTTTTACAATTCGAGCACTTATGAACGAAACTGGCAAAAATAAAATATGTGATTCTTACATATTAATGCTATTTATTTTGACCGCACACCCATTTTCTCTTCATTATAACAACGGTCAACCATCCTCCACCATTATTCATATGTTCATATGAGCAACATTTATTATAATAAGCAATTTATTATTATATTATCTCTATACATTATAATACCAATTGTAAGTTTTTTTACCGCCAAAGTAATTTCAATTTATTTTATTTTTTGCCATCCTTTTCTTTATACATCTTTATACATAATCTTCATTCATTAGAAATGGTATAAACCTAAAACAACGAGTAAACAACAACAAAAAAGTAACTTATTGCTTATTTTCTATTAAAATATATAGAAAACAAAGATGCGGTCGCTGATGTAACTCAAATAGGCGCGCCCGCCGGAGTGTTAAAGAAATAAAAACTCTGTATATATTGTTCATATTAAATAAAGAAATTTGTTTTTTAAAAATGTCTATTCATAATTTAACCAAAAATTGATATTTTCTTATCAAAGTCAGGTACATCGAACATATTTTTTGATGTTAAATGAGATTTAAAAAAGAAAATGTGATAAAAAGCTGTCAAAAAATTGTTTTTGAAGGTAATTGTTAGCAAAACGACGAAAAAGAACAAAAACAATGTGTTAAATTGATTAATTCTTTAAATTGATCTTTTTTTGATCAGCCCTGAAAAAAGGATGTAGCCGGTTTTGAAACCAAACGCCTCATATAATGCAATCATAATATAATAATGTAAATAAAGTAATCTTATGATTTTTTTTTTTTTTTTAATATTTAGAGTTAAATAACGAAAAAAAAAAAAAGCTATGGACTGTAAATCCTCTCCCCGTTGGCAAAAGTAGGAAGTGTTGGATTACCCATTGGTAACCCTAGTAACCTTAGGTAATGAATGTTTTTACATTTTTATTGATGCTAATAAGTAATTCGAAGTTTTTTTATAGTATTTAAATCCATAGCGTTAAATTTAATTAAATTAAAATGTTAAATGGATCATAATATTAAAAATATAAAAGTTTCAATCATTAAACGTACTTATTATATTATTTACTGATTAAATTAAATTGAATTAAAGGGTGAGGCATCAAAGAAGCAGTCGGAGCCTTTTAATACTTCAAAGCCCATTGGGATGAAAAATCAATCTTGAAAAAACGAGCTTAAATAAAGATTGAACTGATGCGAGAGGTTCTCAATACTGTTAACTAGAACTCGGAATAAAAGTGAACTTTCCATGGACACAAATACAAAAGTTTCCAAATACTTTTTCTTCCAAATATTAATTAAAATCTCTGATTCCTAAGCGTTAACGAGATATCGAGGAGATTGTTAAGTGATTATTAATTAATGATAATTTAAATTAGAAATTGGAGTGTTCTGATAAATAATTGACCACCATTGCTCAAATTACCACATTATTCCACATTCATTTACTTATTATTGTTTTCATTTGCTCTCTAAATCACATTAAATTTTGTATTGTTAAATGAAATTTTAACTTGTGATAATTCGGCACTGCAAGCATAATAGGGTGATTCTCATTTGAATTGACCATTTAGTGTCCCTGAACTTAACATTCGTTTTTCAGATATTTTTTATACCCAAAAATTTTTTTTTGATATTTGTTTTATAGTCTTCTGTGAGAACAAAACGATGGTAACATTTAAATGAACCTAGGCATCAAAAAAAACAAAATATCTCAATATGAAGTAGTATTTAAGTATTCAAGTATCTAATAGGCGGTTATTTGATATTCAATGCAAAATAATGTATATCACAAAAATTAGTTGTCACGAGTGTTACGTTAATTGTATGTATCAGCGTTCATTGAAAAATCCGAATGATACCGGCAAAAGATGTTGGTTAGGGACATTTATTCGAGTTCATCCTCTCATATATGTCCGACACTTGCTTTAGCTAAGGATAGAGATTTTTTGTGAAAATGTCACGAATGTTACCTAACACTCGTGACGGAAAAACAATTGTGGGCAAGTATTGTTATTTTTATGTTTACATGCCTACATTTCTTTTGTATAGCCATTTTAACAAGCTGTAGAAAGAAGCAATAGAGAAAAGAAAAAATTGACTTGGGACATAATGCAAAATATATTCTTAAAAATAAAGAGATGTTGGCCTAGAGAAAGAAAATAAGCAAATCGGCAGCTTGTAAAAATATTCAGTCTACTCAGCTTGTGAAAATACCTCTCAGTCTTTGAATTTGACCTACATGTAAAGCAGTGAATGAATTAATTATGGGTGAATCCTCGACACTGAACTGAGTAAAAACTGTGCAACAAAATCATATATATTTCACAACGAGATTATCAATGAGCTGTAAATATCCGAAGAAAAACCTAAGCCTTAACAGAACGACTTATTCATAGGTCAACTAGCGAGAAAGTATAGGCTACTAAGCTTGGCAAGTAAAGGAGTAGGAATAGACGCCAGCCTAGTAATAATTGTACAACAAAAGGAAAACAAGATTCGATGCCTTACAAATGAGTTTTTACGCTGTGATATGGAGTGACGAGAGTGAGCGAGAATTGAAAAAAACAAAAAAAACATTACAAAAAATAAATAAATAAAAATACAGAAACGCTCATCACAAAACTCATTTTTGAGTAGAAAAATAATAAATAAATACTAATAGTGAACAAACTGACAAACTTTGTTTTCTTGAACATCTTACTGATGATATTCAGATTAAATTTTACTTGTAAGTTGAATTTTTTTAAACTCAAAATTCAATTTCTAAAAAAGTTAAATGGTCAAGTTAAATGAGAATCACCCAATAATCTATTTTATAATTCTCTATTTAATTGTTAACAGCTTTATTTTTAGTTAACATTGAAAAAATTATTTCCATTAAATATGTATGTTTCAAAACACCTTGACCACTCGTTTCCATGAACAGAACGTCTTTAATTATAAACAATGTTCTCTTATGAAAGGCGTACCGCGCATGTTTAGGTCTCAACACGTTTGATGAGTTATCGGAATATTTATCTTTTTTTCTCCTGTATATGTTTACTCGATTATTTCCATATTTTATATTTAGCCATTTATTATTATGTTTAGGCCTAATGAGACAGTTAATTTATCCATATAAACAAAATCAAAGGTACTTTATAGGAAAACAAAATCCCCATTTAAGCCAACTCAGAACATTTTTATGAAGATAAAATCTATCTGACATCAAAAAATACTTTATTCTCATAAAATATGACTAGTCTGATCGAAATCATTAGAGCCATTATTCAGAAAATCAAAATAAAATAAAAATAATTATATAAATTTGATTAAATAAAGATATCGGTAAAATATATACACTAAATATCCGATTTAAGGTTGTTACGGTTTATACTTTTTGAGCTACACAAACACAGATTTACACATTTCGCGGTACTTGGTTATTTGGATTCAGGGAACCCCAAAACGTTTAATTACCTTGAAAACCGGAATTCAAAATTGTTCACGATCGCAATGCTTTCTTTTACTATAAATTTCATGAATAGGTAAGTGAAAGTGAAAATAAAACCTGAGAATTTATATGAATGATAATGATAGATCTATGGTAGATTTTCTGAGCATGGTTTTTCCTAAGAATTTTTGTCATCTCAATAATTATCTTGGTATCTGGTGCGTATTTGTATTGATTCTGATAAAACTGAACTCTTGGTAAGTGTTCCTTTTATGTTGGCATTGTGTCTATTCGTGTAGGTTGAATAGTTTTTAATGCATATTATAATTATATGCTCTATATAACGTGTTGTATAGAGTATATATATATTATTACTAGTACTGGTAGCAGTATATAAAAGAAGTGAGAAGTGTCGTGTCGAACAAAGCGAGGTCGACATTGAAGTTGTAAAGAAGGGCAGGTGTTGGCCTCAAGCTAACGAGGCTATCTGGCTCCGCTCCTAACAGCGGCAAAAACCTTGGAACCTGGATTCCTACCCTAGTTAACTCCCTCTCTCCCCTCTGTTAGTAAGAATTTCATTTTCAACTATTTCTGCTTTGGATTCGTTGTTAATTTTCGTCTCTTTCCTTACGAAAAATAATAGAAATAATTATATTGTTGTTTGTTTAACGCCACTAAGGCTAATCGGACGATGCTACAGTGGGAGTCCTAAATTTTGCCTATCCAGATTGGCGGTCTACAAATTTAATTTATCTATTTTTTTTTGTTAATAGTATACTCACCAGGAGGTTCTCATAAGTATATAATTTGACATAATTACACGGAGCTTTCGGTGTCCAGCGCCATATTCATCTAAAACTACAAGGTATAACAAATATAATATATTAAATATATGAAATTTTATAAAAATAACACTTTTATATAATACGGTTGTCATTCTACATAATATTAACAATATTAACCTCTTCATTCTCCTTAAAGTAGGAACGTAAGTGCATAAGAAATTTAAAATTTGAACAATGTTGTCTTCTGGCCCATCGTCCCTGAAGCGTACGTACTGCGGGCCTACTGGCTTAAGTTCAACGCAAGCGCGTTCTATTGTAATTTATTATGTGTGAGTAGTGCCTTGGGATATGGGCTGCTTCCTGGTTTGTTTTAATTTGTCTAATTTTTATTTTTTTTTACATAACCAATGAATATAGGGATAGTGGAGAATATTAAGACAATCCAGGAAGAAGCAAGAAAAGAGGGAAGTAAAGTCATAACGTCCACAGTTTAAAGATAGAAGAGCACCTCGGAGATGGAAACAAGAAGAAGAAGAAGAAGAAGCAGTAAAAGAAGAACTGGAAGAGAAGGTCGTTCATATTTCAGGAAAGATGGCGGGACACCGGGCAATAAACATGAAGCCCTGCACCGAGTGAATTCTCTCTCCCCTCAGAGGTTGTAAATTTCGGTAGAATTTAGAGTCATCGTTGAGGGGACAATGCCACAATTACAGAAGAAGCAGGATAACAAAAAAAGAAAAAGAAAAATACGAAACCTCCGAGAAGAAGAAAACGAGAAAAGAGAAGCTTGCAAGGGTTGCCTCTTCATTAGGCTTAGGATCGGCAAGCTCCGGCCCTATTTCCATTGCTTCCCTAAGTCCTATTGTTTGTAGTTGTCTTTCAGATCTGCTTGTTTCGCCTCGTTGTTATACGAACAAACAAGCAATATTATGGTACTATATATACAGAATATCAGGAACTACAAAAATAAATTAGTAAATATAGTAAGAATAGGGTAAACCGTACAGTTGTTGGCACCCTTAAGACTAAATTTCAGTGGTTAAATAAAAAAAAAATACTTTTTATAAAGGGATCAAACAGAAACTTCCTATAACTCTTCTTTATCTATCCTTATAAAGACTCAAGAGGTTTTTTGGGGTCAAAAGTTCAATAGTTTTACAATATGGCAATATTTATTGTTAAAAGTGCCAAATATAGTTATTGGCACCCTGTGGATTTAATTACGAAATCTTCCCCATGGTTAGTTTGTTAAAGTCTTACTTCATAGATGACTTAGGAGACCCTTCAAACATTAGACTCATGTATGTAATAAAATTAGGACGTGTTTACCTATTTCTTTAAGTTAAAGTTGGGGTGCCAATTCTCTGACAAGAGAACAGTTATTCGATTTCAGGTGACATGGAAGCCAAAGTGTTAAGGTGCCTTTACACTCTACGAACCTCACCTTCGAACAGGATCTCTGCCGAACCTTGCCTTACCGACGTGAAGCGAACAGCCATTTATACTTCACGTGACGTTAAGCGAACCAATATGGGTGACGCACCCAAGGCTAGCTTATGATAAAGCAAAAATCTCCATTATCAGTATATTTTAAATAAATCTGAAAAATAAAAAGATAGGAGACGAAGTACAACGTATCACCAATTACAATAGTATCACAAGCAGCTCCTGTCAGTTAGGAAAACCCCAAATCAAAAGTGACACTAGCGCTACCCCCGAACCCAGGCGAACAGATGAAGTACCTAGAACACCCGAACAGTCGACGTAAAGGCTTCACGAAGGTTGTTCGAGGGTGGTTTTTGAAGGTGTTCGAGTGTAAAGGCACCTTTAAGGAAGTAGAAATGATTTCTGTATAGCTGAAAATTAAAATAATGAAAATTTGATGTAAATTAATTTATTTTTATTTTTATTTGTTGTTATATTCATATACTTATGAACGTACAAACATTTATTTTTTAATAACAATTATAATTAATATAGTAATTTAAACATAACTAGTATTTTATAATTGTTGGATTGCCAATACTGCATAAAGCCCTGGAATAGCTCCTGTCCGATAGAGCGAACAGCATTAGTCACCGCGTGCACTTGTTAAAGAAATAAGTAAACAAGTGCTAATTTCATTTCAAGATATATATAAATCTAATGTTTGAATGGCCCTCTTAGTCATTCATGAAGTATGTGTTTAGCAAACTTATACAATAACTAGTTTTTGCACTTTTTGCAATAAATATTGCAATACGGTAAAACTATTGAACTTTTGACCCAAAAAAAACACTCTTGAGTCTTTGTAAGGATGATCCGTTTTAAAATTTATTTTTATTTTTTTATTTCACCGCAGTAATGTAGTCTTAAGGGTGTCAATCATTGTTCAGCTAACCCTATGCAGTCTTTAAACTGATAATATTATACGGGATGGAAACCGCATGCCTCCCTAGCCCGGATGAACTACTGAGAATAGATTGAAGAATCCTAAGAAGGATCCACGCTCCCAAAAAACACACCAGAAAGACAGAGGCTTAATCAAGAAATCTACAAAGATACAAAGTACTAGAAACAGAAGTAAGGATCAAATTCCTGAAATTCCACGGTCGTATGGTAAGAATGGTTCCGGAAAGAATAAGCAAGCAAAAATTCCGGAAAATCCGATTAAACAAATAGATACCTACATCAGGCATATGAAGGAAGAGACGGAAACACTGGGAACAGCGGACCAGGACTGTCTAAACAGGAAAGGATATAGGAAAGAGAAAATCAAGGTTGTTCTGGGGAAGAGAAAATCGAATAAGGGAGACAGAAGAAAGAAAAAAAAAGGCACACAAAAATAATGAGGGAAGATGGAAGGAAAAGGGGGACAGGAGAAGAGCCAAAAGTAATGATATTAGCATGGTCTCTAAGGCCGTTCCGTGAAAAAAATAAATAAAAATATGTGTATGACTGAAGTTAGAACTAGGAATTATTTTTCTGAGTGCGTTCACTCTGGTTTGAAACAACCTGATTCAATATCAACTGTTTCATTTAAATTATCACAATACCACCATTATGCCATGAGGGAGTAGACATGTGGTCACCTGTGATGTAGTGGTTATTATAGTAAGCTACAATACTAAAGGTGTCGGGTTCGTGTCTTGCCCTAGGTGGCCCTAGGATTTTTTAACGGGAGTAACAAATCCTTGGCTTTGCCATCCCTCGGATAGGACGTATAACGGAGATCCCGAGCCTGTACAATGTCAGCTACTCGTTAAAGATGTCAGGTACTTCATAATTACACTTGGGTAGGCAATATTTAGGACTCCCACTGTAGCATCGTCCGATTAGGTTTAGTGGCACAAAGTGACGTTAAAAAAAAACAAAAAAATTAGAATTATAACAATAGGATATGATTCCCACTATCACTTGGTCCGATTAGCGTTAGTGGTCTAAAGGAACGTTAAACAAGCAAATATGAGGGAGTAGACACGAACCGGAAAGAATTGGAATCTTGGAGGAAATATACAATTGCTGGTTTATGCCGGTGATTTGGTTCTGTCGGTAAAGAACTAATGCTAGAAATAAAGTCGGATAAAACAAAATATATGGTTATAATTTAATCCGAAAATGTTCCTTCCTAAAATTTTAGCTCGTCCAGACTTACATTCGCTATGGGTTACGACTTTATATGTGATATGTTTTCAAAATGTTCTAAAAAACTTTCATTTATACATGTATGTCGATTTTTTTCTCGATATCAAATGATCAATTTTAATCTTCTAAACAATATAAAACTGTTCAAAGTCTGTCTGCAATAAGTCAACAAACACAACTAAATACAATTATGTATCCCATTTTTATTTTTTTATTTTTTGTAAAATAGTGAAATTCACATCTTCCTTTGATATGTATATTTTTAAATTCATTACACCTTTCACAACATTTAGGCCCCATTTCAGGTGTACCCCTCACTAATTTTAATTAACAATATTTAAGTTAAAAACAACCTACAAATTCCTCACTGTGAGTTAGCCTAAGAGATAATTGTGATTGACAATATTTAACTATAGACTAGATTAAAAAAAAAAATGGTGTATTGCTTTCAACTAAAATATTGTTAATTGAAATGAGTAGGGTGAACACCTGAAAATGGGGCAATAGGCCTCGAAACGTTGTGAAAGTTTTAATGAATTCACAAATATATATATATATATATATATATATATATATATATATATATATATATATATATATATATATATATATATAAGTGATATATATATATATATATATATATATATATATATATATATATATATATATAAGTGAATTTCACTATTTTACAAAAAATTGGAATAAGGTAGATCAAGTCTTCCAGTAGGTTAAAAATATCAAAAATGATGTATAAGGTTATTTCCTGGTATATCTCATAATCTTAAATTTTAAAGAGGATTTTCATGATAAATAATTAGCTTACTCATTGGAAAATGGTTGCTAAATATTTTAAGTAAATTTTAGTGGATTAGGAACTGATAAAATTTGGTAAACGGATATCCCAAATGCGGCTGTGGAATCACACCCTTCATAAAAAATACAAAACAGCTTTGGATAAAACAAACAAAAGTATATATATAGTAATTCAAATTGAAATCGACTGAAATATCCCTGATTAAATTCGCAAGATATATATATCGTTTTGTAAATTACTGTTTGTTTTGCTTGGGCTCGATTTACATATTTGTTGGATTTTTATTTACCAGTGGAATCGTATTAATCTACTGAAGAATCTTTGTTTACTCTGTTTTTCTCTCTCTCTCTCTCTCTCTCTCTCTCTCTCTCTCTCTCTCTCTCTCTCTCTCTCTCTCTCTCTCTCTCTCTCCCTCTCTCTTTCTTTTTCAATTCACGTTTACATTAACCTTGAATGTTATATAAATGAATAAATATTTTTTGTTCCAGATTTTTTATTTAATAATAGGGGAGAGCGGGGTCGGTTGGCAACAGTTTTAATTTTTTTGATTGTTGAGTCGGTACTGTTAATATAATCCCAATAGGGCTGATACCACTGTAAACTCCAAGTATTAGAGTACTTCAAGTATTTTTTTCACCACATAATATTTAATATTAAGATCATAGAAAATTGAAGAATTCGTCAATCCAGAGTATGCCAATTAACCCCCTATGTGGGGCAGGTTGGCCTATAAGGTGGAGTTGTTTAGCCATCTCATTCAAGTACTGCCTGACACATATCATTGTTATTAAAAGGCTGCACTATAATGGTATAATAATTTTGAATCGGTAGTTAACAGCTTTTAAGGGAAAATAGAATGACATTAGAAGAAGATAGAAGTTTAGAATGTCGTCACTTTTTGCATAAGGGAAATTGCTCTCATCTTCCTCACTGGAACTAAAGACAATTGGTAGTTTCACCTTTGTTTATTTTTACTTTGCTTTTGTGAATTGCTACTGCGCCAACAAACCCCAGTTGAAGATAGCCAACTAACCCCACAGGAGAGATCATATGAAAGATGGCTGGCCAGGACAGGGGAGAACAATCAAACGAGAAACTGGTTAGTCGAAAGGTTAGGTTTTTCAAAGGTGTTTGGGGCTTTGTGAACAGAATCGGAGTCAAATGTTTTGTCATTCCCTTAAACCAAATTTAATGAAAATATAAAAATTTACTGACATGTTGTGAAAACAATCAATGAAGCAAACTCTTCTCTACACTGTTAGCATCGCATTGAAAACTCAGGACAAGACTCCCGAGGTCAAACGGGTCACGTGGTACAATGGTGGTGCCTTCACAACAGGTGGGACGGAAACTATAAGCCAATGGCCAACCTACCCCCTATGCCAACCAACCCCTCTCTCTCCTATAGTTGCAAATCAGGGTGGACAAACATTAATGGGCTCCTAGTGCACCCCCCCGTCCTGGGGTATTCCTAGGATTAAACCATATTTCCGACCAATGAAATGACGCGAGAGCTGTCGCCTTAAGAATATTGTCAGGAAGGCAGGACCGCAAGGGTTTTCTCTTCAGCGACACTCGAGCAGCTGTCCTTGCTGATGCTAGCATCAACGACGATCCTTCTAGTGCTGTCTTGGGATGCTAATACCTTCTTTATGGATAGTCGCTCCGGCGCACTTATGTGGTCCTACACTGGATTCCTCCAGGTCATTGCGATAAACAGAGAAGTTGATAGCCTTGCCAAGCAAAAAAAAAAAAAAAAATTATAGCTACATAATATGTCTAAAAAATAATGAGGTATTATACTTTGGATATAACAGAACATCTGTTTTCACGTGTCTTGTTTCATATATATCCCTGGGTAGGGGGCGGTGAAGGATCCTCAAGTTGGGGTCGCGCTGAGCCTGAAAGGCACATTTTACAAAAAATACATAATATCCATAAAACACCGTATTAAATTAAACCAAAATTTACCAATAATCTTTTTAATGCTGAGAAAAAGGGGAAAAAATAAAATATAAACATATTATGAGTATTTATTTCTCTAAACAAAAACAAACCAAGGGAAATACAAAAAAACGCAAAACATGGAAATAGAATATAATACAAAAAGGTCACATCGAAATAGAAAAAATAACTATCATGCTTTAAGATCTTTAGTGGTGACAAATCAGTCAGATTCAACATCCATAACTGCTGAGGGAGGTGCACATGAGCACGCTGAAGAGCAAGCTGTACATAGAGGTTTTGCATGGGTTAGACATATTTTGTTACATATTACACAGGAATAGTTCGAGAGTCGACGTATCCCTGTTTCCACCGTGCAGTCACAACATCTGTACCTCTTGTGAGAGCGGGGTGGAGGTGATTTTGACGATCATCAGCCGGAAGGAATCTGCAACAAAGGCGCGGTGAGCGCAATACGCGTATGCTCCTGTAATGCATGGTAATGCTAACTTAGAGGAAGAGACCCTATAAAAGGGTTAAGTAAACTTAAATGAAATAGTTTTTGTAATTTAGAAGACAAAAACACTTAGCTTGGTTGATAACGTAATTGGGCGCGGTGAGCTTGTCAGATCAAGATGATGGCTATTTCACATCTCACTGATGACTGGTGACAAACTGACTGAGGGTATTAGATTCACTCCAAAAAGATACCTGACTACTGGCCGTGGCGTGCTCTCCTCGACCCGTTGAAGAGAGCAACACCGGGAAAACCAAAGCCTGTGCGTCAGATCAGCTGCGCCCTACCCAGGGATATTATTCATCTATATAAATTAAGATGAAAATTCTGTTTGTTCTTTATAGAAATCCATACCGTTTGTCCTATATTCTCCAAATTTCGCTCAGTGGTTCTTTCATACCAGGTGCGAACACCTGTCCGTATTAAACTTGCATAAACTCAGTCAATCTCTGGGTATATTCTTTATTGTTTTAAAAATCGTTTTGGTCTCGCTTTAAATTGGTTTTTACGAAATCGACTGTTTGAGTCGATAAAAGTCTCACATTATAGAATTCAAAGATTTAAAAAATGAAATTCTCCTGGTAAAACCGGTATGTACAGCTAGTATACAATATATTCCGGGAAAACGTAACTAAACATCTAACCAAAATTTTCCCTCTAGATTATTATTGGGTTGGTGCAAAAATAATGCAGGTTTTTATATGAAAAAAATTGTATTATAATTTTTATAATACTAAGATTATTTATTCAAAACTAGTTGTAATCAAAACCGGTTTCACCCGGGGAATTTCATTTTTCTAATAAACGTGAACAAATTTAAAGTGAGATCATAACGATTTTTATAACAATAAAGAATATACCCAGAGACTGGCTGGAATTTAGGACAAACGGTATGGATTTTTATTAAGAAAAAACAAACTATCAAAATTCATCTTTAAGCTGTATAACCCGGTTTCACCCGGGAATTTAATTTTTCTAATGAAACGGTCGATTTCGTAAAAAAACATTGTAAAGCGAGATCATTATGATTTTTGTTAGGATAATTAATATCAGCTGAAGATCGGCTGAAGTTATGCAATATTAATATAGACAGGTGTTCAAACCTGGTATGAAAGAACCACTGAGCGAAATTTGAAGAATTTAGGATAAACGGTATGGATTTCTATAAAGAACAAACAAACAAACAGAAATATTGCCCTGGAGTTTCAGCTTCTCGCAAATCGGCTTGTATAAGCCTCTGTGGCGCAAGGCGGCCCCGTATTCCTGGGCAGACTCAGTTTCCCGCGATTCTGCCTGTCTAAGCCTCTGTTGTTCAATCCTAATTTGATGTTCGTCGAGTTACAGCTGCTCGTATATGACGTTGTTTTTTTGCTTTTGAGCTCACTAATCCTATTGAAGCTCGCTTTTTAGGAGGCATTTTTAAAAAATAAATTCACCATACATGTAAATAAACGTATTGTAATGTTAAAAAAAAAAAAAAAAAATATGGTTTAAAAATCCCAGAACTCGATGCCTGCCAAGGGACGGTCTTACCGGGCCTTGTTGGCCTCTTCAAAATCTATAAAATGATTTTTTAGACCGTTTTTTCGACTCAAATGGTCGATTTCGTAAAAAAAACATTGTAAAGCAAGATCATGACAAATTTTATAACAATAAAGAATATACCCAGAGATTGGCTTAAGTTATGCAGTTTTAATATGGACAGGTGTTCGCACCTGGTATCAAAGAACCACTGAGCGAAATTTGGAGTATTTAGGATAAACGGTGTGAATTTCTGTAAAAAACAAATAAACAAACAAACAGAATTTCATCTTTATTAATATAGATATTTTCCATCATTATCAAAACATTGTTGACAACGTGTCAGAAGCATTTTTATTCCATTTTCAAAAAAATCTTTAACTAAACACTGAATAAACACGCGGAAGGCATTTTCCGTTTCACTTCGATGATCTCTAAATATTTTTCCCCTCCAAAAGATCATCACATGTTACGATTCGATTAAGAAATGGTTCATTTTGGTAGCGCAACAGAAAAGAGAGTTGCAAATTTCAAAACTGTTTTTGGTCAGTTCGTGATGTGTCCACGTATCGAGCTTCTTTACCTTACCATTTTTTTCCAGAAGGCGAAGAACAGTTGAGTGGTCAAACCGAACTTCTCTCGAAATGTCCCGAGTAGTTTTGCGAGGGTTTTCTTCTACCAAATCCCTCAGCTGGTCGTGATCAACAACGGAAGGCCTACCCGCGACCTTCCTTATCTTCGAGATCAAAATCACCAAGACGAAATTTTCGGAACCATCGCACAGTGGGAAAATTTTGTCATTTAGCGGCCAAAAATCTATAACTCCTGATTAAATGACGATAACCAAATAATTATTTTTTCATTAATAAGCTTGGCATTTCTTTTAATAGAGAGTATAAAAAAAAATATAAATATCTTCATTCTGGGTATTTCAAATTAATTTTAATCTGAATCCTTTCTTCACTTTAATTTTAAAAAAATAGTTTATTAGGTACATGGTCATACATAGAAAGTGAAATGAGTCAGTATTATTATCTATTGAGCTTTCTGCTTATAAAAATGTCTTTTTCAGGTATTTGCTCCTTTCAAAAGATTTTTAAATAATTATTGTCTGAACGCGAAAAAATCCAAAAAAATATCCTATTTTTTACAACTTTTAATGAAAAAATATTATCAAATGATTAAAGTAGAAGTATATTTTAGGATTTAGTCCAATTCGAGGCCGAAAATACATTCAAAGTTCTAATATATGGCTTTAAATCTTGAAATCGATTTATCTCTAAACGATCGCATTTGATCGATAAAATTCTATTATGGTATATAAGCACCTTTCACCCTCTACCACTCTGAAAAAAATCAGAACCAACAATTGCCAATAAATGAATATATAATATTTTAAATACTTTCTTTTGATAAATTACATAGATAACGTGGATGAAATTAAAACGCAATTTTATCGAAAAATTTTACAGCCATTCTTCTTATTTATTAAATATTTTTGGTGCAATAATATAAGAAGTAAAGCCCAATGGAAAAAAAAAATGAATTTAGTTTAAGCAAAATCTATGCTCATCACTCTGATATTATTATTTCTTCAATTAAGCTTTACTTCTTATTTTACAGGAACAAACATATTTTAGAAATAAGAAGAATGGCTGTAAAATTATTCGATAAAATTGCGTTTTAATTTCATCCACGTTATCTATGTAATTAATCAAAAAAAAGTATTTAAAATATTATATATTCATTTATTGGCAATAGTTGGTTCTGATTTTTTCACAGTGGTAGAGGGTGATAGGTGCTTATATACCATAATAGAATTTGATCGATCAAATGCGATCGTTTAGAGATAAATCGATTTCAAGATTTAAAGCCATATATTTGAACTTTGAATGTATTTTCGGCCTCGAATTGGACTAAATCCTAAAAAATACTTCTACTTTAATCATTTGATAATATTTTTTTCATTAAAAGTTGTAAAAAATAGGATATTTTTATTTTAATTTTTGGATTTTTTCGCGTTCAGACAATAATTATTTAAAAATCTATTGAAAGGAGCAAATACCTGAAAAAGACATTTTTATGAGCAGAAAGCTCAATAGATAATAATACTGACTCATTTCACTTTCTATGTATGACCATGTACCTAATAAACTATTTAAAGTGAAGAAAGGATTCAGATTAAAATTAATTTGAAATACCCAGAGTGAAGATATTTATATTTTTTTTATACTCTCTATTAAAAGACATGCCAAGCTCATTAATGAAAAAATAATTATTTGATTATCATCATTTAATCAGGAGTTATAGATTTTTGGCCGCTAAATGACAAAATTTTCCCACTGTGCATCGCTGCACTGTACATTCACTGATACTTCCTTCACACCAAACAACATTGATGGTACGCGCGGTTTGAGCCGAACTTCGACCAAGTTTGACCTCGTAAAAATAAATTCGACGAAAATTTTGTTTTAACATAGGGAATTTCCGAGGTTCGGAATCCGAGAAAAAACAACATTAATAATCATTGTTCATCATCCATTTACTAGACTTTGTATTATCTTTTTTTACTAGGCTATCACTTTCCTAAAGAAAATGAATATTCAAAACCTGCATTATTTTTGCACCAACTGAGAAGGAAATTATAAATAGTATACACAAAGTAACTGGTTCCTGAGTCTTTCGGCCTTCTTCCTGCTTGGATAAAGAGTATCCCCAATATCAAGAAGACTTTAATGTAGTCCAACCTAAACGTGTAATATATTACAGCGGTCTAGCCGGGGCATGGGGGTGGGGACCTAATACTCAAGAAATATTCCTCCACGAGCCATGCATCAAACAGTGAGGTCGATATTATATTCTCTCCTAGAGCTAAATTAATGTAAATATACCTGAGCAATGTTGACTCTATTCTAGAGAGTAAATTCTCCTGATTGTGCACAAACATTATTATAATTTTATGTACATACTATAAATTTAAAGCTTTTCCCTGCCTAGCATTATTAATTTTTGTTCTGAAATTAGATTCCGGATGAAATTCCTAGGTTTCGATAATTTATACTAGTTAAACATTTTAGAAAATTACAGGGTATACCCTTTCCCAAACTTTGAAATAACCTATCTCCCATTTTTCTCTTTAATAATTCCATATAAAATACATAAAACCGAATCTATTATCCATTTACCGCGGTCGAGAACTTTGGTTATTTTACAAGGTGTAAATTGAAGGAAATTTTCACGGAGAGCTAAAAAATCTATTCGAAAATGTTCACTAATATTTAAATAAAAGCACTTTATGAATTTATGTTCACGATCATTTCTTTTGCCGTTGGTATGAGTTTATTGCTTTTTATTATAATATGTACTGTATTTTATTATAATAAACTTTTATTTAAATCATTTCTTTATTTTTTCTAAATTTTATTCTATATTCTTTTTGCATTGTACTATACTATTCTTATATTAATTAGATTAGATTTTATTTAGTTCCTATAATTTTTTTATTTTTATTCTATTATATTCCATTATTAAACATTCACTAGAACATTCTAGGCTACAATTATTAGCATTGTATCAACATTAATATTTTTTTTTTTTTTACTTCAGATATTAATTTGCACCTGTTGCAACTAAGCGACAATCAGCAAACGAGATGTAAAATGAGATGTTGGCATCTTAAGGCATGAGGGAAGATAGTGCCCAGAAGCACATCATACCGGCCTTGTTTCAGGAGAGGAGGTCTCTCATCCAACTCCTTTTCAGTCGCCTCATAAAAGGCATGTCAGTCCTGGCCATGTTATTAATAAGGCTGTTGTTATCCGTGCAATTTTATATGAAAAACTACAAACCTTTCAATCCAAAATTTTACGACTAATAACGAACGCTCCTTTGTACGTTATTAACAAAACACTACATACGGACTTACAACTACCAACTATCGACGAACAAATAAGAACCCTCAATTCTGGCTTCCATTAATATTTTAATTTTATTAATGCTTAAATTTTGTAGTTTATTCAAACTTTATTAACTTTCCTAACTATTAACTTTTTAAATAGTACCTGTCAGTTTTATAAGCTTTTGAAATTTTGTTTCCTATAATCTTAAGGTATTGTAAAAATGTTTTCTTTTTTTTTATTTATCTTCCTAAATATAAATATATATTTTAATTTTATTAATGCTTAAATTTTGTAGTTTATTCAAACTTTATTAGCTTTCCTAACTATTAACTTTTTAAATAGTACCTGTCAGTTTTATAGGCTTTTGAAATTTTGTTTTCTATAATCTTAAGGTATTGTAAAAATGTTTTTTTTTTTTTTTTTATTTATCTTAACTTTTTAAATAGTACATGTCAGTTTTATAAGCTTTTGAAATTTTAATCAATAATAATTGAAATTATAATCTTAAGGTATTGTATAAAAGTTTTTTTTTTTATTTATCGTCCTAAATATAAATATATATTTTAATTTTATTAATGCTTAAATTTTGTAGTTTATTCAAAATTTATTAGCTTTCCTAACTATTAACTTTTTAAATAGTACCTGTCAGTTTTATAGGCTTTTGAAATTTTGTTTTCTATAATCTTAAGGTATTGTAAAAATGTTTTTTTATTTTTTTATTTATCTTAACTTTTTAAATAGTACCTGTCAGTTTTTTAAGCTTTTGAAATTTTGTTTTCTATAATCTTAAGGTATTGTAAAAAGGTTTTTTTTTTTTTATTTATCTTAACTTTTTAAATAGTAGCTGTCAGTTTTATAAGCTTTTGAAATTTTGTTTTCTATAATCTTAAGGTATTGTAAAAAGGTTTTTTTTTTTTTATTTATCTTAACTTTTTAAATAGTAGCTGTCAGTTTTATAAGCTTTTGAAATTTTGTTTCCTATAATCTTAAGGTATTGTAATTTTTTTTTTTTTTTTTTTTTTTTATCTACCTAAATATAAATATATATATCCTAAATATAATATATATTTAAATATATACTACATCTTTCTATTTCATTAACAAATCTGATTTCCTTATGTATATTAACGCATATTATATGCCTTTTCGCATGGGATGCGAATATGTTATTTAATAAACTCCTTTTGCATAGGGTTGCTACACAAGAGAAAAAAAATAAATAAATATAAATATAAATAAATATAAGAACTTTAATGACCGGGTGTACAATAGTCGTTTAAACGGGGTTTAACAGGTTATTTAAACAGTTGATTAAACACAGAATGTAGTTCATGCCCTTTAAACAATGTGGAATCGCTTGATTAAATTTGGTGATAAGGGCTAAACAGCGTTTTAAGTTAAACGGGCAAGAACGGCCGTTTAAACACAGGATAACTATGAACTAACATTATTTTTGTTTACTAATTCATTGGACCATAGTGAGTTGCTTAAAGTGCTAATTTTATTCATTTTTCGTTACTTCTAAGTTCATTTTTTTTTTTTTTGTTGTTTGATTTATATTTTAAAAGAATACCAGTTAAGTTGACAGTGCACTCTCTAACCACGGGGCTGATAACGTATTGTACCTAGTAAAGATAAAAGTAATACTGTACTTTATTTCTCTATATTGCTATTACGATTTTACATCTTGGAGCAAGGAGTTCTCCAGGTACTTGTAATTGTACATACAAAAAATAAAATAAAATAAAGCAAGAATAAACACGGAATCTTGTTTAAACGACGTTTACCTGATTCCCTGTTTAAACGGGGAATTGTACAGCCGGCCATAATATTAATATCTTAACATCATTTCGATAGCCTGAGTTTATTTATATCTTTTAAAATAAATATATTTGTTAGGCTTATGTGTGGTCTGTTAAATATATTTAACCGACCTGGAAGATAGGGTAAATGACTAGTAATGGTCACCAAACCAATAATGGGCACAATTACATGGAATTTCTATAATTAAGTTGAAGGAATGAAATTTGGGAAAGGTTTAAGAGGTTTCTGGAAATTCATTACCTTAATTTCATTCTAGGTAACCCCCATCTCTTTCTTTTCCCAACAACTGCGTTTCATTCTAGTTTGACTTATGATTCCCCAGTTGAAGTGTATCTAACAGTTGATTCCCTTTGTATACTGAATATCTAAGTTTTTTGTTCATAAGGGAAGGACGTCGCTATTGTTCATCAGATTTTCACGTTGTTGGTATGTACTAATTCTTTAGCATTTTTCTTATCACATGGGGCCATTTGTAATCAAATAAAAAATTGTCTATTAGTTTAAAGTATTTGTGCCCATAACTAGTCAATGAAAAAAAAAATTGATTAATAATGGGCAGGTGTGACCATTACTCATTTTTGGCCGATCTCTAGCATTTTGCAATTAAAAGATCAGAATAATTTTTTCGTACCAATCTGTTATTTTATCAATAATATTTGACATCAATTACTAGTTTTGGTCATGGGTGCCCACGTTTCAACAGAAGATGACCATAACTGGTATTGGTCAGCCATTATTTCACTTATGGGCACATTATTTTCATTTCCAATCTTTTTTTAATGGGCTGAGTTAATGAGCATTCCCAATTGAACAAGACCTAATATATTTCTACATCATTGTAGGTGGTTAAAATGCCTCGAAAACTTAACACATACACCGATCTAGATGTTGAGAAAGCTCGGGAAGAAATTGAAGCAGGTGCATCTGTCAAATCTACGGCCTTGAAGTATGTTTTTCTATTAGTCAAAAATTTAAATCTTCTATTATTGTTTTGACAGTAAAAATTTTTTTCAATAGATATGGGATACCAAGGATGACTTTAACTCGCAGAATTAAAGGTACTGGCAAAGATCGATGTGGGCCAGATCCAATTTTGACTAAAGAGGAAGAGGAATTGCTTGAAAAATGGTTAATTTTTTGCTCTAAACGGGGGTTCCCACGGAGAAAAATTGATTTATATCTAAGTGTGAAAGAGCTTGTTTTGTTAAACAACAGAAATACTAATTTTAAAAATGGTATGCCGGGAGAAGGTTGGTACAGGGGATTTCTTCGAAGACATCCTAGCATTAGTTGCAGAACACCTGAACCTGTTTCAGTAGCGAGTAGTTGCGTTTCTGAAAAAGATATCAGAGGTTGGTTTTCTAGTGTTGAAAACCTTTTAAAAGATGAGAACTGGTTCGATATTCTGTCTTACCCATCACGAATATTCAACGGAGATGAGTCTGGATTTTTATTGAACCCGGGAAGTACTGGTTCAGCTCTTGCTCTGAAAGGTAGCAAAAACGTTTACGAAATCGATAGCGGCCCTGCGAAATGTTCCATAACAGTAATGTTCACATTCTCTGCTTCTGGCTTGGTTGTTCCACCTATGATCGTTTATCCTTACAAAAGGATACCAACAGAAATTACTAGATCAGTACCTCTAGATTGGGGGATAGGGCGCAGTGACTCTGGATGGATGAGAGCAGAGGTTTTTTTTTAATACATTGGGAATATTTTCATTCCATTTCTAGAAAAAAATAGTATTCAACGACCAGTAATACTGTTTCTAGATGGTCATAAAAGTCATCTCACTCTCCAATTAAGTGAAATGTGTTCTGAGCAAGGAATTGTGCTAGTATCATTATATCCAAATGCCACGAGGATACTCCAGCCTGCTGATGTCTCCACTTTCCGACCCTTGAAAGAAATGTGGAGGCAAAGTGTTGCCTCCTGGAAAAATTCAAACCCAGGCAGAGAAATAATGAGAAAAGATTTCGCTCCTATACTTGATATGGCATTAGCCAAATTGACTCCCGAGTCTATTACAAATGGATTTAAAGCATGTGGAATATTTCCTTGGGATGCCAATTCAATTGACTTTGAAAAATGCATTGCAGGAACGCAACAAAACATGGTCGAGGATACAAACTTCAGTTTGCAATCAAATAATGTATTCTCGAAGCAAAAACTATTAAGCAAAGTTGGTTTCGAAAATATTGTGGGAAGTGATATGTTGAACAAAATAGAACACACAGAAGATTTAAATGATGCTGAAAAAGTCCTGAAAAACGTATGGAAATATTTTGGGTCTACTGAACTTGAAGATGATTCTGCTGCAAATATTGTGAGCTCAGAACAAGATGAACAACCCAGCCACCCCATGAATATATCTGTTTTAAAAGTACATCTCCTTTCCAGCTTCAGAAAAACCCTGAAGAAACGTATGCTTTAAAGCAACAGGGTCCTTCCTCTGAAGATCACAAAGAAGTCAGTCAGGAATCAAGTCTAAAATCGGCACGAAGGCTGCTATTTTCGATAGGTGAGCCTAGCTCTTCTTCCAGCGAATCTCCACTTGCAAAAATATTGCACTGGCCCGATTCTCCTAAGCGCAAAGGAAAACGCAATGTTCCCAGATACCCATTTGTCACCTCCTCTCGGCAGTGGCAGCTTTTTCATTTAGCAAAAGAAAATAAAAAACAAGAAGAGATAAACTTAAAAGAAGAAAGAAAATTGCAACAAAGGAAGAGGAAGGCTGAAAAAGAAGAGAAGAAGAGTTCCAAGAAAGGTAAATTACAAAGAGATAAGGCTAATAGTGAGGTAATGTGGAAACAAAATATGTTCATACGAGTTAATTTTTGTATTATTGTTTTAGGAAAGGAAAGAGTTTCCAAATTGTCGAATCAATCACTAGGGCTATGCTTCAAATGTGCCTCTCACATAAAATCAAAGGGTTTTAATTGTAGCCTTTGCAACAAAAATTATCATCACGGTTGCCTTCCTAAGGAATTCGAAGATCATCTCCCGGATAGTGATGACGAAAAAGATACATTTGTTTGCCCCGCATGTTTTCAATATGCTGAAACAGATGAGGATTTAAATATCAAAGATATTTGTGGTAACGACAGTGATGATTAGGAGTGAAAATACATGAGACATTATATTAAAACAAATATGTCTTTATATTTTTTTTTTTATTCATATTCTTGTTTAGTTAGAAATAATTTTGTAGGTACATAACTAGTTCAGAAATGTGATGTTTATAATTGTACTATGGCTATTTTTTTAATAAATAAATATATATTCAAAAATTATAAGTTGAGGGCCGTGTTACTCGAAAAATAAAATTGATATTATCTAGTTAGTTTATGTTTTTTTATAAGGAAATTAAAATTTCCCTAAGGTGACCATTACTAGTTTTAAGGGTGACCATAACTAAATGTATATGCCCATAAATGGTAAAACAGCTATGTATAAGTTTAGCTAAATAAAAAAAATTAAAAACCTTCCCAGAAATGATAGAAAATTAAGTAGTTCTGAGAATGAAACCTTTTGGTTGAAACCCTATAAACATATTTTTTTTTCAATAATGGAAACAGCCGGAATCGTCCCTAGACTGAATAAAAATCCTTAACCATGCCCATTACTAGTCATTTACCCTATATTAATTGCCTCTAGGAGTGTTGAAAAAGAGACCTCGACTTTTTTGTTTTGTATTAAATGAATTAACATAACAATTCAGTAGACAAAGTTATCAGGTGACGGAAACAACTTGTAATTTACATTGTGATAAAAATGGAACTGGTGAGACTGGTATGGAAATATATCAGCTTCTCGGAAAACTCGTATGAAAGAGAAGACAGCTTACCGTACCACGCCTTTTCTATATCTCGAGATATTTCTTTGTCGAGTTCATGCCGGTTCTATTCATATAACAAAGACAATGTTTAGATATGCTGACACGATATTCCAACGGATCTGTAACCGAAATGGAAAACCTTTTAAAGAAGTAGGAAGTTCCATTCAGTTAAACTTCAAGTTGATAAGTTTACTATAAACTTCAAGTTTACTATAGTAACTATAGTATAGTTACTATAACTATAGTACTATACTATAACTACTATACTATACTATACTATACTATACTATACTATAGTATAGTACTATAGTACTATAGTAGTATAGTAGTATAGTACTATAGTAGTATAGTAGTATAGTAGTGTAGTATAGTACTATACTATACTACTATAGTAGTATACTATAACTATAGTACTATAGTACTATAGCAAACTTCAAGTTTACTATAAATAACAATAATAATAAAGGAGAATCAATAATAATTCAATATTTAATTGAAAGCCATCAAGTTGTACTATGTGAAGTTCGCACTAGTCCACGCAACAAGCGTTATATCATATTTAGTTTTTTAAAATGTTAAAAAAAATTAAACTTTCATTTATATTGTAATATAGTCAGGTAGGCCGTAAGGGTAATTTTTAAAATAAAACTGTAAATAGTACGTGCATAGGTTTGATTCTAACAAACAAGTTTTTTTTTTTAATAATTCATAGTTCTTAATAGTAATCTTGTTATCTTTGAATATTAATTCAGTTTGGTAAACCTTTTTATTGGAATAATGTTATTATTTGTTTATTTTATGATCTCATTACTTTTATTTATTTGTTTAATTAAGATAAGGTAATGTCATTTAATAACATTAAAAAGTAAAGGAAAGTAACTAATACTTGTTTTAATTTAAATGTTAAATATATTGTTATCAATAACATAACCTACTTGTTCTTTAGTTTTTATCACTTAATTATTTATTCACTGTAAATAGTTAAATATTCTTTTTATTTTGTTTAATTGTATTTATAATGTAGTACAGTAATGTTAAAGAATGACATTATGATTAAAAACAGATATGAAATAAAAATATAACCTATTGTAATCAGCTGGAGCCAATGGCTCCATAAGTGTGTCTATAACAAACACATGCGCCATCTGTGGCCGATCCGGCAACTACATTTTCAAAGATTACGAACTTATTTAATTTAAAATCTATTTAAAAGAGAAATTCTTTTGAATTTTGTAATCTTTTTGAAAATAATGGCTTGTAAAACCATAAATACAATAAAATAAAGCCTTAAGATACCATGTCCTATCTATTCAACTATACAGTGCAGGGCTGTGATTGGTCAATTGTTTGTCCCTTGAGGTATAAATAGGGCCGTTTTGCCCAACATTACTTAGTCTTCTTTTGTCAGTCTTAGAAACTTCTCTCCCTGCCCGATAGCTCCTGGTGTCTCTAGGATGTTAAAACCTATACCTATGTCTTAATTAATTTAATTCCCTTCCCTACCTCGTTTTTACCCTACCTATAGAATCCTGGGGGTTGTCCTCCCAGGGCTTGGACATTGGTTGGCCCTCTGTCCAGGTGGCCTTGCTTAGATAAGCACCCTAGAGCTGTCAGAGCCCACGTCTCTCCCGTGGAATCAGCTTTGATCAATTTTACCTTTCGGGGTAGAAGGGTAGCGTCGCTCTGGCAAGGATCTTCGTTATTCCTCACACCTTAAGCTGGACATTGGTTGGCCCTAAGTTCTGGCTCCTTTCTCTCTCTCTCATAAATAATTTTATTATAGACATTGTGGTGGAGACATCTGAGGAGAGATTAGGAGCTTATTAAATTTTTAAGCCCCACAGAAGTTAAAAACCCTGAAGTTAACAAACACGATATGTATTTTTCATGGAAAGTTCAAAAAATTTGGAGAGACGAAACAATCTGGTCCAATTTAGACTAACAAAAAGGTGATAACCAACAAGCGTTGCAGAATTTTTGAGGAGTAATCTAAGGAAGATGCGCATTAATTTGGTTATGATCTCCCTATTTAGTTTATTTAACTTTCACCAAAAGCTTCATTGTAGACTATTGAAAATTTGCATCGTTTATTTTTCTTATATTAAATAGATCTTTTAAGGTTTACATCTTGAATACATATTTATTTTTCTACTGGAATACATGTTTGAAGATTGATTTAATCTGTTCGTTTCTCACTCCCAAAGAACAAAAAATTTCTGAACCTTTTTAAAAAACGGATTTTTCCCAAAAAACACTGCGACAGTGGGGATTGTTTTTTCTTACCCAAAAAGGGAAAAAGAAAATTCCTAAAGAAATTTACATAAACAATAAATGTATTAAGCTATCGACCAACCTGACGTATCTTGGCGTACACTTAGACAGACACCTAAATTTTTCGAGACGTTTTGACAGAAAAATTAAAACATTAAGACTCAAAACATATAGGCTTAATAAACTACTAATCACTATCAGTTTATCAATACGTTTAAAAATTTTAGTATACACCCCCATAATTCGGCCGGCGCTGTTATACTGTGCACCTCTATTCAAGCATATAAGCAGATCAACAAGAAACAAGCTGCAATCATTTCAAAATGGAATAATAAGAAAAATAGTCAAAAATAGGGACTTACATGCAGAGAATGAGGACATCAGCGATTCAAGAAGTAATTAAATTACCGAAAATCAAGGAATACATAGCCAAGAGGCAGGATTCTTTTTTCGATAAATTACCAACCCTGTCAAATCCACTATTTAATAGCCTCAGCCCAGCAAATCTCCCAAGACGATGGCAACGATGTTAGGCTTAAGTATTAGAGTTTAAGGTTTATTCAAGAAAGAGGTGAGCCCCAGCAGCGGTAACCTAGAAAAACACTTAATCCACAAAAATTACATTTTCTCAATACTCCTTAAAATGCTTATAACTGCAGTAAAAGGTTTTCTATTCAAGGAAGGAATTAATTCAATCAAGAAATTACGAAATCATAAGGGGCTATGAAAAAAAAAAACTTCTAAGATATGAGCATGCTTTTAGGACTTATTAAGCGACACATATTGTGGCTTCATTAAAAAAAAAAAACTAAAAATTATAACATTAAAATAACCCATAATTTTGAAATGACCCATGTATTGTATATAATTTTACATTTACCTACATATATGAACTTTTTTGTTTGTTTGCCTTTAATTCGTAACAAATCATTGGTTTCAATTCGAGATTTTTCTAAAATAATATAGCACAATAAAACACGGGGCACAGTGAAACGGTGCACTGGGTGAACCAAAAGGTCTAGTGCAACCAAATTCAGACAGCGAGCGGTAAGGGTGACTCCAAACAATTTCAGCAATTTTCCCCTTTCTACTTGTTGTGTGACAGACTCCACGTGCTAAAGTGCGGTTTTCGTCTATCACAGACCCAACGGCTTTAGCTAATACCATGGGAGAGTACTTTTATTAAACCTTTCCGATTCAAACAGATAGCTTTCAAACCTCCTGGGGACCAGAACAAATATGCACAATGCCTGCTGAGAACAATACATTGAACACCCCGTTTTCTTTCTTAGAATTTAATATAGCACTTCAATTATATAAAGAGCGTTCACCTGGACCAGACAGTATTACTTACAGTATGCTGAAAAACTTATCTTACCATAGCAAAATATCTCTCAGTAAATTTCTAAATAATGTAGTAGTAGTAGTAGTAAAGTAAATTTATTAATTTCAAATACATATAAATACCAATATTATTCACAATAAATTTACATAGACTTGGATATATACTATCCGTCAGTCGAGTGACATACATGATTATAATAGAAAATATAAAGTATAATAAATAATATAAAGTGAAAAAATGGAAAAAAAGAAAAGGAATTATTCTGCATAATCATATTTAAATAATAACGCTTGAGTTATAAATTTATGTAGGACATTATAGTTTTTTCCATTTAGGTATTCTATGACTTCTTCTTCAGGGATCTTGTTTTTGTTGAATATCTTGATTCTTATCTCGGACAGGATGGGACAGATTCCAATGAAATGTATAACACTCTCAGGTTCTTTCAGGTTGCAGAGGGAGCAAATGGCGCTTTCGTCGTAGGTCCAAGGTTTCCGGTTGAGATTCAGAGTTTCTGTCCTGGCTCTCATTATGTTACTCATCATCTTAAGACTATTTTGGTCGCTTATATATGAGAGCTCTTTGCATTCGAATTTTAGTCTCTTGTAGGTTGAGTGGTACTGTGCTTCAGATAGTTTATCTAAACATTTTTGTCTCTCTTTGAACTTCAGAGTTTCAATTATCTCCCCAATCACAGTCTTCACTTTTGCTGGAGGAGTCACGAACAAATCTTCGGGTTTTACATCCACTTCGCGACATATCTTTTCCAAATCCGTGTAAAATCCTATTTTTTTAAACCAAATTTTGTAAGTAAGCTGTTTGGTTAATCTGTGGTCAGGAGAATTCAATACTCTCAAAACATATGGTAGGTGTAGCTTTAAAGTATTTTTATGGAACGGGGGTCTACTTGTTTCCAAATAGAGTGCATAATTTGGTGTACTTCTTGGGAGATTAAAGATTCGCTTAAGGAAACTTCTTTGGACTTTCTCAACTTAATTTCTAAATAATGTATACCGGTCTAATTTCTTTCCCGACGATTGGCGCACCTCGGAAATAATCCCCATCCTTAAGAAAGGCAAACCGAAAGAATTTACGTCAAGCTATCGACCTATTGCACTGACTAGTTGCCTTTGTAAGCTGTTAGAAAGAATGGTAGCGAATCGTTTAAAATGGTATTTAGAAAATCAAAATATTCTTAATTTATGGCAAAGAGGTTTTCGTTGCGGTAGAGGTGCATTAGATAACATAATAAAGTTAGAAAATGATGTAATAGGTGCATTTCGATCGAAGGAATTCCTCTTAGGTGGTTCTTCCCAGCGTAGTCCCAAATCGAAGAGAACTGCAGCTAAACCGAAGAGAGGAAGTACTTCTCAGCCGCCTACGGATAGGGCACACAAGGATCACCTACGAGTACCTCATGGCAAGGAAGTCCCCGCCTCAATGCATCACCTGCGGTGTACCTCTGACGGTGTCGCATATCCTCACAGAGTGTTATAGTCTACGAAGTAGAGCGGAGAGAAGTGGGACTTGGAACCGACTTAGGCGAGATACTCAATAACACCTCGAAGATGGCCGAAAAGGTGTTCGTGTTTCTACGGAAAATTAATCTTTTTGACAAACTTTAATGTATTTACTTATTATCTTTCATTCTTCTTTCTTTTTTTCACTTTAATTCATTTATAATAGTATCCTTTACAGTAGTCTCCCTTTCTAAGCAACATCTAAATTCTTAATAGCGACACTACCTTCTTCATTGTTTTCTGTCACACACAATGTTTACGTTACTATTGTTTATTTTATTTTCTACTCCGATATTTCTCTTCCTACTTTTACAACTGTTTTATGGGGGCTAAAATGACCCAAGTGGTTGAAGAGCCCATTTTGTTGTAAATAAATAAATAAATAATAAATAAAATAATTACTCATACCTAGAGACGAAAATCGGTTCGACGAAAATTTTTAGTTATTTTATTAAATCTCTTCTTACAACTTTTTCATTATGCGTGTATCTCTTAAGATTTTGCCTGACTTTGGCTTTTCTTCCTCTTGACGTTCATCGTAGGAAGATAAAGACATCAAAATGGCTAGAATGAGGTTCCTTGAATCAAGGGCGTTCGGGGCACAATGAAACGTTTCATGGAGTCCCACGAGCGGTTCATCGTGCCGCATGTTTTTCATTGTGCAATAAGCAGTCGGTTTCTTTTTTTTTTTTCATTTACTTACAGATTGGTGCGAAATTGAGAGCGGAACTCCAAAATATCTGTATTAACTTATGACAACTTTCTTCCAAAGTTAAACTGTCCTCTTTCCCTAAGAATTTCTTGACTAACCTAAAGGAGAAGGACGAAAAACCGACTGGAAGCCGAATAAAGTTCTTTTTGTTCCCTATGGTGTTGTTTTTTCAGCTGTTTAATTGTACCCCGGGCATGGGGCACAATGAAACAACTTTTTTTTGTGGAAAATAGCCGCTCGCGGTCAGACATGATACATAAAGTAATGTTTAACGCATTTCTTAAATAGATTAGATCCAATGATATCATGGAAAAAATAAAAAATTGATAATAATGTCTCAGGTGGGGTGCTATGGGTAAAAAACTTTTAAATATATACACAGTGAAACCTCTCGTTAAGGACCACTCCCTTTAAAGGACACCTCTGTTTATGGGACAACATTCAATTGCACTGGCGCTGGATATACGGAAACAGTGCTTCTGAATCCTCTTTTTAAGGGACACTCTAGATAGAGGACATGGACAGAGAAAATTGCCTGAAAATGTGTTTTAAAACCTTTAGTTAAAGGAAAGTGTAAAATTTGTTTCAAACATTTTTCGAGAATGCTTGGGTCTTTAGTCCTAATCATCTAATACTCAGTAAACAGAGTTACTTCCTGTCCTTCCCCCTTTTTTACAGAACATTGCGTAGTGTGAACATTTATTTTCATTTTGAACAAGTTTATTGAAACTCTTTGAACTAACAACATGTCTCCAACATGTAAAAGGTTTTCGTTAAAAGAAGAAAAGAAAATCATTGATGAGCACGAAAAAAGTGGCCGGCCAAGTGCACAGATCCTTTTAGAGTCTAATCATCAAAAAAATGTAAGGCAATTAACTTTGGAAAGTTTTTTTCAACCCGCAGGTACTTAGACATTTCTTCAGTTTGCTCTCTTATTATGTAATTGTTTTGTTGAAACCCAATTTTGTTATGGTAAAACTACATTGTAATAATCTTCAGATCAAATCTATCAACTTTTGTGGGTGAAATTTCTTTTGTAAGTTTTTGCAGTATGTAAATTGAGTTGTTGTTTGCAATAAAACCATTTTTCAATAAAAGCATTTTATGTATTTTAATTTGAACCAATGTACCACTATTACATCTACATACTCGAATAGGTAGGTACTTATTGTTTTATGAATATGTTTACATAACCAAATTTAATAAACCTCTGCTTTAAGAACACTTCTCATTAACGGACAATAATTGAGTTACCATGGCTCTCCCCTATTTAGAGGTTTTACTTTATATACATATATATACACATATCTTACATCAATGGATGAAACTTCTTACTCAAGAAAAAATGGCCAACTCTCCAGAAATGAAGCAGATAATTAATAATGTGGGCTGGAATATTTGATTAGGGGCTGAAGGAATTAGGTTGGAAGAGAAGAGAGTGGTCCAAGGAAAAGGGGAGGAATAATAATAATAAAAAAAAAAAAAAAAAACGAAAAAGATATGAATGAAGAAAAAAAAAGAGAAAAAAATATAAAGTTTTCCTTGGACGTTTGGCATAAAGGAGGAAAGATGGCTAATTATATATAGAGTAAAGAGCGGGAGCTGGCACCCGGCCTAATCATCCGATAAATCGCCCTATCAGATTCAGCTTAGCTCTCCTCCAATCACAAGCGCTCTTCCAAACGGTTTCTTTATGTTAATCATCGTTCCTCAAGGTAGTTGTTCTTGTCCCGGAACTGGAACCGTTTTGCAGTAGGTTCTGATCGTAATATTCTTAGGATGGAACCCGTTAAATTAACCCAGCTTAAGAACAGATGATTGATAGCTAAGAAAGTCTGATAGGATTGAGTCACCAAGCAATAGGATTTTTAACCCAGCATTGGTCGCTAGACCAACTTTAACATTCTCACGTGAGAATTTCTCTCACAACAATCACTACTTTTTTTTTTTTTCATTTTAATCATACGTTAGTTTAAATTTTAACAATAAAGATGTACTTACAAAAGGGTCAATTATTAGTACAAATTATGAAATTATGAAAAAAAATGTGTTAAGAGGATAAAACAACTATAATCATTCAAAACTACAGTTTAGCATTTTTTAAAAAGAGTAACAAAATTAAATACATAGAGGAAAAGTATAATCTTAAAGCCAAATTAATTCTACAAGCATTTAGTTTAATTAACAATAGTGATTAATTAGAATAATGTTCAATTAGAAACACAATGTATATTGGAACTTCCAAGTTCGAATATAAAGTAGACAGAAAATTCTACTAGAAAACTATTGTAGTCATTGAGTCATTTTTCCCTCTTAAAGAAAACATTTTGGAAGTTGACGCACACTCTGTTGTACGTCACACTGACAGCCGCGCGTGAGAAAAACACCCAATTAAATATATCATTGACAGTCGCACGTGAGAGATTCTATCATGAGATCGGATTGAGCGGAGTAGAAGGAAGCTGGAGCAGGTATAAGGCTTGGTATTGGAGCGGGGAGAGTTCAGGGAGGGCCGTGAGTCTGTGAGCTACAGATAATAAGGAGGGGAGATTTTCAGAAGCACCAAGAGCCGTTTCCCGCCAAAAAAACAAAATATGTGAGAGAAATTCTCACGCAGCGACCAAAGACGGGTTAAAAGGAGAAATTTCAGTTTCCCTGATTTTTGTTTAATTAGCTTTTATTAGCAGAAATAATCTATATAAATAAAGATGAAATTCTGTTTGTTTATTTGTTCTTTATAGAAATCCATACCGTTTGTCCTAAATTCTCCAAATTTTGCTCAGTGGTTCTTTGATACCAGGTGCGAACACCCGTCCATATTAAAATTGCATAGCTTCAGCCAATCTCTTGGTATATTCTTTATTGTTATAAAATTCGTCATGATCTCCCTTTACTATGGTTTTTTTTTTTTACGAAATCGACCGTTTGAGTCAAAAAACGGCCTTAAAATTCATTTTATAGATTTTGAAGAGGCCAACAAGGCCCGGTAAGACCGTCCCTTGGCAGGCTTCGAGTTCTGGGATTTTTAAACCTTATGTTTTTTTTTTTTTAACATTACAATACGTTTATTCACATGTATGGTAAATTCATTTTTTAAAAAATGCCTCCTAAGAAGCCAGCTTCAATAGGAGTAGTGAGCTCAAAAGCTAATAAACAACGTCAAATACGAGCAGCTGAAACTCTTGACGAGCATCAAAATAGGATTGAACAACAGAGGCTTAGACAGGCAGAATCGCGGTAAACTGAGTCTGCCCAGGAATACGAGGCCCGCGCCTTGCGCCACAGAGGCTTAGGCAAGCCGATTTGCGAGAAGCTGAAACTGCAGGGCAATATTTCTGTTTGTTAGTTTGTTCTTCCTAGAAATCCATACCGTTTATCTTAAATGCTCCAAATTTCGCTCAGTGGTTCTTTCATACCAGGTGTGAACATCCATATTAAAATTGTTCAACTTCAGCCGATCTTCAGCTGAAATTCTTTATTCTAATAAAAATCGTAATGATCACGCTTTACAATGGGTTTTTTTACGAAATCGACAGTTTCATTATTAAAAAGAAATTTCCCGGGTGAAACCGGGACATACAGATAGTAATTAAATAATATACAGAAATAATTAGTAAAATTAAAATATAAAAGGTTTTAGCACTATGAAAAACAAAGAGAATATATATTTAAAGGTTAACCCTGTTCAGTCCAGTGCAAGTGGAAAGCCGCAGGTCTGGCAGTCGGGTGGAGGCTCATGTGCCATAAGATAGCCGCGGGTTACTCTAGTGTGACCTATTCGCAGCCGCGTTAGGATAACTTCCTCCCTTCGTTTACCTCTGAACGACGATTTCCATTGGGATACTCCGCTTTTTATTTCCCTTAATTTATTTTCTGTTGTGCTGAGTAGTAAGTAACCAAGTAGAGTTTAGTTACTTACGTACCTGGGAGCGTCTATTATTAGCCTTAAGATCTGGTAATACAATTCACTCCTCTAATTACAACTGATAGATTTAAAAATACTAGACGGAAGAGTGTTGTTGAGAGAGCGATATTTCTTCGCAAAGCCCAAAGGTAGGCTGCAACCACCCTTATCCCACCTCAGCTACAGCTACCATTATCCTTACACGATGAGTTATCGTTATTTGCTACTTCAACATCATCAATCTTCGATGATGAGAGATGGCCATCGCGATAACAAGCCTACATCAACATGCCAACAGGTTAGCGCCAATTTGTCAATATTCTTAATTTACTTTTCATTCAGCTCCGATAAAAATATACGATTTATTTATATTTAAGATAATGAACCATAAACAAACTATTTACATTAATTACAAAACAATCGAATCGAGAAACCCGACATGCCTGCATATTAAAAACGTTGGAAAAATTAAAAAAAAAAAAAGTTTCCCTAATTTAAATATTTTCTCCGACACATATTCCTACTTAGAATACATTTTTCCTGGTTTTATAAATCTATGTTCATTCGATAGATGTGAATAAATAAATGTTTTTTTGGAGATCTAGGTTTTCTCTTGATTATGGGAGACGATTGTTACAAACCATGTATTTTGGAAATTATACAAAACACTTACAAGTTTACCTACATTGTCTAATAAATGAAAAATAACAATAATTATGTAATGTAATATAAAATTATATAAGGTTGAAATAAGCAAGGTTCAAATTTATTTTTGTTCGTTCAAATCTTTTATAGGTTCCTTGACAGCCACAGGCCAAGCAAAAGTTGACGCCAACACATACTGCTATGATTACAGGAAGATATTTTTCAATGTTCTGGATGTAGTTAGACATACCGCACATCTTAACCAACATTCTCCAAGGATGATCCAGTCGATTACTAAAAAACCAAAACATGTATACGTATATTTTTTTTTTTCAATTAAATAAAATGAGTAATCGCATATTAAAGATTCCAGCAAGAAAATGTAATGATGTGTTTCCGTTAAATAAACAATTAAAATATTACAATATTTAGCAATAATTTTACATCGATTTCAACAAGGCAATGCTAACACATGTGCTACATAATAGAATTTTTAACCTTATACATCTATTTTTAAAAATAGCCAAAATATTCCAAATGGTGGGAGATATTGCTATTTACATAATAAGATATATAAAAACACAACAAATCTAATTAATTCCTAATAGGTATTAATACCAAATTATTAAACCAATTTCTAGTGATTTCAAAGATTAATTTCAATTGGTTATCTAATAGTATAACGATGTTTTGTTTTTTTAAATTTAATTATTAATTCGCACATGTCAGCAAAGTGCGGATAATCAGCTAAAGAGATGGCGGTAATATGTACCAATGACATGTCAGGCATGGGGAGGGAAAGCACCCAGCAGCACCCCCTTCTTGGCTTGATTCAATTACCTTGGCTGTCTAAGAGAGCAGTTCTCTCATCCAGCGCCTTTTTAGTTTTCTCGTATCCATGCGAATGTCAGCCATATTACTCGTTAAACTGTTTGGATGTGCGTACAAATTACTAAAAAATCGTTTGTAAGTCTCTGTATGTGTTTGTCGACTGTCGGTAGTCGGTATGTAAAGTTAGTCACAGTGTAGCTAGTACCAAGTTGCTTTTTGATTGACCAATTTTGATTGAAACGTTTGATGTTGTGAATATCTGTGAAGAACATGTCCATAAGGGCTTGAGTAGGTAAGTGTACATATTTATTTTTTGCTTCAGTTTTAATTTTGAGGATTTAGGAAGCAATGGATATAGAAGTTTGAGTCTTTTTTCAAGAGTTGTTTTTTTCATTTTTACATGTTGGCCCCATGTCATCCTTCAAACGAAAGTGAGTCCTAGATAGTGTACTGTGTCCGTCTGTGAAATTTGGTTACTGCCAATATAAACGGAGGCCTATTAACATAAGCAGGTATGTTTTCTAAGCGTAAATGTGATATGTTTTGATTTTTCATGATTGAGTCCAATTTTCCATAGTTGAAACCGGTCTTGTAATCTGTGTAAATGATGTTGTAATGTCAAAGAAGCCTGTGTTGCACCTGATGTTTAGTGATAATTGCTGTATCATTAGCGTAAGTTGCAGTCAATGTCTCGTTGTTAATAGGTATGTCGTGAGTGTGTATAATATAGAGTAAGGGTGCCAGTGTTGAGCCTTGGGGTACTCCCGCCAAGATTAGAAAAATTGAAGATATTTTCGAACCCTGTCGGACGGAGAAAAATCTATCGTAGAGGAAGGATTGAAGGGTCAGGTAATAAGTGAACAGTAATATGATCTTGAGTTTAAAAAGAAAACCATGGTGCCAGACTTAGTCAAACGCTTGAGCCACGTCCAAAAATACTCCAGTCGCATATTGTTGTTGTTCTAAAGCTCCTGCAATGTAGTCATTAACTCTGTGTAATTGATGTGTCGTTGAGTGGTAAGTGCGAAAGCCGAATTGGTGGTCGGGTAATACTTTTTGTTCCGTTAGTACGTCAACTAATCTTTGGTGTAGTAATTTTTAATTAATTTTAATTTTTCAAATAATATGGAGCATATTGGGAGGAGGCTAATTGGTCTGTAGGGTGACGGGATATATATGTCTTAACCTGATTTGTGGATCATTTTGGTAAGTATTTTCCATTGTACTGGGAATTTGGACGTTCTTAGTATGCAGTTATAAATTGTTGTGAGAAATACAAGAGCTTTTCTAGGCATTTGTAAGAGTGGTAATTTAATGATAATAATAATAAGTTAAGTAAGTAATTATTTAAATTATAATATAACTAGCAATGGTGCCCGGCTTCGCTCCGGTAGTTGTGTGGTAGTTTTAATAACAGAAAAACTTTAAAATTAAAGGAAAAGCAGAACAAAATTAGCACTTTCCTGAAGCTTCAGTTTTTACTTGGTATCAATATTAAGATACAAGAGAGAGTCCGCCCAAATAAGGAACCCTATAAACTTTATGGGGAGGTTGAAAATGGTGAATAGACAATTTAATTTATGCATCGTTTTTGATGGTTTCTGTGAGAAAAACAGAAACCTTCTTCTCCGTTGGGGGTTATATTGCTTCACGATGACATAACTTTCTTGATCGTATGTTGATTCGTTTATGAGCCTTATTGGCACGCACATTGTGCACTTTGCTCTATAATATATATTGATTAAATAATTATATTATTAAAATTTCACTATATCAAAGAAGCGGATAGAAAAAGACGCAGCGTCACATGTGAACTGCCCATTGACAACTGTGTACTTGTGGAACGCTTGTGATGGGAAAAACTCCTGGTAGCCAGATACTAGAAAAAAATCTGCGTCCCCCCGGGGCCTATCGGTATAATCCGGAACATCCGGTAGTTATCGGCATCCCTTGTGCATTAACCCATTATGCCCAATGTATATCTGCCTTTCCGAGTGAAATCACTCGTGGCGTCTCATGGCATTGTAGCTATTGTAACATGATGATTCCAGAAACTTTAAACAATCGGAAAAATCAGGCAACTAGCGATAAATAAAGAACAATCCATATGTATAAATTTACCACCAATCTTAGTTTTTATCTATAAAATCGAATTAAACGAAATTAAATAAAACATAAGATTTTTATAGTATTTAGCTGAGAGGGGATCTTAGTAGAAGAGGGTGGTTAGACATTTAGTGGGGCGGAGGCAGGGGAAGATAAAATGTTATTATCCCAACTAACTAGCAAATAAAGACAGATCTTCCACTGTTCCAACCTTTCCACTCCAATCCTTTTATTTTATTTTTTATGTTTTCCCTGTTGTAACAATATATATCTTGAAGACTAATTTGGTACAATAACATACATGTATATAAGGTAATCATGATATAAGGTTAATGATTAAAAAAAAGGAAAATGTAACAATCATCATATAAAATATATTATTTCTCAAAGCCTTTTTTTTTTGTTGTCCTTACGCCATAAATTCCTTAATACTTCATTAAATTTCATGAATGATGATTTTAAAGCTTTCCTTAACCGTTAAACCAGAAAAATGTACAAATCACTCATTTCGCCTTAGATTGCGAGCTATAAGCGAAATACAGCAATTCTCAGCGAAAATGGTCATAGTGCTTTTTCCAAGGTGTCTTTTTTTTTTTTTTTTTTTTTTTTTTTTGTCGAGACAAACATTATGGCTATATAAACTTTCTTGTTGCTACCGTCGTTGGGGGTTACAATCAAAAACATGCGATTCAGTCAATAGAATCTGCGCACTCGCCTTCGACGAAACCGATAAGTGTATTTAAGTATGTGGCGTTTTCCAGAGTGCGCTCTTTCACTGACATCAATTTCTATCTAAGACAATCACAGATGACCATATCCTAACTTCAAACATAGTGTTCAAAGAAGTCCTAAATACACACGTACAACACGTAAATAAGATGCAAATATGTAAATACCTTAAACTTATGTTTAAAAAAATAAATAATCTACAATTTAAACACATCTATTCTTTACTCCAACCCTCACCTATGCCCATGATGCACTAAATACGAACTATACGATACTAAGTATCTGGTTTGTACTTTAATTAAGTAGGATTTAAGTAGGTTAAAGTGCCAATGCTTATCATGCGAATGTGCGAATAAGCGCGAAACCGCGGTTTCGGTAATAGAGGTTTGGCAGTAGAAGAAGAAGAAGAAGAAAAAGTATTTTTATTCTGGGACGTCATCTACCCTAAGAATAACAATATATGTACAAATCCAGAGTCATTTGTCTGGCTAGTTTGGAACAAAGTTGTTAATTAAAGAAATAAAAAAAAAGCAAGTCTAATTGAACAAAAAAAAAAAAAATATAGCATAAAAAATTAGAATATAAGTTGACTAGTTTTCAACCATTTGAACTTAAAAAAATAAATAAAAGAGAAACAAGATTTATGTATACAAACACAGTTAAGTATTGCAAATCAAAACAGGTTTCATTATTTTACATAGTTGCGTTAGTTTGAAGATTAAGGAGGTGGAGGAATAATTGGGTTTTAAAAGATGTAAGGGATGCATTTTTAAGGATAGAAACGGGTAAAGAGTTCTAAAAGGAGGCACCACGGATGATAAATGATTTTGTAAAGGAGGCAGTTCGGTAGGAAGGGATGTATAGATTTAAGGTTTGGGATCTGGTATTTAGGGAGTAAATGGAGGAACAAGTTGTAAATAAATTGAGGATATACAGAGGCTTCTTAATTCTGAACGTTCGGAAAAGATATACACCAAGGAAATGTAGAGCCGTTTCAATTCAGCATAGTAACTTGAGACGTGGGAGCGCCTGGGGACACCGAAGATAAATCTAATGAAGCAATTCATTAGTCTCTTTAACCTCGCCTCATGCATACCAGACAGTCCCCCGTATAAAAGACAGCCATAATCAAAATAGGGAAATGTAAGAGAGGAAACAAGGAGTTGACGGGTTTTGCAGGACATGCAATAACGGGATCTGCGGAACTGTTTGAGGATAGCGATGGATTTTCTAGTGATTTGGGAAATATGGTTACTCCACGACAAATGCTGGTCAAAGATCACTCCAAGATTTCTGACATGGGGATGGAAATGGATAGGTTGGCCTTTGAGGTAAAGTAGGGGTTTCAAAATGGTGTCAATCTTTTCAGGTTTTCAAGGAGGACATTTTCGGTTATATACATTTTTTTCGATTAACCCTTTCGTTTGCGATTTGTAAGCGAAAAACTGCAATTCTCAACGAAAATGGTCGCAGGGCTTTTTCGATGGTGTCATTTTTTTAGTTTTTCGAGACGAACATTTTTGGTTATAAAGATTTTTTCGATTGTCGGAGTCTTTTGTGAGCTACAAGCAAAAACATGCAATTTCAGTCAAGAGAATCAGCGCATTCTTTTTCCGCGATATATGTATTTAAGTATTCCATCTTCTAACCTTTGGAGTTTCAAAAAATAAATAATCTACAATTTAAACACAACTATTCTTTGCTTCAACCCTTACCTATGCCCATGACGCACTAAATATGCACTATCTGATACTAAGTATATGCTGTGTACTTTAACTAAGTGGAATTAGTTAAAACTAATTAATTAATAGAGTGCGATTGCTTGGCAGGAGTCCACAGAATATGAAAATTGGAGGAAGCATTTAATTTTGAAATGAGTGTCATAAATGTATTTAAGACAAATTTGAATTAATAATATTCATCCATGTAGGATATTAAATCTAACTAAGAAGAATCGCACATGATAAGTGAAAAAGAAAACTGAATTGAAATAAAAATAATTTACACTAAACTAGGGGCCAACATGTTAAAAAAAAAAAATCTTGACAAATGACTCAAAATTCTCTTTCTACTATTTTCTAAATCGTCAAAACTAAAACTGAAAGAAAAACTAAATACGTAAACTTATTTACAAAAACCCACATTTCTCCCCTATCAAGAACATATTCCTCACAGATATTAGTCATAGCAAAAATTTCACTCCCTTACAAAAATTACAATTTTTACTCACCTACAAAAATTTCAAACGTTACGAATTATCTTCTAATTTTATTGTACTGTCTTCGTGTAAGACCTGACAGTTACGATTACTGAAACTTATTAACGATCGGAGAAAGCAGGCAACTTATATCAAAGGAAGAAGAAATAAGAAAATTTAAAAAAAAACGATTCTTTGGTTTAAACCAGTCATGCAATGGACGAGCAATATATAAGTTTATCCCTCCTTTTTATAAGTATATTTTATTAGCATAAGTAGGTATATTATATAAATTATATGTTTCATTGAAAAAAAAAAAAAAAAAATGTAAAAGGCGTTCATATATACCCAGTTTGATGACCTTAGAGCGTTGCGGGTAAGGTATATCTGCCGCGCCGCACACTAGGATCATCCTTCTTGAACACTGATCTTAAATCCCTCAGAAAAGGGTGAAGGAACATATTTTTTAACCGAATGTTAATATTTGCACCTGTTAAATATTTACAATAAGTGAATGAGATAAAGTGAAGTATAGGAAACCGCCAAGAAATATAATGCGAAAAAAAAAAAAATTAAAATTGCTAGATTAGAATATTAAAATTGTGATAAAAATTAGTTCTTTCAAAATTAACTAAGTTAATAAATTTATACATCAAATTATTTCTGTCTAAATCTGCTTAGTTGATCTAGAAAGAACTAATTTTAGAAATTTAATCTTATCTAGCAATTTAAATTTTTGAGTTCAGTAATTTCATTGATGTCTATTTTTTGTGAATGGATTATATTAGGATAATATAATCGATAACATAATTTTCTGATAATAGTATATTAGGATAATAAAATTTCCAGATTTATTTTTTCTCCAAATCTCCAGCGAGACGTTCCCATTTAATAACTGTGATGTTGAGAATGCACAAATACTATCCTGTGAGATCCGATGAAGGCATTGATAAAAAAGGTCCGGAACTGAAAAAAATAAAAACCTTTGCGGTCTGTTGAGAGCGTAATCTTATCCACGCGGCCTATGCAAGTCCCATCAACTAATTAAATTTTTAATTAAACTTTCACTACAGCTTTTTTTTCTTGTTTTAATTTTATTTTTCGTCAGCTGGAAATTTACAAATCAACAGCTCTTCAATGGAAGGTGCCTATCTTTACAAGAGTTACTTTTACTTCCTAACTGAATAAAAAGAAAGAAAAAAACTATAAACAAATAATAAATTATTTTTTACATTTATTATTATTTTATCTTTAGAATTTAATTAACACCTTTTAGCAAATGGTAAAAATCAACAATCAAGCAAAAAGAAGGTAGGGCAACCGATGAGACACTAATTTTAGGCATGGAAAAGAAAATTCATTCACAAAAATTAGACATCAATTTCACGAATGAAATGACTGAAGTCAAAAATTAAAATTGCTAGATTACATACAAGTTACAGCAATTAGTTCTGTCTACTTTAATTAAGTAGATTAAGCCAGAACTAATTTGACATATAAATTTCTCTACCAAGTTGCTATTGAAAGAACTAATTTTTATCTTAATTTAAATATCTTAAACTATTCTAATCTAGCAATTTTAAAATTTTAGTTTTCAAGTGGTTTTTATTTGATTCTTGACATTGTTAAAAAAACATTTTAACAAATAATTTATTGAACGAATTCCCTCATTTATTTTGGTTTATTTAATTTTTTTTCAATTTGCAGTGTTTTATATTGTTCCATCAAATATCATATGCTTTCCTCCATCATTATTAAATAGGGTCAATGCATAAAACATTAAAAAGTACCTATTTTTTTTTTGGCCTTTACTTGTAATGAAGAGTCTTAATATACCTTAAAAGACTTTAGATCCTGAAATAACCTGTGGAATTTTATGACATCTGTAACGTTATAAATTGTATTATAATTGTAATTGTAAAGTTCCTGCTTTATTTATATTACAGTTGTAAATACATAGTTTAAAATTTGCATTTCATTATCTCGAGAAGGGCATCTTTTAAAAAATTTATATTTTTTGTAAAAAATAGGTAGTAGTATATGTATTCATACAACAAAATATAAATGTGGGATGAAAATTTCTTCGTTACTAAACAAATTGAAAACTAGCGATAAAATTCAATAAATCTAGCTTTTTATGATTAATAATAGATTTAGATGTTTTCCAAATGTGACTAGCATTATGAGATTGGTGTCGTTTAACAGCGAATTCCATGCCGTTTCCTATGATATAGAACAATGTATAGGTTGATGCTAAAGAAATTTTCTTAAAACCAGGTTTAACATTTTTATTTCAATTTTCTCAAAAAGGATTTTTTTTTTAAATTGTTGTATATTTTTTTAAAAATGGGCCATATTGCCTATACCTATACATTGTTCTATATCATAGGAAACGGCTTGGAATGCGCTGTTAAACGACACCAATCACGTAAACCTAGTCACATTTGGAAAACATCTACATCTATTTTTAATCATAAAAAGCTAGATTTATTGAATTTTAACACTAGTTTTCAATTTGTTTAGTAATGAAGAAATTTTCATCTCACTTTTATATTTTGTTGTATGAATAGATTTACTATAACGTATTTCTTACAAAAAATATAAATTTTTTAAAAGATGCCCTTTTCGAGATAATTGAAATGCAAATTTTAAACTAGGTTTTAGGAAAATTTCTATAGTACCAACCTATACATTGCTGTGTATCATATGAAATGGCATGGAATGCGCTGTTAATCTCATAGTAATAGTCTATTTTGGAAAACATCTACAGCTATTTTTAATCATGATTTTTTCTGTTTCTGGACCTTTTATTGAGGGCTTAAGAGACTAATAATTCAAAAACGGTTAGACACAGCTCAGTAATATTTCACAATTGTTCTGTTAGATACAAGTAGTACACATATACCAAATTTCAAGAAGATCTGAAATGGTGAGGCTCATACCTGTGTTGAATTGACGTGGAATGACCCACGTTAAAAATAGCTGTAGATGTTTTAAAAAACCTTGGACCTACGACGAAAGCGCCCTTTGTTCCCTCTGCAACCTGAAAGAACCTGAGAGTGTAATACATTTCATTGGAATCTGTCCCATCCTGTCCGAGATAAGAATCAAGATATTCAACAAAAGCAAGATCCCTGAAGAAGAAGTCATAGAATACCTAAATGGAAAAAACTATAATGTCCTACATAAATTTATAACTCAAGCGTTATTATTTAAGTATGATTATGCAGAATAATTCCTTTTCTTTTTTCCCATTTTTTCACTTTATATTTTCTATTATAATCATGTATGTCACTCGACTGACGGATAGTATATATCCAAGTCTATGTAAATTTATTGTGAATAATATTGGTATTTATATGTATTTGAAATTAATAAATTTACTTTACTACTACTACTACTACTACGTGGAATGACCCAGCACTAAATTATTTTGTATTTTTTTTTCACAATTTGGAAAGTCGCGCCAGTCAACGAAATGTTGACAATCAACAGATTTGATGGGTTTTCTTAATCTGTTCCACTACAACCCATGAAGGGTTTTGTGCTGAGTATTGTGTAAAGAAGCATTGTTTCGTGGTCGGCTGTCGTCCAAAGAGGTGATTACGCTCAAACGCCAGGCCTTTTCTCCTCAATTTATCAATTGTGGATACCCAATCTAGGCAGTATGACCTATTTTTTAAAACATCTACAGCTATTTTTAACCATTAAATTAATTAGATATATGAAATTTCATTTCTAGTTTTTAATTTTTTTAGTAATGAAGACATTTTCATCTCACTGCTATATTTTTCTGTATGAATAGATATAATACTACCTATTTTTCCAAAAAATATTAAATTTAAAAAAATGCCCTTTTTTGAGAAAATTGAAATTAAAATATTACATTTAGTTTTAGGAAAATTTCTTTAGTACCAACTTATACATTGTTGGATATCATATGAAACGGCATGGAATACGCTGTTAAACGACACCAATCTCATAGTTCTAGTCAAATTTGGAAAACATCTACAGCTATTTTTAATCACGATTTTTTTTTCAGTTTCTGGACCTAATTTTGACGGCTTTAGAGACCAATAATTCAAAAACGGATAGACATATCTCAGTAATATTTCACAATTGTTCTAGTAGGTACAAGTAGTACACATATACCAAATTTCAAGAAAATCTGAAATTGTGAGGCTCAAGCCTGTGTTGAATTGACGTGTAATGGCCCAATAGTATTGTATTTTAGTTGTATTGTATTATAATTGTAACATTATAAATATTGTATTATAGGGCGACAGTGACCCAGGTAGTCGAAAAACCTGAAAATTTTATATGAATAAAAAAAAAATTTCCCAGTGCCCATTTTCGGCCATTAAACCTTTAATAACAGGAATACTTTCTATCGATCTTTTCATACGTGTTTTGGCCTTATTTTCTTTTATAACGTGAACAGAGAACATTTTTTTTTCACAAGTTTTCCAAAATTAGATGCTACATGCATTTAGATTTTTTTATTCTTAGATTAACTAAAAATTATTGTAACTAGGAAAAAAAAACAACGTTGGAATAATTTTCAACGTCCAAAAAGTTCTTGACTTGTTGGAAAAATTAGAATAAACTATTTTATTAGTACATGTTCGTGACTGTTCGAGAATAATCTACCCTTGTCTGGAACCTTCGAGATTGTTCTAATTCAGACTAAATATAAGGAGCGATGGACTGTAGAGTCTGTCTTGCTCAAGAGCTCGAATCGTATGATTATACTTGTGTTACTGTATCGTTACAAGTGGTAACGACCTTTTGTGCTTGTTGATTATTAAAGTTTTATTGTTTATCAGTCATCGTGAATTACTATTTTTGTTTAATAAATATTGCAGATACCTACACAAGTGTTACAATATATATTATCTCATACTTTATATTTAAACTTTATGATTTTGATATTCTCTACAATCCTTGTAGAACATTGTATTTGGAAATTTCTGACAAAGAAATAAAATTACACATTGTTGTAGATATAATTAAATTTGAGGTAAGTTGAGAACTCACAATGAGATGATGGGGTGAGGGAGGGGGGAGGAGAGATATTCAACGTAACGGAAAACTTAAGATAAAACTTTGAACGTACAACGTTTTGTTATCTTCCAGATTGCTAATGAACGCGAGCTCCCCTTCAACAAAAACAATGCAGGGGAAAAATCATAACGTTATCTTTCTACAGATTCTACAGAATAGATTAATTCCTATCTCAAATATGTGTTTTACAGTTGTTCGATTAAGTTTCAGAATTTATTTATTCCCACAAATATATTATACTAGCTGTATATCCCGGTTTCACCCGGGGAATTTCATTTTTCTAATAAACGTGAACAAATTTAAAGTGAGATCATAACGATTTTTATAACAATAAAGAATATACCCAGAGACTGGCTGGAATTTAGGACAAACGGTATGGATTTTTATTAAGAAAAAACAAACTATCAAAATTCATCTTTAAGCTGTATAACCCGGTTTGATCGGGGAATTTCATTTTTCTAATGAAACGGTTGATTTCGTAAAAAAACATTATAAAGTGAGTTAATTATGATTTCTATAACAATAAAGAATATCAGCTGGAGATCGGCAATTTTAATATGGACAGGTGTTTGCACCTGGTATGAAAGAACTACTGGTGAAATTTGGAGAATTTAGGATAAACGGTATGGATTTCTATGAAGAACAAACAAACAAACAGAAATATTGGCCTGCAGTTTCAGCTTCTCGCAAATCGGCTTGCCTAAGCCTTTGTGGCGCAAAGCGGGCCTCGTATTCCTGGGCAGACTCAGTTTCCCGCGATTCTGCCTGTCTAAGCCTCTGTTGTTCAATCCTATTTTGATGTTCGTCGAGAGTTTCAGCTGCTCGTATTTGACGTTGTTTTTTAGCTTTTGAGCTCACTACTCCTATTGAAGCTCGCTTCTTAGGAGGCATTTATACAGAATAAATTCACCATACATGTAAATAAACGTATTGTAATGTTAAAAAAAAACAAAAAACATATGGTTTAAAAATCCCAGAACTCGACGCCTACCAAGGGACGGTCTTACCGGGCCTTGTTGGCCTCATCAAAATCTATAAAATGATTTTTTAGGCCGTTTTTTCGACTCAAACGGTCGATTTCTTAAAAAAAAACCATAGTAAACCGAGATCATGACGAATTTTTTAACAATAAAGAATATACCAAGAGATTGGCTGAAGTTGTGCAATTTTAATATGGACAGGTGTTCGTACCTGGTATCAAAGAACCACTGAGCGAAATTTGGAGAATTTAGGACAAACGGTATGGATTTCTATAAAGAACAAATAAACAAACAAACAAACAGAATTTCAACTTTATTTATATAGATTATATATCTGCATTGTAGTAACATTGTGATGGAAAACTTGAATGTAAGGCTAATAAAAAAAATAATGAATTGATCTTTTAATACCTGGGTATACTTCTCGAATCGGTTGTTCAATGCAAATCCTAGTCACAAATAATGATTAAGTCAGTTGAACGTCAACTTTTTTTATTTAATTATTATTTTTTTTTACTTTCACTTACCTAAGTATGAAATATATGCCTAGTAAGGGAAAGTATTGCGATCGTGATTTCAACTGCTGAACAGACTTAAAGGAAAACAATTGTGTTTGAATTATTAGTCTATGACTTACCATCCTTGAGAAAATGAGTTTTCTGTGAGAGATTAAAAACTCAAAAATCGGCCTGAAAGGTGAAACAAAATTGGTTGCCCTTTTGAAACGGTTGATCCTAAAAACTTTTAAAAAATTGATTTGAACTACTGATTCCATACGTAATTGGTGGTAAATTTATAAATTTTTTCTAAAATGATCGAGCAACCACTTTGGACCACTTGATATGGAATGACCCTTTGTAGTATAAAATAGCTTAATATTTTTTTTAGTTATATTATTATATTATTATATATTATATTAGGTAAAACTGTTTCTATAATAATCACTTTCATTTTATTTTTATTTTCACTTACCTATATATGAAATATATAGTAAGTGGAAGTATTGCGATCGAGAAAATTTTCGACTTCCGGTTCTCAACGGAAATACACGTTTTGGGATCCCCTGAGTCAAAATAACCAAGTCCCACGAAATGGTCTGTGTGTGTGTGTGTTTTTGTGTGTGTGTGTGTGTGTGTGCGTGCGTGTGTGTGTGTGTGTGTGTGTGTGTGTGTGTGTGTGTGTGTGTGTGTGTGTGTGTGTGTGTGTGAGCGTGCGTGCGTGCGTGTGTGTGTGTGTGTGTGTGTGTGTGTGTGTGTGTGTGTGTGTGTGTGTGTGTGTGTGTGTGTGTGTGTGTGTGTGTGTGTGTGTGTGTGTGTGTGTGAACAGACTAGCTCAAAAAATATAAACCGTGGGATCCTGAAATTTGGTATTTAGTGTAGGTATATGCTTGCGATGTGACAGCAAAAATTTCATCAAAATTGCTGAAAGGGAGGGGGCACTTTATTTAATAACTTTTTAAGTTTTTTTCGATTTTCTCAAAAACGGCTCTAACGATTTTGATTAAACTGATTATTTAATCTATTTATATGCCTGAAATATGACTGTAAAAATTTCATCAAAATTGATCAACCGGAGGGGGGACTTTACTTAATAACTTTTGTATCATTTTCACGTGTTTTTTTTATTTACTCAAAAACGGTTTAAATGATTTTGATCAAACTTGGTATTTGATATATTTATATGCCCGAGATATGACTGTAAAAATTTCATCAAAATTGATCTACGGGAGGGGGGACTTTACTTAATAAATTTTGTATCATTTTGACGGGTTTTTTTTATTTACTCAAAAACGGCTTTAACGATTAACAAAAATAAGATATGAATGTAGAAAAATGTGTGACTTTGGGAAATGATATTTAGCAAAACACGTCAATTTCTAATCGAAGTAAGTTGGTAAGTGAAAGTTGTGTGTTGTGCGCACGCACCAGATTTTTTTAATTGTTTTTTTTTTTTGCAATTCCTTCTTCGGGGTTTACATTTTATTTGTTATTATTACTTTTTTTCTCTCTCTTTTTTTTTATGTATATTTGTATATAGCCATTAAGTGTAAATGAGTATGAGAATATAAGTGAATGAGTCTTTACAGCTCGAATATTAATGCCCTTAGTTGTAGCAGGATGTATTAATTCTTTCAATAAAAAATTAATTAAAAAAAAGAAAAGAATAATGACGATTTACTAACATTTTACAGTCGTGAAACTTTAAAAAAAATTAGTATCTGTTATTATTTACAAATCTCATGTTTCGTTTGTAAATATAAGAGACGATATTAACCCTTACCTACTTACGTCGGGTCATATTGATCCATACCAAGTTTCATTTATACCTCTTGGATATTGAATGATCGCCAAACTTTGACATATCCTTTGTTTTGACTCCAGTTACTTCTTGCCAGTGTCCGGGAAATAAGGGAGGTGTTTATTTTATTGGAATCGGTATTTTGACTTGAGGTGAGTAGTTGTGCAAGCCACTTTTTTGCGCCCAATGCGGGGATTTAATTTGTAAAAACCTCTCATTTCTTACTTGTTTTAACTGCGAAGGTTGTTTGTAGACAAATTTTTGAATTTTAATCAAAAGAAATTATGTTTATTATAGTAATGTTAAGGAGTTCCTTCATTTTAGTACTTCATTTCAGACCTATAATTTAACATGTTATTCCTATTTTAAAACTTTCATTTATTGTATACGTAAATAAATATATATTTTCAAGCCTTCTCCTATTGTTTAAACCTAATATCTTACACTCTAAGGTGATTTAAATATTTTTTGTGTTCTGGGTCATATTGACCCGAGGTGAGTAGGTAAGGTTTAACAAAAAAAGGAAAACAAAAAAAATTGACCCGGTTTCCATTTCTAGAGAAATTACATTATGTGAAATATTTCATCATAAAAATTGGTGGAGGAAAAAAAAAAAAAAAAAAAAAAAAAAGAATGAAATATTCTAACGACATATTGGGCATATTATCCTAAGGCGATAAAGATGGTGAAGAAGGTTAGTTACGCGTGAATACGTCTTTATTTAAAGGCCCTCTCGTCTTCTTTAAAAAGATGGGCCCTTAAAGATTCTCCGAGGGAGGGGATGGTTGAAAGGGAAGGAAGATTTTTTTTTTTTTTTTTAAGAAATTCCCTCCCGTGAAAATATCCCGAAGGCTCGCTCACCTTTAAATTTGATACGTTATAGGGGGGGATGGTTAGGGGATAAGGGGGGGGGGGTGATACTGGAGGAAAATGGAAAGTATTAGGTGGTGGGGCTATATCGATGCTGGGTAGCGGCCTCAGCCCTCGGGCTACGCTCGTTAAATTGCTCTGTGCCACAACGGGTCTCTGATATGTTCCCGACCACGTTTCATTTACCGTCCCTGTTTAACCAATAATCCATCGCTAATTTCTCTTTGCTGCTTACGTAGCTAGTTAACTGATCCATCAGCCCGTTCCGCGAAGGCCTTTAATACGAATAATACCTCTATCAAAGGTTCCGTATGTGATGTCCATCAACGCGTTAAAAATAGATAAAAAGAAGTATTAATTAAAAGTCTGAGTATTACTATCAGGTCATCTCCTAAGTAATTTCGGTTTTCAATATTCTGTTTGTTTATGTTTAGATTACTAATCCCTCCTTTTCGATTTATTTTTGTTTACATTTTTGTTTATTTTAGCATTAAATACTATTATGATTTTTATAATATTTATGATGTTTCTCTCCTCTCCCGCTTAAATCAAGAACCTTTTCTGAACAGGAGATGAAAAGTGGGTTTTCTATCGGAATGTTAGACGGTCGCGGCAGTGGCTCGGACCTAGAGAAACACCTAGGACAGAAGCGAGAGAAAGACATCCGAAAAAAATTATGATACGTATGGTGGGATATGGATGGAATCCTTCATCATGAATTCCTACTGCTAAACTATCACTAAAGATCTGTCTGATATCAGCTGGACCGTTTGAAGCGAGCGATTGAGGAGAAACGTCCATCACTTATCAATAGACGCGGAATTTTATTCCATTATGACAATGCGAGGCCCCATGTTGCAAAACAAACATTGCAAAAATTAAAGGACTTTGGATGGGAAATTATTCCTCACCCACCGCATTCCCCAGACTTGTCGCCTTTGGTTTATCACCTTTTCCCCAGTCTCCAAAACTCAATAAGCGGCAAGAACATGAAGTCAGTCTGTTACCAAAATTATTGGGTAACAAAATAAAAGTGCCTACGCTCAGAGGAGACGGCCAGGGTTCAAGGAAAAAATAAGAAGAAATAACTTTAGGGACATTCCGTACGATCTCCAAATTTAATTATTCGTTCAAATCTATTTCGGACGCCACACTATTTTTTCTAAGAAAAATATAATACAATTTATTTTTCTATTTGAAAGGAAAATAGTGAAACCCCTTTAAAAATATGGAAATAATAATAATCATGCTAATAATAATAATCGTTAATTTAATAAATATTGACTGTACATTGGACTTTAAATAAATATACTGTATTTTAAAAAAAGAGAAAAAAAAAGATTACTAACAAGAGGGAGATTCGAACGCAGATCACCTGAGTGGGAATCTGTTACCTTAATTTTAGGCTACTCTGGCTAATTGCAAATTAATAATAAACCACCTTATAAATTTTGTCATACACTAAAAGAAATTCAGAGGTGTGTGAGTGTGAGTCATAATTAAACTAATCGTTACCTCTAAACCTCTAAACAAATCAATATATATTATAAAGCAAAGTGTACAATGTGCGTGCCGATAAGGCTCAGAAACGACTCCACGTATGATTAAGAGATTTATGTCAGCGTGTAACTGTATGCCCCCTAACGGAGAAGAAGGTTTCCGTTTTTCTCTTAAGGGTTTGAAATTGAAGAGAAAAGGACTGGAATTTTAAGCCTCTCGCAACATTTAATTAGCCTCTCTGAGATTGAGATACGAGTTTATGAATGAAAAATTTAGTTCGAGCTCCAGGCTACCAGGAAGCGCTAGGGTGCGTTTCACTCAATATTTATGGCCCATTCATTCAGTATGTAATCCTTCTATATTTTTTCAGCTGTTCTTTTTAAATTACTAAAAAAGTAAGAGAAAATAATTAGTTTGCGTTTCAAAATAAAATAAGTACTTTACATCTCAGCAATCAATTAGAAAACCAACTGGATTCCTTAAAAAATTAGTTTTCTCATAAGAAGGCTAATATATGATCAGCACATTACATTTAATCTATTTATAATATATACTTAAGTAAATTTAATGCAATATGAGTGAACATTTCTTAGTAGTACAGTGAGCGAATAAAATTAGACATAAAAAAAGAGATGAATTGACTAAATATAAATCTTAAATAAAAAGTTTGAAGTGTTCTTACTGTATTTATGAAAAAGAAGTTAGTTTGGTTACTACGTATGATGACCATTCCAGTTGAATAAACGACTAACTCCAATAACAGCATTCAAAATTTCATCATCCCTCATAGTTCAAGATAAAAAGAAATATGATGAAAAAATTGTGCCTTCAAGAAATTTTGGTTTTCACGTTGTAATAGTGGTAAGATTCGAGATATGCAGAAACCGTTCAAATTACGGGGGGATTACTTAAGGGAGGTTGAAATGGAAGAAAAATCTTAAAAAAAAGTTTCTATGAATCTTCGGTAGTTTCTATACTTCTGGATCAAATAGGACCACCATACAGGGTTCCTTATTTGGGCGGACTCTGCAGATCTCAAGTCTGCAGAATATTGATACCAAGTTAAAACGAAAGTTTCAAGAAGGTGCTAATTTTGTTTAATATTTCCTTTAATTTTAAAGTTTTTCTGTTATTAAAACTAGCACACAACTACCGGAGCGAAGCCGGGCACCCTAGCTAGTTTATTTATATGGAACAAGAAACGAAATAAGAGATAATGTAACTACAACATTACATAAATTTATTAGAAGTAATTTAAATAGTAAACAAAATTCAAACCAGCTGGATTAAACTTAAACATACAAAAAAAATATTCCTTTTCTTAAATAACCTAAAGTAAATTTAATAAATCTTAATACTAGAGTCTTAATAACTAATATATTTTGTTTATCAAAATCACAAAGAAGATATATATACATAGTAATAATTACTGTCTTTTGAATGACCAGCAGGGTTGATGCGGCCGTCCTAGGCTAGGTCCCTCGCTCCTCGACTGTCCACCGTGATTAGATGTGGTTTCCTTGGCTATATCTCCTTCCGGATATTTCGCTCAAACGTCTTCACCATTGAGCGAAAACTGCACCCAAAAAAACCACTGAAATCGCTTCGACAAATCGGTCACCAAGAGGTGTACGCTCTCTTCAATTCACACTCTCTTCGAGCGCTCGCCACGAAAAAACAACGTTTTTTTCGTTTTTTAAAAAAACAACGAAGCTCTGGGCCACCACACAACACTAATTTTCCCCTTCGCCAAAAAAAATATAAATACATAAATTTTCCATAGCTTAAAAGTATCTGTTTAACAATATTTTTTTTAAACTAATTTATACATGTATCTAATATTTCGTTTCCACATATTTTTAATAATATATCCATCTTTTCAAACTCTCTGAATTTCGTTTCTTTTGTTTTAATCGATAACTAATCAAATGGTAAATTTTTATTGTAACAAGTCGATGAGGTGAAAAACGAGGTGCTAGCTTTCTTGAATTCAAAACCGAAGGATTTTTTCAGAACAAGCACTCAGAATTTGGTTTCAAGATGGCAAACTGTCGTACAAAGAGATGGTAAATACATTATAAATTGAACATTTTTCATTGATATCCCCATGGAAAAAATGGATCCCAATAGAACACACAATGTCCCTTCCTGTTCATTAGAGGATTATAACTACCTACCTAACTATCTTTTTATATAAAATTAAAAAACTTCAGCGAAGATTCTTCTTTATTCAACGGTAATTTAAACTATTAAATTCAATGATGTCTTTGAATATACCTATACCTTGTAGCACGCCATTAAAAACAGACGTTACTTATGGGATAAACTGATACATATCGTGAGGTCAATAATACAACTAGACAACTCTAATTCAGCTGTTTCGAGTAAAACTCAAATTAATGTTTTTTAAAGATTTTTGGTTAATCAACAATTCGATTCCCAAACTTCTAGTGCTAAAAGTAGTAGTACATTTATTTATTCTTCCTACCTTCCTGTTTAGACATTACGGATTTTTGCAGCAGTGAGATGATTCTTAAAATTAACTCACTTCTGTAAGGGTCCAATCCTCTTCAACTCCTCAGTCTTCCCGGCGAATTAAGAATTAAGGCGATTCAAGAACGATTTTTTATTCATTTAAATCTACACACTTCTACCGTAGTAGAATACTGTTAAGGCGTTCTTTAAGTCAAAATATATGACTTAATTACATTAAAGACATATCAAGATTAACCCGGCGCTGGTCGCGCCCCTTCGTGAGACACCGATGGTCGCGCGTGAGCAAATTGCTCACACCTCAGTTTTTGGCTATTCTATTATTTGTAAGCAGCATTCCTTTCCATATTTTTGTTTCTTTTAATTTATAATATGTTTATCATTGAATTATTAATCTATTTAAGGTGTTTTCATCAGTTTAATGCATTTATTATAATTTATTTATAAGAGGGGAATGAATAGAAGAGAGTATACAAGAATAAAATGCTTTATTAACACGATTTTTAATTTAAAAAAAAAGTAGTTATTGTAAGAAAAGTGCATTAGCATACATTACTCAAAATTAGAATAAGAAAAATAGGAAGTTTTTAGTTGAATTACAAAAATATAATAAATCGCATAAAGTTGGTACCGTGGAATAGGGAGAATATGATGTAAATAATAACGAATAACAATATAAAAACGAAATATCCCATTTTACTCAAAAATATAAAAACTAATCTAACCTTTTACTAAAAAAACCAAAGAGAAGAGACGAAAATACTTTGTCATTTTTTTCTTCCGGACGATCCTTCAAAAGCCGTAATATCTTCGCAGCACGTCTTGTTCCAATCATTTTCCGAACTAAACTAACAAACAGAACAATTACAATAGTTTATCAAAGAAATAAAAACGTGTACTGACAAGATTTGAGATCATTACAGCGGAGATGGGCAAGTCCGTGCAGGTCTGTGTCACGGAAGGTCGCGCTGTGAGCAATTTGGTTACACTCCCGTTTTTTCGAACAAAACGATTTAATAGGGCTCAGCGCGGCAGTTTTTTTTTTTTTCAAAAACAACTTCCTAAAGTGAGTTAATGTATAAATGACAAATAGAAAAAATATCAGAATTAAAGAAAAAGAAATAAGCGCAATACACAAGATTTTCGGCAAGTGTGAGCAAAATGCTCACAACGCGACCAACGCCGGGTTAAAGTACGTAGAATGTATCCATACATGTATCCCTAGTAAATAAATAGTTTCTTTTTTACTTTTCCCTCTATATGTAAATCACGCTCGTCAACGAACTTTTGACAACCAGCAGATTCGATGGCTTTTTTTAACCTGTACCACACTACAATCTATGAAGGGTCTTTGGTGCTGTACTGTGTAAAGAAGCACTGAATTGAACGTGATCACGTTCAACCGCCAGCTCTTTTCCCCTCAATTTATCAATTATGGGTAGGGCAGAGCGGTGTTGGTTGGCTACAGTTTTCACTTTTTTGGTTGTTGAGTCGTTCCTATTAATATAATCCCAATAGGGCTGATACCACTGTAAACTCCAAGTATCAGAGTATTTCAAGTATTTTTTTTCACCACATAATATTCATTACTAAGATAATAGAAAATTGAAGAATTTGTCAATCCAGAGTATGCCAATTAACCCCCCCAAAATTATAATAATTTTGAATCGGTTTTTAACAGCTTTTAAGGGAAAATAGAATGACTATAGAAGAAGATGGAAGTTTAGACTGTCGTCACTTTCTGCATAAGAAAAAATGCTCTCATTTTCCTCGCTGGAACTAAAGACAATTGGCAGTTTCATCTTTGATTATGTTTACCTTGCTTTTGGGAATTGCTACTGCGCCAAAAAAAAAAGTTGAAGAGAGCCAACTAACCCCACAGGAGAGATCATATGAAAGATGGCTGCCAGGACAGGGGAGAACAATCAAACAAGAAACTGGTTAATCGAAAGGTTAGGTTTCTCAAAGGAGTTTGGGGCTATGTGAACAGGATCGGAGTCAAATGTTTTACCATGCATTTAAACCAAATTTACTGAAAATATAAAAATTTACTTAAATGTCATAAAATTAATCAATGAAGCACACTCTTCGCTATATTGTTAGCATCGGATTGAAAACTCAGGACAAGACTCCCGAGGTTGAGTGGGTGACATGGTACAATGGTGGGGTCTTAACAACAGGTGTGACGGAAACTATAAGCCGATGGCCAACATACCGCCTATGCCAACCAACCCCGCTCTCCCCTACCCAATTTAAAGAGGCTGGATGGGCCCTTGGATCTCTCAATATCGGAACACGATGCGAACTGTGACAGAATATTAAAGACATTTAGCCAAGCCAGATTCCAACCTCAGGCCCTTCAACACAGCACTTTTATTTTATTTATTTTTTTATTTTTTTTTTTTACTAGTCAGAAAATTTCGTTTCAGGCATGGGGAAGGATGGCACGCAGCAGTACCCCTCTTGTCTGGCTTGTTTCTGTTATTCGGGTATGTCAAAGAAGAAGATCTCTATTCAACGCCTTTTTAATCTCCTCCTCATATTCAAAATGATTATGATAATATTACTTTCACTTATTTTTAAATGCAATTTTTTAAACGATTAAATAAAAAATTCCATTTTCGGAAGCCTGAATCGCTATTGACATTGTTCTCGTCTCTTCTTCTGTCTTTTCTTTTTCAAGAGGAAGTTTCTTGTTATGGATATTCATTTTAATCAGGAGTTTGTCGAACTGGTTGTAATCGAGGTTAATTCAAACAAGAAAGAAAGAAGTCCCTTCAAGCATTAAAGAGAACGGAAATCCCCAATAGGGACAAGATTTTAAATGAACATTGCATAAAGAGTCGTCCCTTTTTTTTTTTTTTTTTTTTTTGCCTCTTTTACATAAGTCAATAAGGCTCTTTCACTCAACTTCATTTGGAAAATTAAAAGATTCAGAGAAAAAAATAACCGCAATGACTTAATCTTGCTTCTTAAGCCCTCAATTTCTGGACTAATAAATAAAATATTCGCTTTAATTTAGGATTTCGGACGAGGGAAGATAGAATATGGAATCCGAAGGTTCAATCCCGATAATACTTATATTCCTTCATACAATACTTATACCCCAAGCAGTAATACAATCATCCATCGTCGTCTTGGCCTACCCTTACCATTTTGCACAAATAGCACATGATGCATAAATGCAAATCATTTATTTTAAAAATTTTTGTTTTGCCAATGGCAGCCATTGTAGTCTTGAACGCGTATTTTTATTAATAACTAGCTGTATATACCGGTTTCGCCCGGAGAATTTCATTTTTTAAATCTATAAAATCTGTAAAGCAAGACTTTTATCGACTCAATAGGTCGATTTCGTAAAAACCAACGTAAAGCGAGATCAAAACGATTTTTATACCAATAAAGAATATACCCAGAGATGGGCTGAAGTTATGCAATTTTAATATGGACAGGTGTTCGCACCTGGTATCAAAGAACCACTGAGCGAAATTTGGAGAATTTAGGACAAACGGTAGGGATTTTTATATTATATAGATAGTAATAATAGCCTTTTATTATGTACATTTAATGAATAAAAACAAATCAGAAATTATCATACATTAAATGAAGAATCATCTTCTTTGTACATAGGCCTTCCCACGTCATTGGTTGTAATAAGTAAAAATTTATAATATAGTCTTTGCTATTTATGGGGGACGTATTTTTATTACTCTCCTTTAAATCAAATATCTCCTCTTTTACTCATCCTAGAACATTTAAATAAAGACCAATCTATTTAGAAAGATCATTACAACTATAAACTTCAAAAGAGGTGTAACGGTCCATATATCCCTTTAAAGTTCAGAGCGGTAATTTTACAAAAATACCTTTTTTTTTTTTTTTTTTTTTAACATGGAAGCAGATGACTGTGTTCGTAATTTTTTTATTTGATAGGTATAGAGGGTGCTCAAAATTCACTAAGTTTCAAGCTGTGGACTGGCACGGTTTTTTCATACAAATTATTGTAGTCTCGAAAATTCCAAAATTTAAAAAAATGTAAAGCTTTATGTCTCTGTTGGACATGGAAATTCATATGGAAAAAAAAACAGTCGAAGGATATATTTGAGGAGATAGGGCAAACCGTACTGTTATTGGCACCCTTAAGACTACATTTCTGTGGTTAAATTTAAAAAAAATACCTTTCATAAAGGGATAAAAGAGAAACTTCCTATAGCTCCTCATTATCTATCTTCATAAAGACTCAAGAGGTTTTTTTTTGGGTCAAAAGTTCAATAGTTTTACAATATGGCAATATTTATTGTTAAAAATGCCAAATCTTGGCACTTTGTGGATTTTAAAAGAGCCAAATCTTGGCACTTTGTGGATTGGCACCCTGTGGATTTAATTGTGAAATCTTCCCTATGGTTAGTTTGTTAAAATCTTAGTTCATAGATGTCTTAGAGGACCATTCAAACATTAGACCCATGTATATCTTGTAATAAAATTAGGACTTGTTTACCTATTTCTTTAAGTTGAAATTGGGGTGCCAATAACTATATGGTTTACCTTATTTGATTTGAGCAGAGCATTAAAATAGCTAAAAATACGGAGAAAATGGCCGTCTTGGCAAAATAAAAATTCAAAAAATGAAGTGATGGATTTTTGTACTTTTGGTGTATTTTACTTTCAATGGTAGAAATATTAAAAAAAAATAAAAATGTTCAAGCGACCACCTCTGGACAACTTGATATGGATTGACCGACCCACCTACAAAGTGGGTCTAAACTTGAGAAGGCCATTAATTTATAAATAAAGTTTCTGTATTTAGTTAATTTTATTTAACCGACACCCTGAATATTAGCTGAAATGAAAAAAAAAATTATTTATTTGGTGATAATTTTGTAAAAAGGGAAGCTAGGGAATCTTATAATTTTGAGGAAAGTCACATTCTATCGAATTTTCTATGATCATTTTGGTTTTCGATATTTATAATAATTGTGTTTCTTTTCAGTAACTTTCCAGTTTCTGATTCGTAGTGTAACGTGACACAAAAAAAAAGAAACACAACATTGAGAAGAATCCTAAACTTGTTGAAACATTTGGAATAAAATGTTCTAGTACATGTTCGAGAACCTTCTACGCTTGTCGGGAACCATCTAGAATTTTCTAGTTCTGACTACATATAAGAAGCGACGGACTGGAGAGTTAGTACAGTTCTTATATAGAAAAACCAGTCATAATCATGAGGACAATAGCAAAGCAAGATTTTGTTTAAATATGTGGTTATACTTTGTATAACAATTAATGTCATTTTTTTTTACTTTCACTTACCTATATATGAAATATATAGTAAGTGGAAGTATTGCGATCGTGAAAAAATTCGACTTCCGGTTTTCAACGGAAATACACGTTTTGGGGTCCCCTGAGTCGAAATGACCAAGTCCCGCGAAATGGTCTGTGTGTGTGTGTGTGTGTGTGTGTGTGTGTGTGTGTGTGTGTGTGTGTGTGTGTGTGTGTGTGTGTATGTGAACAGACTAGCTCAAAAACTATAAACCGTGCGATCCTGAAATTGGGTATTTAGTGTAGGTATATGCCCGCGATGTGACAGCATAAATTTCATCAAAATTACTTAAAGGGAGGGGGTACTTTACTTAATAACTTTTTAGGTTTTTTTCGATTTTCTCAAAAACGGCTCTAACGATTTTGATTAAACTGAGTATTTCATCTATTTATATGCCCGAGATATAAATAGATATATCCATATATATCTCCATATATCTCAAATATTCAACCGAAGGGGGGACTTTACTTAATAAATTTTGTATCATTTTCACGGGGTTTTTTATTTACTCAAAAACGGCTTTAACGATTAATAAAAATAAGATATGAATGTAGAAAAATGTGTGACTTTGGGAAATGATATTTAACAAAACACGTCAATTTCTTATATAAGTAAGTTGGTAAGTGAAAGTTGTGTGTTGCGCGCACGCACCAGATTTTTTTTTTTTACAAATAAGTATATTAATAAATATAGAATATGTAAACTGAATTTTTATATTTACCGAAAAAAAAGTAAGGAAAAAATGTTTTTATGATAATAAATGAAGGGCTATAAATCCTGGAAGACACGGTACGCTGCGGGGTTTGGAACTTTTCCAAGCCTCCCCAAATTTCCTTCATAATTACCTGCAACTATAATCTCTTGGGGTTTTCCTTAATCCGTACTTTGACAGATTGTCCTACTGTTGACAGGGCATTATGGTTTATGAAATATTATCCTAGGGAATACATAACAGAACTTATATACAAGTTATATTTTAACCCCATTATTTATTTAAATAAAATTATCTAACACAAGCATACCCGACTACGCGTTGCTGTGGCTCAGTAGCTCTAATGCGTTGATCCTAATTATATCTTATTCTTTTCATTACAGTCAAATAAGTTTCAGCTAATCTAAAAACCAACGGGATTTAAAATAGAACTTTACACCAAATTTTAAATTGTTTGGTAGCGAATTTAGAAGGGTTAATTTTTTTTTTTTTTAAATCTCATATTTGACTGTATTAAGTATTAATGATCCATTCATTTAGCACCTACTGGATTATTCAAGCAGTGGCAAAATTAAATATTAATAACACACATGTAAAAGGGAACTAATAAAGAATATAATTGAAATAGGGTTTATTACAATCACAATAGACAGAAAAAATGTACCAAATTAATCTTTTTTCATAATACATATCAATAAAATTCAGAATATAACACTTGATGACATGAGATTGATACCATATCGATAGGTTCTACCTGAAAAGGATTATCGAAATGACTTTTGCTAAAACAAACAGATTCGATGCTTTCCCCACAAATGATAAGGCAACACATAATTGCCCGTAGGAAAATCACGGATTTTTCAAGTCAAAGTCGGAAAAAATAGATTTAGTTACTGGCTCCTTACCCACCCTAAATATCGAAAGAAAATGAAGTTTAGGGTCAATTAATCAACTTATACCGCCATCTGTTGGAAATTTATACAACTTACAAATAATCACACTCAATTATAGTATAATAAGCATTTAATTTGCAATAAAAGAAATATTGAGGCCAATAATCAAGATAAAAACTATCCTATCTTTTAAGTTGGACTAAACTACACACAATGAGCCAAATTTTAGGAAGATCGGTTGAGTAGTTTGATTTTACCCCCGACTAACATCGGGACACGAGACTTTTATATATTCTAACGTTAAATAAAAAAACATATGATTTGAAATCCCAGACCGTTTGTTGGAACAAACTAAGCGGTGGGAGCGAACTGTTTTTTGGGTCTATGTTTTTCGAGCCACATCTACGGAGTTCCACGAGATTCTACAACCACGGTGGGGCTCAGTAAAGTTTAACCCAAAAGTGCTTGCACTTCGGCTTTCTTTTCATATTATGAAAATATATCGAATAACATTAAGTTTTCAATTAAAATGAAAATATTCGACCGAGCTCTCCGCGAGTAAATGGAACTTTTTAAAAAATATCATAAATTATATTATATGTAGCATGCAAAAATGCACGGCTGTTCACAAATTTTCTTCAAAAATAATTTTATATTACATTTATTGTTCAGATTATTGTAATTGAATAATAATGAATTATTAATTAGAAGTCTGGAATTCTACATTTAATTTAGAATGTATTGTTAATTTAATATTTTCTCATATGCTTAAAGTTAACGAAATGGATGCATTGCATTGGGCTATTTCATGCAATGTTCAGCGTGAAGTAGTGCATGGAACCCCAGCATTTAAAGGTAATTCCAGCAAAATTTACTAAACAAGATTGACATTTTAAGGAGAGATTGCTCAGTGAATTGCTTAAAATTCGTTGATACGCTTCAAGCATTTAATAACGTAGTTAGCTCTTGTTTTTCCGTTGATATAAGAGAAAATTATGAAAATTATACAATAGAGTTCAGAGAATCCTATTTGAAATTGGGTATTCCTGTGACTCCAAAAGTTTTTTGGCACGTCAGCGACTTTTGCTGTAAGCATCAACGTGGGCAAGGGTACTATAGTGAACAGGCCATGGAGTCCGTGCACCATGACTTCAGCGATACTTGGTCAAAATATAAAGTTCCCATAATATATCCTGAGTATGATGAGAAACTGCTCAGAGCAGTATGTGAATATAATTCTTACCATGTTTACAATAAAAAAAAAAATAGATATACATATATCTCATATGGACTTATAATGAGTTTTGTTTATTGTGAATAAATATTATCCTTGTACAATGTCTCTCTTATTTACATATATATCTATATCGTTATTTACAAACCTATATATATAATTTTCAAATACTGACTGATAAAATTAATTAAGAGCGTAAGAAGCGTATATGTAGTAGAATAGAAAAATTAATTGTGTAATACTTTAGAATGTATTTATTTCGTTGTGTAATGTAAAATAAAGATAATGCTTGATCTTCAAGGGATTTTTGGTTTCATTTTATAATTTCAACCATTCTTGAATTACAAATTTTCTATCATTATTACTAAATGACAATAGTCACAGCCATATTTTGAAAAAAAATTCAATGGGCGTACGACCTAAAATATAATTTATATAGTATTTAAAAAAAAAAATCGCATTTACTTGCGGAGAGCTCGGTCGAATATTTTCATTTTGATTGAGAACTTAATTTTATTCGATATATTTTCAAAATTTGAAAAGAACGCCGAAGTGCAAGCACTTTTGGATTAAACCTTACTCAGTCCCACCGTGCAACGTTCTAGACCCTCCCTACAACTACATATAAGGAGCGATTGACTGATCAGTCTTAGTCTGTGTCTTGACTGTGAAGCCAAGTCACATGATTTGTGTGAAATAAAGTTACCATCTTTGTAATCTGCTTGAATATTTATGTTGTTATAATTAGTAAACGTTACAATATATAAAGATTAAAAGTATTTTAACACATTGTGGTTTAAATATTTTTTTTAAAAAGAAATTAGGCTTTTATTTTGAAAAGTTATAAAACTGTTTTAGTACATATTCTGAAAGTTTCGAGAATCTTACACGCTCTTCTAGAATGTTCTATTTGAGACTAAATATAAGAAGCTCTGGACTAGAGGCTTAGTCATGGTCTGTACATGGAATCATATGGTTACTTTTGTGTAACCGTATTATTACAAGTAGTTAATTTTTGTAACGTTTTTATAATTTGAATTTTGTTTCCTAACGCGCAGCCCACTCGGCCATCCCACCACCATTGGTAACTTCGTACAGTTTTCTAGGCAATCACTGATTCTTTAGTGTGCATGGTAAGTAAGTTTGTAAGCAAAGTATCACAAATTTGAAACTCACTTATTTTGATTTCGTTACGGCTTTCGATTGATAGGTTCTCCCGAGGTTCCTCTCATCGAACATTATAGAGGCTAACTATTAATACATTTATACGCCTCTAAATGTGTTATTTTTTCCTGCCTTATTGCATTCTATTTCCATAAAGCAGAAGTTATGCCACTAAGGGTTTTAAACTATGTGAGTGTATTTTCAGGAATATTGCTATTTTTGGAATGTATGGATTGAGCAGTATTGGTTTTTGAGGATTATTTTAGATTATTCTTATGGTTATAAGTTCTAGTTTCGTTGATCTATTTCCAATATATAATTGTTTACAATCGTACAGAGTGGAACAGAGGAAAAGCATGTTTTTCACTATTGAATGACTGGGGCCCAGATTGATAATAATAATAAAAAAAAGCAGTGAGGAATAGATTTTTTAATGCAGTTTTGAACCATGGGCCCTATTTGTTTGAAGAGAAATGACCTGCAGTTACTGTGACATCAGCGCGCTACGTTGAAATACTAAACAACTTTCTTCATCCAGAACTTGAAAGGCGTCAAGTGAAGATGAGGGAAATATGATTTGAGCAGGACGATGCCACAGCTCACACGGCGAGAGCATCTCTGGAAGTGGTTCGACAAATGATTTCCAAATATCGAGAGGTTCACTGGCCTTCTCGCTCACCCGATTTGTCGATATGCAACTTTTCTTTTTGTGAGGATATTTAAAATCAAGAGTCTACATTAACAAGCCTCGCACAAAGAATTCCATTCGTCAGGAAATTGAAACGTTTGTGAGAGTCGTGCGTAACTTTCGGGAGAGGATCCATATTTGTAATCATAAAGAAGAATATCATCTCCAAGACATTATTTTTCGAACATAATTAATGTATATTTCAAAACTTCATTAAAAATCTATCGCTCAATGCTTGTTTTTATTATTTTTATCAAACCTGGTCCAAGTCATTCAATAGTGAAAAGCATGCGTTTCCTATGATCCACCCTGTACATGGAATTTGGTATATTAGTTCTTTTTGTTCCATTAATGGAAGCAGAAGTTAATACAATATGGATTTCAAAATATTTGAGCTCAAAGAGTTGATAACCTAGTTTTACGCCTGAAATCCAAACAAACTATTTGAGTGTATATTCAACACATAGGAATAACCGGAAATTAAATGTAAAATTATATAATCTGTGATTTTGTAAACAAATGTGTAGGAAGAGACTATTAGAATTATAGATATAGAAGGTTAAGCATGAAAGTCTCGTATTATTTCAAAAACTCACCTAATCATTCAGGTGCAAGCCACATTTTCACATATTCAGTCATTAAGTTCAAAACATTAACGCTCATGAATGTCATATCTGTAATACATTGATAGAAATTTCCGTGGAAGAAACAGGTCAGCTATCTAACAAGTGACAGAGCAGAGTGGAGAAGAAGAAATATTAATTTTAAATAATGTTTTATTCTCAATAAAAATATAAACATATACGAGGATCACACCAACTTTCGAGGATCACTCGTACAAAACTCTTTATATACCACCTCTTTATACGATGGGTATGTAAATTTAGCCTAATAAAGATGGAGACACCGAACTGTTAAAAGATTAGCTAATATACATGGCATTAGATCCTGCTGGAGGGGGGAGGGTTGAGGAGGGAGCAATCTGCAATTCAAATATATTCCGGTTATCCACAACCTCACTCGCTTCTTTTTTTCTTTCTGTATTCTCAAACAGATCCTTTACCGGGACAAAAATACTCACCCAAGATCATATTTAGTTGAACCTCTTATCTACATTTCAATCATAACAAACATACAAATTTCAAAGAGGCAAAAAATGAGATCACTAGATAAAAAACATGTTAGCGCATAATAGGGTAAACCGTACCGTTATTAGCACCCTCAAGACTACATTTCTGTGGTTAAATTTAAAAAAAAACTTTTTATAAAGGGATCAAATAGAAACTTCCTATAGCTCCTCTATATCTATTCTCATAAAGACTCAAGAGATTTTTTTGGGTCATAAGTTCATAAGTGCCAAATCTAGTTATTGGCACCCTGTGGATTTAATTGTGAGATCTTCCATATGATTAGTTTGTTAAATTCTTACTTCATAGATGACTTAGAGGACCCTTCAAACATTAGACTCTTGTATATCTTGTAGTAAAATTAGAACTAGTTTACCTATATCTTTAAGTTAAATTTGGTGTGCCAATAACTGTACCGAGTGCCAATAACTGTATGCTTTACCCTACGTGAATTTTTCAAGAAGTTATTACTCTATATCATATACACTCACGACATACCTATCAACAACGAGACATTGACTGCAACTTACGCTGATGATACAGCAATTATTACTAACCACTAGGATGTAACACAGGCTTCTTTGACATTACATCACTTACAAAGATTACACGACTGGTTTAAATTATGGAAAAATAGACTCAATCATGACAAATCAAAACACATCACATTTACGCTAAGAAAACATACCTGCCCCCCCCCCCTAGTTTATATTGCCAGTAACCAAATTCCACAGACTCACTTTCGACAGAAAGATGACATGGGGCCCACAAGTTAAAATGAAAAAATATAGAACTCTTGACAAAAGACTCAAACTTCTATATCCATTACTTTCTAAATCGTCAAAATTAAAACTGAAACCTTACTTACTCAAGCCCATCTAGACACATTCCTCGCAGATATTCGGCATAGCTAAAAAGACTCACAAAAACTAAAATATATAAATTGTGACGACTCATTACAGAAGAACCTTGGTAGGTGACTAACTACAATTTAAATACAGACCTCCATCTACCGACAGTCGACCAACACATAAAGACACTTTACAAACGATTTTTTAGTAATTTACGGACATCCAAACAGTTTAATAAGTAATATGGCTGACATTCGCATTGATACGAGAAGACTAAAAAGGCGCTGGATGAGAGATCTGCTCTCTTATACAGCCGAGTTAATTGACTCAAGCCAGGAAGAGGGTGCTTCCATCCTCATGCCTGAAATGTCATTATTTCAGATAACCGCCATCTCATTCACTGATTGTCCGCACTTTGCTGACATGTGCGAATTAACAATTGAAGTAAAAAATAAAATTATCTCGGCTAAATTTGGAAAAATATTAACGTTAATAGAGCTAAAACAGGTTTATTTTCAGATCTAGCATAGACCTCCAGCCTGAATCTGACTACTTCACCTCTGCAATTTTGTTCTGATACATTTTATGAACTGCTACATCAAGAAATTCAGTATTTGCTTAATATATTGTTTTATTGATGACCCTATTTGATACCATAATAATTGTTGATGTCTTTAACAATATTATCGTTAAAAAAAAAGGGGGGCATGATGTCCGAGTGGACAAAGGCGCTTGCAATAGGTAATCAACGTTAAGCAACGTCGAGCGTGTTTAGTGACCACTCGCCAATGAAGGCCACGCAGTCCAAGCCTACCACCGCCCCCGGGTATGTGAGACCGTCAGCCTACTGGGGGCAGCTCACACCGACCGGGTGTAGGAGTGTGTACCTTCCCCGTGTATCTCATCGAGAATCGTGGTGTGGTTTTCCAGGATGTCAGTAACCGGACGGTATGCTTCAGGAAAAGAAATATAGGTCCTCGGGGCCTGCTGACTCTGAGCTACCATAATCCTTAGACCTAGACCAGTTTGTCACTGTCCTTGAACCCTAGAGAGCTGACGCCATCGGTGGGAAGGGCACTGCCGAATTGGCCCCAACGGGGTTGGTTATGGAGCTGATGGCAGTCTAGCGCTGCACCATGGTGACCATGGCTTGCGGCAACGTGAGGTTTAGGCTACCCCCTCTAGATTGTCTGTGCTCCTAGAAGCAACAAAAATGTCTGTAAGAAGACCACATTGCGAGGCCAAAGGTCTCATTAGGCCTAATGCGCCAACCGAAAAAAAAAGAAAATCGTTTATAAAAAAATTAACCTCATATTATTCATAATTTGAATTGATGAGTTAAGCTAAGGAAGAATAAATATTTAATGCTCGTGTTCAAAAGAGCTATGGAGACTACATAATCTCATTTATTAGTAAAAAATGAAACAGGAAAAGCATTTAATTATTTCTTATTGTTTATTAATACCTGAACCCACTTTCCCTGCCCTCATGAGGAATATAAAAGAAAATGAAAAAGGGAAGATCCATCCTTTATTATATTATGCCCCATCCTGGCTCCTTCCAAACCACTTCATCTTTTCCTGTTTTAGATTTTTCTGCTGTGAAGAGCTGTAACGATCCTCTAGGTCTTCATTATTTTCCTTCCTTTCTCAGCTCTTGTGTGGGCGCGGAGAAGCACGAATTCGGAAAATAGTAAATCTACACGAAATTTCTTTCATTCTGTACGATTCTCCTTATATTTTGTTAAAATAATTATATTGTAACAATCAGGAAAACTACACATTAGTTATTATATTCTGCTAATAAATGAATTATATATCTTATCTTAATGAATTATATATATTATATATTCTGCTAAATAAATCTGCTATTAAATGGTTGCTCACGATACAACTAATGGACCAAAATAGACTTCCGAAAATCTGTTACTACGAGCTATTACTGAATACCCAAACAGGACTAAATTCCTCTATAAAATATAATTGGTGCTTGCAGTTGCAAACATGTCTGAAGAAAATCGGCGAAGAAGAACTAGTTTTCACCAAAGAACCTTATTCAATAAAACAAAAAATAGGTGCAATTCTATCAAAATTCCAGTTATATCTCCATAATACCGATCTAGAAGCTTTAAATAAATCACTATTCAACCCATTTTATAAAAATATCGCCCCTAAATCGCAATTAACAGCAGCCTATATTAGATCCAATTCCAATATTAATATCATCCGTTTAATAGCACAGCTCAGAACTGCAAATAACCAGCACATTAGATTCAGCCACAAGAATAAATTCATAGAAATTACGCCATCTTCAATCTGCCCTATCTGCAATATGAAAACAGAAGAAAACCTCATCCACATACTCTGCATTTGTCCTCAATATAAAAGCGCAAGAAAGTACTTTTTCCCAAATATCACCACGACAAACTTCATTAATATACTCCACCCAGAATCAAAGGATGAAGCTACAAAACTGTCTAATTTCGCATCCACTATACTTAAAATAAGGACATTCTACTTAGAAGAATAAATGGAACTGTTAAATTATATATCAGTGAAATTATATTAATAACCTTTATTTCATTGTAAAATTTATTGTTAGCATATCATATTTCTTTTCTTTTTTCTTTTGTATATTGTAATTATTATCTCAATGTAGATCAGACTCACTTGTATAGGGTCATGCCCTTAAAACATGTAAATAATAAATAAATAATAAATAAATAAAAAATAAAATATATTGTAACAATTATGTGGGTTAAAAAATTTTTCATTGGACGAAAATTATAATTTAAAATGCCGCACAAACAATGAAACTACAGATAATTGAAGGGGTCGGGGCAAAATAGTGCCAAGCAACATTTTTAACAAAGATAAACTGTAGCTGTAGTCTGCGGTATATTACGTAGGACTATATGACTATGATAGAAATGCCACCTAAATATGACTATATAGAGTCATACATAATATACAAGGGACGGCAGCTACAATTTATTTTTGTTAAAAATGTTACTTGGCGCTATTCTGCCCCGACCCCTTCAATTCAACGGGTTACTAAAAATTATCACTTTGTAACACAATAATAACTAGATGACTTGAGCTTCAGAACAAGACTAACTCTCCAGTCCTTCGATCTTTATATTTATTTTTAAGCGTAGATGGCACTCCAACATTTTAATCACAATCAACTGCTATGATAGTTTGTTCCAACAAAAAGTCTAAATCATATGTTTTTGTTTTTGTTTCACGTTATAATATACTAGCATTCCCCGTCGCGGCTTTGCCCGCGAGCCTTTAAAATCAATTCTGTTATCATAATCTCCGTATTGATTTAATATAATATGTTATATATTAAGCTTCCGGTAGGTGGAATGCTGGAGGGGTAGCTGCCGGCTCGGTAGAAGAGAGGGAGACGCGCAATGGAGAAAGTTCACTAAAACCGCCGAAACAAAAAATTGCTTACTCGTCCTGAACGCTTTCTTTTTCGGCTTTAAAACATGGTTTTAGACGCCCTGTAGGGAATTTCGAGTTTAACTCTTCGTATCAAGACCTTTAAAATGAGTCCAAATAGATATTTTTTCTCGACGTGAAAAAATAGGTGTCCGTTAGAGTTAAACGACAATTTCTCTATTTAAGCCCACATTTTTGAAATTCCTCTCTTAGTGGTTACCTACATCGCGTTTAAAATCTAAATTCCGAACTTCAAGTTTCTATCATTAGTTGTTTTTGCTCTGCATTGATTCTATCAGTCAAGACAAAGCCTCTTGTATATATGGAAAAGAAATCGAAATAAACACGCACTATCCCCAATCATGGGAATCACAGTGTGCATAATTTGATTACCACTAATATTTAAATAATCATTAGCCATATTTTATGTGAATGTCTATTTTAATACTATTGTAGCGTTATATCGATATTCAAATAAAAAACATATGGTTTAAAATCTCAACAATAGATTTCCGTTAGAGTTAATCGACAATTTCGCCATTTAAGCCCCTTAGGGGTTACATTTTTGAAATTCCTTTCTTAGTGGTTACCTACATCGCGTTTAAAGTCTAAATTCCGAACTTCAAGTTTCTATCATTAGTAGTTTTTGCTCTGCGTTGATTCTGTCAGTCAGGACAAAGCCTCTTATATATGTAGAGATATAAAGATGATAAGTTCTGTATTATACATTTAATTTATAAGCATTTCGCTACCGAGAAGTAGCTATAATGAATTTGAACCAAAGCTGAATGTGAGAATTTTCTTGTGTGTTACCCAACGTATCTGTTATTTATTTTGTTATTATGTAACATTCTGTAGTAGGCAATCTTCTTTCAAAAACGTCATATCTCAAAAATATTATTTTTTTTTTTATGATTTTTTTCTTAATGCTCTAAAAATAGTACATCATTACAAGATGGTCAAATTTTTAAATAAATATATTACTTTAGATACCTTTGAATTTTTTAACAAGATAAAAATTTAAACATTTTAAGCATACATTGTTAATTCTAAAACCGAGAAAAAATGTCATTTATTATCTAAAACTATCTCTTTTACTGGTGCCTAGTAAAAAGGTAAGACTGAGAATTAACCTATAATTAAATATTTATAAAACTGTGGATGTAAAAAAAAAAGTTATAAAGGAAAATAAAATTCATTTTTCTAGATAATTAGAAATTTAATTTCGATGTTTTCTAAAATTCATTCTTTGTTTGCTTAACATCACTTCATGCCATTAATGCTAATCGGACGATGCTAGAGTGGGAGTCCTAAATTTTGCATATCTAGGTATAATTAGGATAGCGATCTCTTGACAAGTACCTGACACCGTACAGACTCGTGACTTCCATTTTAGGTCATATCCGAGGGACGGCATAGCCAAGGATTTTATATATCTTTTAAAAAATCGGAGGGTCACCACGGGACGCGAATCCGCGACCTTAAGTATTGGAGGTTACTATGCTAAAACTCATCATTAATGATATATAAGTTATTTAACTAATTCATCCTTTCAAAAATTGTTTTTTCATGTACATCAAAGAAAATAAAAACACTAATCGTATGAAATTTATTGTTAATGCCTTTATAGAATTATAGTTTAATCATTTTAAATTATATCCGCGAGCTCTTAAGCGGTTTTTTTTTTTCGCTCAACTATTTCTTCTGACATAACATTTACATAACAATTTCAATCCACGTTTACAAAGATCCACGTTTACGTTTTCAATCCACGTAGAGAAATGTTAACGGGCTCCAAGAGCTCAGTTAGTTCTATTATTATTATACTGAACGAATTGTATTATAGGGAAGAGCGGGGTTGGTTGGCATAGGGGGTAGGTTGGCCATTGGCTTATAGTTTCCGTCACACCTGTTGTGAAGGCCCTACCTTTGTACCATGAGACCCGCTCGACCTCGGGAGTCTTGTCTAACAGTGTACATAAGATTGTACTTCATTGATTGATTTTACAACATGCAAGTAAATTTTTATATTTTCAGTAAAGTTGGTTTAAAGACATGGAAAAACATTTGACTCCGATTCTGTTCACATAGCCCCAAACTCCTTTAAAAAACCTAACCTTTCGACTAACCAGTTTCTTGTTTGATTGTTCTCCATTGTCCTTGCAGTCATCTTTCATATGATCTCTCCTGTGGGGTTAGTTGGCTCTCTTCAACTTTTTTATTCGCGCAGTAGCAATTCACAAAAACAAAAGTGAAACTACCAATTGTCTTTAGTTCCAGCAAGGAGGATGAGAGCAATTTTTCTAATGCAGAAAATGACGACAGTCTAAACTTCTTCTAATATCATTCTATTTTCCCTTAAAAGCTGTTAAAAACCGATTCAAAATTATTATACCATTATAGTGCAGCTTTTAATAACAATAACATGTGTCTCGCAGTACTTGAATGAGATGGTTAAACAACCCTACCTTCTAGGCCAACCTGCCCCACATAGGGGGTTAATTGGCATACTCTGGATTGACAAATTCTTCAATTTTCTATGATCTTAGTAATGAATATTATGTGGTGAAAAAAATACTTGAAGTACTCTGATACTTGAAGTTTACAGTGGTATCAGCCCTATTGGGATTATATTAATAGGAACGACTCAACAATAAAAAAAATAAAAACTGTTGCCAACCAACCCCGCTCTCCCCTATATAAGTTTTTTTTTAATACAATTTATTAATTGCGATTACAAGTTGTAATCAGAAGTTTTGTTTATTATTTCACATCCCATATTAAACATGAATTGCTGATTTGACTAAGGCAAGCAGTCAGTTTTGGTAATTTCGATTTAAGAAAACCCACTACCGCTCCAATTGAATTTCCTTAACATTCAAAGGATTTAGTTTTTTTAATAATTTAGCAAGATCGTCGGCTGCTCTTTGATTTACTGCATATTCAATGCGTGGAGATATCCAGTTTGGGATGGAAGGTGCTAAGACTGATCTAGTACCCGGCTGAAGCAGGTGCTTCGAGAAGAGGCCTGGGTCTAAACTTATGCGGGCTCACGGTCTGTTTGTGTTAGAGCACTCTCGGAGCTACTTTCTGCTCCCAACCCATTTTTAGAAGATCTCCTTCCGAGATAGCAGATTCAATTCCGATAGCTCGTCTTCAATTTTATTCATACGAGGTTCATGCACTTAAGGAACCGACCGTAGCCCGATGTAGTTCATCGGATGATCGGTATGAGCTCAAAAATTACATTAAATGAACGTCTGCATGGGATAAAGGTGGAAATGGGAAATTGGATGCCTCAAAGTTTAAACTAACCCTCACTCCTCTCAACAACGTCATATCTCAAAATGATTTTCCAGAAGAGACTATTTAAAAAAAAAAAACGTTTAAAAGTAGGGGAGAGCGGGGTTGGTTGGCAACAGTTTTCACTTTTTTGATTGTTGAGTCGTTCCAGTTAATATAATTCCAATGGGGCTGATACCACTGTAAACTCCAAGTATTAGAGTACTTCAAGTATTTTTTTCACAACATAATATTTAATACTAAGATGATTAATACTAACCCACTAGGTGGGGCAGGTTGGCCTAGAAGGTGGGGTTGTTTAGCCATCTCATTCAAGTACTACCTCACATACATTATTGTTATTAAAAGCTGCACTATAACGGTATAATAATTTTGAATCGGTTTTAACCAGCTTTTAAGGGAAAATAGAATGACAATAGAAGAAGATAGAAGTTTAGACTGTCGTCACTTTCTGCATAAGAAAAATTGCTCTCATCCTCCTTGCTGGAACTAAAGACAATTGGTAGTTTCACCTTTGTTTATGTTTGCATTGCTTTTGTGAATTGCTACTGCGCCAAAAAACCCCAGTTGAAGAGAGCCAACTGACCCCACAGGGGAGATCATATGAAAGATAGCTGCGAGGACAGGGGAGAACAATCAAACAAGAATCTGGTTAGTCGAAAGGTCTGGATCTTCAAAGGAGTTTGGGGCTATGTGAACAGAATCGGAGTCAAATACTTTGCCATGCCTTTAAACCAAATTTACTGAACATATAAAAATTTACTTACATGTTGTAAAATCAATCAACGAAGCACACTCTTCTCTTCTCTACACTATTAGCATCGAATTGAAAACTGGGGACAAAACTCCCTAGGCCGAGCGGGTCACATGGTACAATGGTGGGGCCTTCACAACAGGTGTGACGGTGACTATAAGCCAATGGCCAACCTACCCCCTATGCCAACCAACCCCGCTCTCCCCTAATAATAAAAAGAACAAGTAATTAATTTAATTAGTTTTCTTGTGTTGATGACTTAAAAAATTCTTACTTTCATTTTTAAATATATTTTATAAGAAGAGAAAAGATTAGCCCCAGCCTTGACTTGATTGATGCGGAACTTGAACTCGCATTTCCTTATCAGTAATAAGGCCCTCTTGCCACTTGAGCTACTGGTCGAGTCAATTCTTTCTCTTCACTGAACTCTTTCCCATAAATCTCGAACTTTTTGCGAATCATACGGGGGAATGGACAGACTTTGTCCATTTATTGAGGTCTCTTGACCATTGTCAAATTTCATTAAATATTAATTTCATTAGCTTTCTTGTTTTGATAACTTCAAAATTCTTACTTTCATTTTTAAATATTTTTTATAAGAAGCGAAAAGGTTGGTCCTAGCTGGAATTTGAACCCGGATTTCCTTATCACTAGTAAGGCGCAGTAAGCCGCTCTTGCCACTTGAGCTACCAGCAACTCGAAGCAATTTCAGTGAAAAGATCATTTTTACATGTAAGGTAATGAAATACTCATTAAAAGAAAAGTAATCGTTGTATGTAATGGATTAAAAATATAGTTATAAAAAAAATATAAAATTTAAAAAAATTAATTTTTTTTGTAACTATGTATTCCTGAAGCTTGACAAATACATATAACCTAAATTTCATTACAATTCTTTACTTTGTTCAAACATTTTACTGTATAATATTACGTTTTCAGTTGCCGGTAGGTAACGTTCGAAACGGTGCCGAGTGCAAAGGGTTAAAAGAAATAAAAAAAAATACAAAATAAAATTAAAATGAAACATCTGAGGAAAATAATTTAAAACTGATAAGATTAATAAAACTTAAAATGAAACATCTCTTAGAATGCCACAAATAAAATTGTAACAAGAGTTAATATTTTGCAATTTCAAAGGAAATTATATTATTATTATTACTTAATGTGGGAAAAGACTCTTTCCACGCTAATAACTTTAGATGGGCAAAGCAAAGAATTAGTAAGAAGAAAGCGAAGAAAAAGTAAGAAATGTTTAATAGTTCAGAAATCTAACTTGGTTAACGTAAACAATGTTGTCTTTATTTAAGTATCTACTTCTTATTATATATGACAAAATAAATATAATTCAAAATTGTATTATTTAGATTTGTGTCGCGGATGCCGGAGATTTTACAATATTTTCCAAATGCCGTGAGGATAGGAGGTAAAAGCTTAAAAGGAGTATATGTCTTCCAAAAGGTGACCCTGCTTGGAAGCCGTCATTGAATACCCTTAATGAGTAAAATCTTCTTGTGTTAGTATAATAATATATATATATATATATATATATATATATATATATATTTTTTTTTTTTTTTTTTTTTTTTTTTTTTTTTTTTTTTTATGAACGCCAAATTATTACAAAGGATAATAAACAGTGATTATATGATTTTTAAATGATGATAACAATATTAAATAGGTTCTAAATTGAGCTCCAGAGAACCATTATTTGTTATTTCCTCTCGAATTCAATCAGTTTGCAGAACAAGATTATACATTGCTTTTAACTTTTAACTTTTAACTTAAGCATAAGATATTTTCGACGAATTCCACTTCTTCTGAATTTGAAGCTAAGAAATAAAAAAATTCAGCTATTTTTATCCCAAAAAACTTACCCCCGCTTTGGATTCTGGGAAATCAGAGATGTGTGTTTACGTAAGTTCCCTTTATTTCCCCCCCCCCCCCCCCCGAGGATCAATTCAAATTTCTTTCCGAGAATTTTTTTTTTTTATGTGTACCAAAAAAATCGGTACTAAAGATGTGTATTCATAAAACGAAAAGAAAAGCAATTTTCTGCGAAAGATACTTCGATTTCGGGTGCAGTAAACCCCGAAACGTGCTATACCGTGCAGTATATAACTTCACTTAAACACCCCATTAAGCCTGATTCGGATAATCAGCTTGACTTCACATAGTTCTGAATTACCTACAAAAAGATGCATTTGAGCGTTAATCCGAGCTTTAAAGCAATGTATATGACTTTAAAGGGACCTATTAACTTGCAACAAATACCCCTTAGCACAAACACTTAACACGTTCACTGTCATGGCAATTTTCAGAATTCCGGTCTAAAAATGCAATTTCATTTATTCATATTGAGTCATTCCATGTCAATCCAATACAGGCTTGAGCCTCACTGATTTAAAATGATCTTCTTGAGATAAATATTCAAACTCTATGTTAGTGAAGTTTGAAGTTTGGCTGGTGCTTACTTCACTTTGGCGTTATAACGACTAAATGAAGTTAGTTATATCTCAGCTTATTAGTTGAACCCTTATCATTATTTTTTTCTGCTTTTCCTAATGAAAATGTAAATATTGCCATATTTTTAGTAATTATTTTGAATCAAATGCTAGATTTATAGAATTTTATCTGTAGTTTTCAATTTTTTTAGTAGTGAAGAAATTTTTATCCCACTTTTATGTTTTGTGGTATGCTTAGATTATATACTGCCTATTTTTTAGAAATATAAAAATTTCAAAAAATGAATGAGAAAATAGAAATTACAATTTTAAATTTGGTTTTAAGAAAAGTTCTTTAGAACCAGCCTATACATTATTGTATATCATATGAAATGACATGGAATGCGCTGTTGAACGATACCAATCATATAGTCCTAGTCAAATTTGGAAAACATCAACAGCTATTTTTAATCATTATTTTTTCTGTTTCTGGGACCTATTTTTGAGGGCTTTAGAGATCTACGGATAGGACGTAAAATGGAGATTCAGAGCCTGTACGATGTCATTTACCCGTTAAAGATCCTATCCTAATTATACCTGGACAGCCATAATCTAGGACTCCCACTGTAGCATCGTCCGATACCCCTTAGTAGCATAAAGGGGCGTTAAACAAACAAACTACGAGTTTAATCTTTGCTGCACAAATGTACAAGTAAACACAGAATAAATAAGTCGTACGCGGCGTCCTAGCAAAGAACACAATCTACGATTTATCTCGTGCTCGGTAGTCAACGTGTTAAATCTACACATTCCACCCCGACGACTTTTCCACGAGTCGGTAATCAAGAGACTTAAAACAATAATTCAACTGGAATGGATCACAAATTTGCATATTGCAAAATATCGCGAATAACAAATCAAAAGGATACGAAAAAACTATGTTATTTATAACAATAATATCAATTTTATATTTAGAAATGGTATAAAAAAAAAAATTAAGTAGGTACTAATTTTAGCAACCATACATCAAATACTCTTTAAATAACAAAGAAATTCTTATTATTAATTGTGACATTGATGTCGCCTGAAATTTTCAGTTGAACAAAAAAAAAAAAAAATTAAAAACTTGAGGCCATAATTTGCAACACCAAAAAAAAAAAAAAGGATTAGCTGTGGATAATGTGTGACATGGCTGTGGTTTGCTCATAAATCAGTTTTGTTTATTGCCAGCATTCTGACCTCGAACAAAACGAACCAAATCTGAGGCAATCCAGATCATTAGGAATGGAGCAGATAAATCAAATAGAATATTTTTCCATAAATCATTTTGTCAATTTGGAATAATCATTTATGATAATAAAATTATACATACCCTACATTCTTACAATCAAAATTATTTACCTGTTTATACGAGATATTAGTTCCTTATTCCAAAAGAAAGTTATAAAAAATACACTGCTTTTGGGACCAAAAGAGGGAAATTCCAAAAGGCAGGGACTTAAGTGGTGCTCTCAAAAACTTTATTTGTTTATTTTCCGGGAAATGTCAACATTAAATAAAAAAAACACACAAATGATGAGCATAAACACTGGCCAGGACAAACAGAACTATCAAACGCGGTCGTGTATGCCATGTTTAGGTTGATGTGTAAACTTCCATTTTATTATTAGAAAATATTAATATAACCATCATTGTGAGTAACCACATATGTTTTAAATAATTTATTTTTGTAGAGAAAAGATTTGGCTCCGCCGGGAATCGAACCCGGGTCTTCCGCGTGACATGCGCGGTATGCTTAACCATTACACCACGGAATCGCTTCCAAACCAGTGAAGAGGAAGGATTTGGCACCATTTGGAAGCGACTCCGAGGTACGGTCCGAGGAAGTACCGGGTTCTATTCCCGGCGGAGCCAAATCTTTTCTCTTCAAAAATAAATTATTTAAAAAATAGGTGGTTACCCACAATAATGGTTAAATTAATATAAAATAATTTAAAAATTGACGAACGTCAAGAGTGCCCAAAATTGGACAAAAATTGTGCATCTCCCGTAAATACTCGCTAAACTTGCGTGATCGAGGGAGAGGTGTCAGTGAAGAGGAAGGATTTGGCACCGTTTGGAAGCGACTTCGTGGTTTAATGACGGAAGACCCGGGTTCGATTCCCGGCGGAGCCAAATCTTTTCTCTTCAAAAATAAATTATTTAATATTCTTAGAAAATATTGAAAGACTCCAGAGAAGTTTTTTCTATGCCGGATCGATCTTGTATCAGTGTAGTGTGAAAAACATAGGTAAATGAAAGTAAAAGTTACTATCATTCTGCCCTTCTGAAGGGCTGTCGCAGCCAGTCGGAATAAGTCACAGTAGGGAGCAATTTGTGGTGTCGGGATCGTACCTTCTGGTAAGCAGTTATGAACATATAATGAATGTAAGCCTACTATGAAGCAATTTTATTCAGATTTTGGACTATTTTATAACCGAATTCAACCATAAGCTCCTCCCAGATGGAGGATTAAACCTTAGCCTAAATCCCGGAAGCCGAAATTGTTCTGAAACAAGGTGGGTCAACAAGTTTCTTCTTTGTATTCCGTATTCTGCTCCGATCCCCGACGTCCACCTTCACTTAATAATTTTAAGTATTGTAAATACCCTCCCTCGTTCGGAGCAACTTTCCAAAGCAGTGTAATTTTCCCAAGAATAAGGCGGGGTGATTAATTGTTATAAGAAAAGATTTTAATTGTTCCATTATCAACATAAAACAAAGTTAATAAATTTGAATAAAAGTTCTGTTTGAACAAAACAATCTGGAAAGTCTTTCATAATTATAGAATATAACGAGGGTCCGTTGTTAAGGGTTTTATTCCTCAGAGTATTTAGGCCATTAGCGGCAGGGAGAAAATGAAAAAATACCTGCTTTGATTATTTTAAAAGTGATAAATTATTCTCTTGATAATTTTATCAAAAATATGTAATGTAAAAGTAAGTATATTCTTGCAAGAATTCGCAAATAAAATACCTGGGAGGGTTTCTTCCTAATGTATTAAAAATACAACAATTCAGGAGGGGAGGAGCAAAACTTGTTCGTTCAATTTTTTTGAAAAATTGAGATCCCAGTGGATTCTAAAACATATTTTAATGCTCTTTGAACATATCGGATCAAATTGGAGCAAAACTTATTATTTCTTATGGATTTTTGCTATACAAAATAGCGGTTTGTTGCAGAACTGATTCGTTCCATAGCCCATTGTGTTTCAAAACTGCTTCGTTACTCGTTTTGATGCAAAATTCTTTGTTTTCTCACTTTGCACCCATCCCGTTCGTTCACTTCAGCTGTTTCTGCTACGCTTTTTCTGAACAAAATATCGAAAGCTCCTTAAATTCGACTGTTTTATTTCAGTTTTTACTCGATCCTTCTTACCTAGCTATATTAATAATTGACTTTTCAATAGCTCCAACAAGCTGAAAGGCATTGATAATCTGCTGAAAAAGTATTTTGATGAAGAATGGAAGGCCAATGATTCATTGAAGTATTAAACACGAGTTCTCAATATATCTGCCACAGACGAGGGAAACAACGAACAACAGGATAATGAAATCGCTATTATTGAAGAAGACGATGGCCTTAGGATTTAGTCTTTTTCTAGTCAGATGTCTTATATCAGTACGCTGATATTTTTGAAAAAATCGTCAAAAAAAAAGGTTAGTAAATTTTTTGTCAGAGGGTGATATTATTTTGTAAAATGGTACCGGATTCATTTATAAAATGGTTGTGAACCTAAATAAATATTACTTATTAAGGGCCGCTTTCTCCAAGTTAGTTTAAACCTAGTTTAAATTTAATCCGATTTATCTCTTGGTTTAAACCAGATGTGACTTTCTTCAAGTCGGTTTAACCTCTAAACTTGGTTTAAACTTAGATTAAGTTAATCCTTCATTTTTACCGGTTTAAACACTGAATTAGGTTTAAACTGCAAAATATAAACAAACATTTTGTGTGATAACATACTTGCTCATGTTACTCAAGAATTATTGTTTAGCACTTGACCGAATACAAAAATGGAAAATATACATAATTGAAATTTTAAATGACATGGAAGAAGAAGATTATAATGTGTTTTTGTTGCCAAAGAGACACATCAATAGACGCAATCAGTTAATCTAAGAATATTTTCAGAATATGTTAAATCAGTGAAGTAGAATTGAGATGAGAAAAAAATGTGTCTTAACGTGCATTATTTTGATTGTAATTGGTTCATAATTAATATCAAGGTTATGTTGTAAATTATGTGTCACTTGAATATCCCATAATGATGTAATTTTATTATTATTAAGCTATAATAATTGTATATCGCTCAACTTAGATCATTTATTATTTAAAAAAAATGATAATAATAATAAAATGGTTCAACATTATTTGAAAAAAATTTATGAAATGTAATAGAGGTTATTGTTATTCTTGGCATAATAATATCATATTGTAAAGAACATTTTATTAACATACAAATTAAATCTCTGAAAACAGCACCGCTCGTTTCATTGAATTTATTCGCCGATTTCTTCCATTCATCCTCCTTCTCTTTGACAGTGACGAAATTTGTTTAGTTCTGGTTTCAAAAATGTCTCTCTTCTCTTCCACAAGAGCCAGAAGAACATTAATTTCACACTGAAAAAAGTTTTTACTTCTTTTTTATTCTTTTTGCTCCATTTTTATAGACTTTTTTGGTAAAAACAAAATAATATGTATAAATAATCTTTCCATAACCCTTACATTACCTTCTCTTTCCATAGAAGTTTCAACAAGGAAATGTAAAGAAATATGTACCAACCTTTTAAAAAACATAATAACCTTCACATGATTAGGTTTAAACCGAGCTTAAACTAAACTAAGGCTGTAGAAAGTGAATCAGAGTTTAAACCTCGGATTAAAGATAATCCGGTTTAAGTTAATCTAAGTTTAAACTGTATTGGAGAAAGCGGGCCTAAGAAGATCAACTTATGCTGTGTGAATTAAAACTCGTTCTTACCATTGTGGTGTGCAGCAAAAGTGTCTCTTTTAAACATAAAAGTGCAAGGGGACGGCCAATATCCATTAATGATTATTTATTTTTATTAAATATAGTCAACCCTCTCATATGACGCACTATACGGTACTAAATATACGGTGTGTACTTTAATTAAGTAGTATTTAAGTAGGTTAGAGTTTGAATGCTTAATTAATAATATATTCAGGCAGAGATGGCCGAATGGACAAAGGAGTACCGTTAGTAATTGGATGGGTGACCGCCCATGAAAGCAATACAGTGCAAGCCATATTCTCTTGGATAAGTGAGACGACTCAAGTTATCATTTCTACGGACTTGCCGTAGTAGTGATAACACTGCCCTTCGCATGATATCGAGAATCGCGGTGTCGTTTTCCATGATGCCAGCAACTGCCCGGAGGTTTTGTCCATGGACAGTTTGCTTCGGGGAAAGAAATATAGGTCCTCGGGGCCTGCTGACTCTGAGCTGCTATAATCCGTTGACTTTTTCACTGTACTTGAACACGAGAGAACTGACCCCTTTTGTGGAAGGACACTTGCATTTCAGGTATGTCCCTAACAATGAACGGAGTATGTCGGCGAAGAATTCTCCATATTCAGCACTTTACTTATCTTGATTTTAAACTTTGTCTTCTTAGCTTTTAGTGTAGTTTTTATGCCCCAATAGCTTCAAAGGTTGTATTCGTTGGACATTAATAACTAAATTTTATATACTTATTATTTGTATTATATATACTTAAGTTACATGATATGCAATGCATTATTGCCTTTGAAACATTGTACAGCACAGATATAGCACAAGACTTATTCAATATTAAATTATATAAAAGTAATAACAAATGGCTAGTAATGATTAAAGTTATATAATAACCCAGCGTTAGTATCTTTATATTTTTATTTTATTATGTATTCTGCTCTTTAAAAGATTTGATCTTTTATAAGAAAGATTTAGCCGGAGTTATCTCGAGTTAACCCCATTTTCTACCGGATAAAGCTGAGCGATAAATTTCCTACTCCTAAGACTGACCATAGATCAAGTCCCCCTGGAATCTGCTTGTAAGGTTCTTAACTTACCTAGATCTAACCCAACTCGATTCAGTGTGTTATTATTATTTTATAATATTAATTATAAAATAAAAACATTAATGTATCTCGATTAGTTAAAGGATACAGAGAAAAAATAATTAAAAAAAGTTAATAATCACTTGTATACCTATAAATATAAATAGGGAACGAATTTTCATGTAATAAAATAAAATAAAAAAATATGTACATGTAGGTATATGCCATTATATTTTAACCAAATTTTCACGTTTGTTCAAGACATATTTTCTTAGTATCATCACATTTACTAAATATACTTATTTAAATACAGCTTTAAATTTTATTAAATAAAAAAAAAAAAGAAATATGGAACCGAAAATTGTAAATATCTAAAAACAAACATGATCAAATTTTTAAGAATATATTATCACGTTATATCGATAAGCAAATAAAAACAAACAAAAAACATATGGCGTAAACTCCCAAACCGTTTGTTGGAACAAAATAAGCGGTAGGAACGAACTGTTTGGGCCTAGATCTTTCCGTGGCCTATTCCACGAAGGCGTAGAACTGTCCACATTGTTCTGGATCATTCCATACCTGACCATTTACGATCATATATAAGGAGCGAGTGATTGAACGAGTTAGTCTGAGTCGAAGCATGTGTCTTAACTGTGTAGCTCAAGTCATATGATTGTGTGTTATAACTTTATCACTTTTGTAACCTTCTCAAATATTTAAGTTGTAACAATTCGTTGGCATTGATAACTGTATATTTCTGTTAATAGATATTTCTCAACCCGCATAAGTTGTACAATATTTATATTTACAGTCATTGTTCATAAATAAATGAAAATAGAGAAATGATAAAGCCCTTTCCCGGAACCTCATAATCCCATTATCAACAAAAATTATTAAACAACTCGTGGGTTGAAATAATTTTATTTATAATTTTACGATGACACACAAAGTATGAAAACACAAATGAAGGGGTCGTGGAAAAATAGTGTCAAGCAACATTTTCAAAAAAAATAAACTGTAGCTGCAGTCTGCTGTATATTGAGTTGGACTATATGTCTATGACGGAAATGCCACCTAAATATGACTAGATAGAGCCTCTATAGTCATATTTAGGTGGCTTTTCCACCATAGACATATAGTCCTGCGTAATATACAGCAGATTGTAGCTATATTTTATTATTATTAAAAATGTTGGTTGGCACTATTTAGACCCCTTCAAATAATCGAAGAGGTTACTAAGAAGTTCACTTTGTAACTATACAGTAACAAAAAAATAACCATATAACTTGAGCTTCAGAACAAGACTAACTCTGCTATCCTCGCTCCTTCTATTTAGTCTGAAAAAGAACTGTCTGGAAGGTTCTAGACCAGCGTAGGTACTCGAACATTGTAGTCACTAACATGTCCTAGAACAGTTTGTTCCAACTGTTACAAAAACAGGTCTAGAACTATTTAAAAACGCACGTTTTGTGTTTTTGATTTGTTTCAAGTTATACTTCTTTATATAAAACGAGCAGACCTTACCACCCGTTGCTGTGGCTCAGTAGCTATAATGCGTTGAGTTAATTATATACTTTTCTTTTGTATACAGTCAAATCCAAATTCACTGATAAAGATAAAAACGTTTCAGCTAATCTATAAACCAACGGGATTTAAAATAGAACTTTACGCCAAATCTAAAATTGTTTGGTAAAGAATTTAATGGGTTAAAATTATTATTATTTACATCTTCTTATATTTGACAATAGTGTGTTAATGAATGACACATTTAAAAGGAACTATTAAAGAATATAATTAGAACTGGTTTAGTAAAATCAAAATAGACAATTAGCAAACATACAGACAGTTATTGTACCAAATTAATCTTTTGCCATAATACATATCAATTAAATTCAGAATATTACACATGATGATATGAGATATCGTATCAGGAGGTCATACTAATAGGTGCACAATGATTTTGGTTAACCTGTCTTTTGATAAAAAAGATAGATTCGATGTTTCTCCCACACGTGAAATGCGACACATAATTTGCCATGGGAAAAAGACGGATTTTCCTAGTCTAAGCCGGAAAAATAGATTAATGCTTACCCTCCATAAATATCGAAAGAAAATGAAATGGTGTGTCAATAAACATACACAGTCGTCTGTTAGAATTTGATAGAACTTACAAAAAAACACACTCGATTGTAGTATAATAAGCATTTAAATTGATAATAAATAAAAGAAATATTGTGGTCTATAATCAAGATAAAAACTATCCTATCTTTCAAAATGGTCAAAATTACCCACAATGATGCAAATTTTATAAAGATCGGTTGTGTAGTTTCTGAGTTTTCCTCTAGACACGAAATTTTTATATATATAAGGATGTTTATTCATTTATAAAGTTTTTTTTTTAACGTTTCTTTATGCTACTTAGGCTAATCGGACGTAGCTACAGTGGGAGTCCTAAATTTTTCCTATCCAGGTATAATTAGGTTAGGGATCTTTAACGAGCATCCGACATCGTACAGGCTCGGGACCTCCATTTTACGTCCTATTCGAGGAACGGCACAGCTAAGGATTTTTTACTCCCATTAAAAAATCCTAGGGCCACCACGGGACGCGAATCCACGACCTTTAGTATAGTAGGTTTTCATGCAAACCACTACACCACAGGTTACCCCCAATTTATTAAGTTTTTAAAATTGTTTTTGTTTTGTTCATTTTTAACCCAAGGCAGACAAGAGCTATCCTTCGGCTCACGATCTTTCAACTTCCTCATATACTCCCACTGTAATATTCTCTACTCTCCCCCTCTCTCCCTATATCGTACTTTTTAAGAATATTTTACAACGCGATTGCTCATATTTCATGATATATCTTGCAATATATCTCCATGATTATATTCCCCCTGAGGGGAGGACGAGGAATCGAGATAAAAACACGGCGAGTAACATATTATGTTGAAAGTAGAAAGCTTAATTTCAATAACCTGGTAGGGTGAGAGAGTGTGGAAGAGGGAGAGAGTGAGGGGGAGTGAGAAGAGAGAGAGAGGAGAGAGAAATTAATCTGCTAACAGAGGTGGCCCGGGTGCATAACTCCTCATTAGGTAACACCCCAGCCCCTCTGCAGCTCCCCTAATTCGGAAATATTACTACACGTATTTCCCTTTACCAGGTGCTCCGTATCTTTTCGGCTCGGATATTACCCAGCAGGTACTAACAGCCTGTCTCTTGCTCGAGGGTCTTACAAGTCTTTAAGCAGCTTTTACACCTTACCCCAAACATGGGAAACATAAAAAAATTAAACGGTCTTTTGTGTCGTTCAGTTTCTTTTTTTCCCTCTAAATTACACTGTATTATGAGTCATTCCATGTCACATCAACCCACTTTTTTGCCTCACCATCTCAGATTTTAATGAAATTTGGTACATAGAATACCTTCCTGTAGACTAAGAAAAATACCAAATTTCAGCTCAATACCTCAACCAGTTTTCAAAATATAGCTGTGCAAACCCACGGAAAAACGCACAATTTTGACCTGTCGCGTCATCTGGAAATTGCAGCTCTTCTATGCGAGATAGAGAGTCGAAATTGATGTCATTTTAAAACTGATTCTTTGACCTTCCTTGTGATATGAAACTCAATAGGGTTTAAGAGAAATTCGTTTTTCAAAATTTCAAATTTGAATTTCTGAAAAAGCTATTTTTTTTAAAATCTGAAAAAAATCAGTAGAGTCGAAAAGGCTGTAATATGTGCTGTAAAAATTACGAAGGGACAGCAATGGGTTCATGCTTAAAATAATTATTGAAAAATTTGAGTTTTGCTTGTGGATGGAAAAAAACCATTAGCTATTATGCTTCTCAAACTGCAGCATATTTTATCAAACTAATTTTTTTCCTACACTTGTCTATTTCTGGATATCGTGATTTGACACATCCATTTTGTCACATTTTTTTAGTAATTTTTTATCTTTTACAGAATGCTTGTCTTTTTTCAAAGGATTGTGTTAATATTGTAGTATTTTGTATCTTTTGTACATTCTCTAAAGATTCAGTTTTAAAAAGGACATCAATTTCAACACTATATCTCGCCTAGAAGAGCTGCAATTTCAATTTCCAGATGACGCGACAGGTCAAAATTGTGCGTTTTTCCATGGGTTTACATAGCTATATTTTGAAAACTGGTTGAGGTATTAAGCTGAAATTTGATATTTTTCTTAGTCTACTGGAAGGTATCCCATGTACCAAATTTCATTAACATCTGAGATGGTGAGGGAAAAAAGTGTGTTGATGTGACATGGAATGACTACAATAGAAAATCCTTTCGCATCAAATTATATTCAAGACAAAAGAGTTATTTTCATCACTTGTACACAAAGTGTTTGTTTTCGGGGCCCGATCGTGTTTAACGTGGGAGGCGTAACCGATCGCTGATATTAGATCAAGCTTTTGGTACCTGCTATGAAAAATACTTTTCATCATACTGCTCATATTTGGGTATATTAAAACATGTACCGTCATAACATAATAAGAAATTAAATTGGCAGTTCAAAAAAAAAAAAAAAAAAAAAAAAAAAAACCTGTTTAATACCATAGAAGAAAAATACTGTAACATTTACAAGGGTTAAAAAAAATCATTTAAAGAAAAATATCAATTTTAAATGCTAAACAAATAATCAAAACACAACTAATTGAACAGGTTACAAAAAATATCACTTTGTAAAACAGAAATCATCATTGTCGTAAAGAGAACGGGCGTAGAATGTTCTGGCCCGGCGTACTTGAATATCGTAGTCACAAACACGTTCTGTGACAGTTTATTCCTGCAGTTACTTCGTTCCAGTAATAAGTATAAAATCATCCTAAACCATATTTTTTATCTTTTGTTTTCGTTAACGTTGCAATTCTTACATATTAATATTAATATTAGTAGTACAACTATTATTATTCATTATATTAAACCATTCATTATTGCCATGCAATCCCTCGTATAGGACGTAAAATGGAGGTCCGGAGCCCGTACGATGTCAGGTACTCGTTAAGAATCGCAATCCTAATTAAACCTGGATAGGCAAATTTTAGGACTCCCACTGTAGCATCGTCCGGTTAGCCTTAGTAGCATAAAGTGACGTTAAAACAAACAAACTTATAATTATTATTATTCATTATATTAATCCCTCTAATATATTCGCTTTCATATAAAGTACGGGATTCAGCTGGAAGTAGTTCGTTTAAAGTTTCTTGTGCTTCTTCTAAAATATCTTCTGGTATTTGGATGGTATTTTAGAACACTGTAGTACTACAAGTTACTTCTTTTAAACAGATGTTTATTGATATGTATTAGTAGTAGGTGAGGTTAGCGGACCGAAAAGGTTTTTCAGGCCTAGGGACAAAAAGTATAAAAACTTAAAAACTTTATAAATATAAGTATAAAAACCGTAAAAAACTTTACGGACTCAAAGCATGTATAGAAAAATCTTTTCACACAAATTAAATTCAACGTCGTCAAAAATACGTTCTTCTGCAAATTTACGATACCAGTCAAAGGTTTAGACTCGCCATCAGATTTTGTAAAATAAATAAGTAACAACATTTTATTTATTGGACAACGTACCAACTATAATTTTATTTTTAATTTATTTATAACTTGCTTTAATATCCCGGTTTCACCCACGAAATTTTTAAAACAATGAGAAAAACCGTGGGTACAGATAAGTTCGTTAGGACAGAAATGAGATTTTTTTTTACTCCAACGGTTGATTTCGTAAAAATCTAATGTATAGCGAGATCATAAAGATTTTTATAACAATAAAGAATATACCCAGAGATTGGCTGTTATGCAATTTTAATATGGACAGGTGTCCGCACCCGGTATGAAAGAACCACTAAGCGAAATTTGGAGACTTTAGGACAAACGGTATGTATTTCCATAAAGAACAAACAAAAAAAAAACCTAACAGAATTTCATCTTTCTTTATATAGATTGTATTCGAAACAATCATATAATTTTTCAAATGTTATCTCTTGGATTACAATTATTTTTTAAACTTGTGAATTAAATATAAGTGAGTCTAAACTTTTGACCGGTACTGTAATTGTGTCTTTTTAACTTTAATCCTGATTAATTAATTTCAAACTGATTTTTTATTCTTTATTATTTATTATTTATTTCGTATTTATATCTTTAATTTTATATTTATTTATATCTTTATTATTTATTTCGGGGTTATAGGATCTAAGTTACAACGGAGCTAACTCATGTACCAGAAGGTACCCCAATAAAAATATAAATATAATGATTTATGAAAATATTTATTTCTCAATCAACACATAAGAATGTATAAATATATTGTCTTTGATTTTATAAACAACGTTCGTACGTACCAGAGTTCTCCTTTCGTCTTGGCCCACTTGCAGGTGTCGTTGTGCGTTCGTCACCGTTTTATATTTTTCGAGCTCAAGTCCGAAATATTGCTTTTCTAGCCTTTTTAATTAAACTGAATTATTTTCAATAATGATTAAAATCATATGTGATTTTTTAATCATTATTCTCTACAATATCAATGCCTCTCTCCATTGTAATGTCACATTCATTAATTCCCTTATTAGGAGAATTTATAAATATACAGTATATACCAGAATTTCAACTCAAACATATCGCACGCTGGTAAGAAAATGTTTAAATATATTAATATCGAGTTATGCATACCGTTGGAATCTTTACTGTACGTCGTAAACCTACGATCATCAGTCCTATAGTATTCAGTACTGATTCTCCATTTTTCACTGTTAAAGATATTCCGCTACTTAGGACTCCAACTGGACAAACGTTTAAAATGGAATTTTCATACAAGACAGAGTTGGGCGTATTCGTATTCGCGAATACGAATACGAATATTAGCAAAAGCACTCTTAACCTGCGAATACGAATACGAATATTCGTATTCGCACATAAGGAATACGAATTTATTTGTATTCGCAAATTTAAATACGAATTTATTTGTATTCGCAAATTTAAATACGAATATTCGATTATTCGCAGGGAAAATCTGCGAATATTCGATTATTCGCAGGAAAAATCTGCGAATAATCGCGCATTCGCAGGGAAATTCTACGAATAATCGTATTCTCACAGCTGAAATACACAAATTCGTTCGTATTTACTTGAGAAAAATATAAATACACTCGTATTCATTGCCAAAATCAAGATCATTGCCAAAATATACCAATACACTCCTATTCCGGGGAAAAGAATAGGAGAAATTTGCATTCGCAGGTCAAAAATGGGAATTCGGCTATATCCTCAAAATATCATAGGAAGAAATGAAAATAAATTATATGTTCTTTGATATTTTTGATTATGAACTTTGATATTTTTGATGATTACCTTGAAGTATCTAAATATTTAATTGCTGTGTGTAAATTGGGTTTTCCCGTTAATTCTTAAATAAATAAATGTACTACCACACAACTTATTTTCTACGATGACCCTTATAATTCAAGATTAGTTATTAAAACGTATATTTTGGAACAACAAAGTGAAAATAACCAATTATTTCTTTAAGACAGGAAATTATTGCTAAATAACCCGGTGTAAGTTTTACGAAAAAAACGTGAAAAATGAAAGTGGTCGTTTAAACGCAAAAATCCTTTAAAAAAGAAAACAAAGTGCGACTTTTTGCATTTGAATCAATTTATTTCCGAAACCATAGATCCCAGTTATAAATGGTTTAGATCCAAAAATGTTGGTTAATTAATTGCTGACATGGGAACCGTTGTCAAATTTTCGTTTTGAATAATTTCAAGAGAGCTAATTTTTTTAATCACTCTTGAAGTTGCCTACATAAGCTTTGAAAATTACCGAACGCATTTTTGGATGCTGCGATCTTCACTATTTACCTAAGCTACAGTTTCTAGAGCAAACAGCAGTCTACATTAAATTATCTTATATACATCTTACAAATCTATATTATATTTATCTTATAAATATACATCAGTTCAAAATGTAATGTATGTTCATAAAAAAAAATTAAAAAACAAAACTCCGATAATCTTAAAATCGTAATTCCCCAAATTTAACATTGAAATTGGTAATAAAATTGCTAAAATACATGAACGAGATTTTCAGATGTTCAAAAACGAGATTTATATGTAACTAAAGACCCTTCTAGTAATGCTCCTGCAGTTAAATTAAAAATGAAGTTGAGGAAATCCTAAGCACTCATAAAGACGGCAAGGATCTTCAAGAAATATTAGATTCTTCATCGAAGAAGAGGAAAACTGCGGAGAAATTAGAACCTTTTCACTTCCGCCCTAGAGCCCATTCTTCTTCCGCTATAAAACCCGGTAACTCCTGATGTCTTACACATTTTGATCATCCACCTACTTCTCACAAACTACTAAAGTAACCGATGGAACATAAACAACTTCTTATAAGTCCGAGCTATCATCGCCCGCCAGCACCTGCTCCACCGGCAAGTCATCTCTCTTTACCTAATCCTATAACTCTAGATTATAATATAATATTCTGTAATATTAGTGGTTACTCAAATATTTTTGATAATAACATAAACACATTATGGTTTTTTACCATTTACAGGAAATGCGGTAAAGACTAAAACTACTAGTAGGGGGAGTGGAGGAATAATTACTTTTATAAATAAAACTTATCTACCGACATTAGCTTACTAGAAAAAAATCAGTTTACTATTATAGTGGGATTTAATTTTAAATCTAACCACATAATTTTATGTAACACTTACTTTCCTGAGGAAAGTTTCCTCCACGTTCTGATATTGACGATTGCTTAGATATGTTCAATTATAGCTTATCGAATATCTTGATCAATTATCAGAATAGCAAAATAGTCCTTTGTCGGGATTATAATTGTCACGTGGGAGGCCTAAACAACCTACACCCTAACACAATTGACTCTCCATATCTCTATGACACCCGAATAGTTACCCATGAATATATAAATAAAAGAGGTAGAATGTTAGCCGAAACGATGGAGTCTTTAGGATTTATCCTGTGTAATGGGCGGTCAATGTCTGATAGACCAGGTAAAATTACCCACATTTCAAGCAATGGAAAATCGACAATTGATTTCATATGGATTAATGATAACTTTCTTACATTATTTTTGGACATGAAAATATCAACTCTTACCGAATTCACTGATCATCTTTCTTGTATTCTCACAATCCAATATTCAAGCCGTCAATCTAATGATAATAAAGGAAACTTTCACAATTATCACAAAATGCATATAAAATGGAAACAGGAAAACATATTAAAGTTTGTCTACTACCTATTTAACTCAGAAAGAATATATTTTAACTCCGAAAATTCCAATTATCTCTATGATAATTTTATCACTGGTATAACCTCTCGTGAATTCCGGATTGAGTGACGAAAAATTTGAGCAGTGTGTTCTTCTGCGGTCCAACGCAAATGCAAAATTTTGACATTGTTTTCAGATTGAATATTTTATAATTGATTATTGCAATTATCAGCAAACTTTAATTTCTTTAAATTAGTTAATATTTTTGTTTTGTTTTTATGAATTGATTAAGCTGCCTATTTCTAGAATTATTTCCCTGATTACACATGTGAAGAATTATTTTTGATTCTTTTTAATATTTTTGAATTGATTATTGCAATTAAGCAAACATTAATTTCTTTAAATTAATTAATACTTTTGTTTTGTTTTTATGAATTGGTTGATTATTGCATATTCTAGAATTATTTCCTATTTGATAAAATATTTGATTACTCATTTTTTTTTTTTAATGAATTGATTGATAATTGCCTATTTCTAGAATTAGTTCCTGCTTAATAAAATATTTGGTAACACATTTGAGAATTATTTTTAATATTTTTTAATTGATTATTGCAATTAAGCAAACATTAATTTCTTCAAATTGATTAATACTTTTGTTTTGTTTTTATGAATTGATTGATAATTGCCTATATCTAGAATTAGTTCCTACTTAATAAAAACTTTGATTATTATTAAATTACACACTTGAAGAATTATTTGATGAATAAATCCTCCTCCACGAAAATCCAGGAAAAAATACTAATACCGGTATATTCTCAACTAATAACACTAATTAAGGCATTCCATGACTAAACATTAATCTTGTTGTATTAATTTTTAGGTTAATTTTAAAAGTGATTCTTAAAAGTAATATATTTTTAATGTAAATTATAGTAATTCGGCAAACATGATTTTCACCAGTTCAACAAAAACTGGGTCTTTTGTTAATATTAAAGATTTGGTTTGCCCAATGATTATTTTTATGGCTGCTTCAACATTGTTGAGTCCTGGAATGCATGAATTAGTGGTTTTAAAAATTTAATTCGATTCTTGGCGAATTTTGCCCAGTACTTATAATATTTAAAAACTTTTTAGTTGAGAATATAGATGTATTCATATTTTTTTCCAGCGAAGATAGGTGGATTCGTATATTTTGGTAGCGAATACGAGTATATTACTGTATTTCAGCTGCGAAAATATTAATATTCGCAGATTTTCCCTGCGAATAATCGAATATTCGTATTTAAATTTGCGAATAATCGAATATTCGTATTTAAATTTGCGAATATAAATAAATTCGTATTCCTATATGCGAATACGAATATTCGTATTCGTATTCGCAGGTTAAGAGTGCTTTTGCTAATATACGAATATTCGTATTCGCAGGTTAAGAGTGCTTTTGCTAATATTCGTATTCGTATTCGCAGGTTAAGAGTGCTTTTGCTAATATTCGTATTCGTATTCGCTAATACGAATACGCCCAACTCTGATACAAGATTGAAACGACAGGAAACTGCTCGAGGTTACCGCCTACTTCGAGCACTTAATGGCCAAACGCTCATAACTCCCTCCCCATCAATAACAAAAGACTCCTTTATATGACAATAATAAGACCTATTTGGACTTAAGGGATCGGGCTCTGGGGCTCCACCAAACCATCCTACTCTTCTCGTATCCAATTCCTACAATCAAAACATTACAATTCAAAATCCTTAATTCTCCTTTTTTTTTTTTTTAAATATTCATAAAGACCTTGATGTTCCATGTATCGCCGACGTGGCCAAGTCCAGATACCAATACTATCACAATATACTTCCCACTCATCCTACTCATCCGAACACTCTTGTCTCTGTCCTAGCTTCCACCTGAATTCCTGACAACTCACCGAGGCGTCTGAAAAGAAGATGGCCTCAAGACCTTCTTATTTAGAATTATTATTAGAGAGCTACCGATCAGTAGCTTCTCTACAATTTTATTCACTTGATTTTTAATTTCAATTTTTGTTTTCTTCACATTTACTATAGATGCATCATTTTAATACTCTAAAAAAAAAAAATCTGGTGCGTGCGACAACTTTCACTTACCAACTTACTTAGATTAGAAATTAATGCGTTTTGTTAATTGCCACTTCTCAAATGAATAGAACAGTTTAATTATAACGCATTGATTTGTCATTAAAGGCGTACGGCGCATGCGTGAGCTCAAGGTGTTTTATGAGTTGACGGAATATTTTTCTTTTTTTCTCCTGTATATGTTTACTTCATTTTCTTCATATATCATATTTAGCCGTTTCTTATTTTTAAGCGTGATGAGAGACAGATAATTTCCCAATATAAACTAAAACAAAGGTACTTTATAGAAAAACAAAAAAAGCCCCTTCCCCATTTAAGCCCCCTCAGAACATTTTAATAATAATAAATCTTACCTGATATTAAATAACAACTAATTTTCATTAAACATAACGAATTTGATAAAAATCGTTAAAGCCGTTTTTGAGATAATCGATCAAAAAGGTAAAAATTGGACAAAATTTATTAAGTAAAGTCCCCCCTCCTGTTGATCAATTTTGATGAAATTATAACAATCATATCTCGGGCATATAAATACATCAAATACCAAGTTTGATCAAAATCGTTAAAACCGTTATTGAGTAAATAAAAAAAAACACGTGAAAATGATACAAAATTTATTAAGTAAAGTCCCCCCTCCGGTTGATCAATTTTTACAGTCATATCTCGGGCATATCAATAGATCAAATACTCAGTTTAATCAAAATCGTTAGAGCCGTTTTTGAGAAAATCGAAAAAAACTTAAAAAGTTATCAAATAAAGTACCCCCTCCCTTTGAGCAAATTTGATGAAATTTTTGCTGTCACATCGCGGGCATATACATACGCTAAATACCCAATTTCAGGGTCGCACGGTTTATAGTTTTTGAGCTAGTCTGTTCACACACACACACACACACACAGACACACAGACCATTTCGCGGGACTTGGTTATTTTGACTCAGGGGACCCCAAAACGTGTATTTCCGTTGAAAACCGGAAGTCGAAAATTTTCACGATCGCAATACTTCCACTTACTATACATTTCATATATAGGTAAGTGAAAGTAAAAATTCATATACTTAAGTTTTTGTATACTCCATAATAAATAAAAACACTGCAGATTCCTACATGCTACACACTTCCTTATTATCAGTTCCGACTTAGCTGACAGATCATTTAAAGTAAACCACAATAATGCATACTCTTCCCCCTTCCACCAGTCAGCAGGTAATCGTCAATTATCAATTGGACCTCGAGGTACTAAACTCGGTCCCAATCCTCTACACAGTTAATACAGACGATATCCCAACGCATCCTAACAATGTAATTACCACGTATGTTGAGGAAACTTGTGTGCTGTCAGTTTACATGCTAATTTTCCGTATAAGTTTTTGTAATTTAATCATGTAATTTTACAGGTTGGGATTATCTGGAATAAAAAAAAGTTTATTTAACATTACGAGAGTTATTAATTGTTGTTTATATTTTTTTTTTATCTTCTGCTACTTTAACACGTTAGGTGCAGCGTCGTATTTGAGGAGTATCCTGAACTGTACGGTATCGCTCCTAGGAGTACGACTGATGGGATGAGCCACAGACGATATCGGGCGTCGGGGTCCGATGGGAATGCTCTGACGAATGCAATATTTTTTGACTAAAAAGTGAATTAAATGAGCGTCTCAAGGGCATTATCTCTTGGTAAGGATTGGAACTAGACATAATAGGCGCAGGACAGGCCGATACTGGATTTACGCCATTCTTTATCGAAAATCGGACCTAGGAGTCTGATTTAAAAAAAACAAACAAAAAAATGTCTGCTGTTAGCAACATTTTTTGCAATAATCTCATTAAAAATCGACTAAATTAAGTATTTGAAGTGTTCAGATTTTCGGACATTTTCATATGAAAATCGGCTGTTAAGAGGGGAATGTAAGACATCAGACCCCAGGTGACCGATGCCGCACCTAACGTGATAACTACCAATTCGAATCTTATACATACAAATATATGGTATGTAAGATACGAAAAAAAAATAAGGAATCCCTCAACAAAATTAATTAGCCACTCCTTAATTGATACGTAAATAGAAGGTTTAGCCGCCGGTTAGAAGATAAAAAGAAGGCGCGGCCTGGGATTGTTTAATCAAGGGAACCCCGAGAGCACAAGAACCCATCCCAATTAGTGAGGCCGCCATTTTGTAAAAAATTATCCCAATGAGTGAATTATATAGAAAGGGGTCAAGAGGCGGGTGGTGGGGGTAATCCGACCCCCCCCCGCTTCGTAGCAATTACTTGTATCTTCCATTGCGGTTTAATTACCGAGAAATTGGGTTACTTTCTTCAGTTCAATCCGAGCAGGATTTTTAATGCTTCGCTTTATTTTAATTTACATTTTATTTTTTTTTTTATCATGAATAAACTTTTATGTAATAGTTGTTTATATAACTAAAAATGTGAGATACTTCGAGGTGCTTTATTTAAAGATTACTTTTTATGATGGTAAATAAATTATTATTAAGTGACTTATCCTCTATTTTTTTTTCCTCTTCTTGTTCTTTCGTCTCCTTCTAATCTCTTAGGGTGTTTATTTTTTATTATTTCAGTTTATTAATACATCGAACATCTATTCAACTGTCCTTAGTTATTTTTCATTTATAAGAACAACGTTTCGGACTTTTGTTTGTCCATTTTCAAATATCTAAAAACATGTTCTAGTCTATTTAAAAAACAATATATAAAATTACATTATACTCAAAAACAAAATAACAACATACAAAAACTTTTTAATTTCAAATTTTTTATTTAATGTTAAAACATTCTAAAAATATTTTATACAAAATATAAAAATGGATATATCTTTAGTTTTTTTAATAAAAATTTTTTTAAAAGTGTTACGCCATTGCTTATTAAACTTTTTCCACCAGGGTAATTCCACGTCACTTCAACACAGGCTTGAGCCTCATCATTTCACATTTTCTTGAAATTCGGTATATGTATACTACTTGTATCTACTAGAGCAATCATGAAATATTACTAAGATATGTCTACCCGTTTTTGAATTATTGGTCTCTAAAGCCCTCAGAAATAGGTCCAGAAGCAGAAAAAATCATGATTACAAATAGCTGTAGATATTTTCCAAATTTGACTAGGACTATCAGATTGGTGTCGTTTAACAGCGCATTCCATGCCGTTTCATATGATATACAACAATGTTTAGGTTGGTACTGAAGAAATTTTCTTAAAACTAAATGTAAAATTTTAATTTCAATTTTCTGAAATAGGGCATTTTTTGAAAAATAGATAGTATCATATCTATTCATACAGCAAAATATAAAAGTGGAATGAAAATTTCTTCATTACTAAAAAAATTGAAAGCTAGTAATCACATTTCATAAATCTAGCATTTTATGATTAAAAATAGTTGCTGATGTTATTCCAAATTGGACTATGACTATGAAATTGGTGTCTTTTAACAGCGCATTCCATGTCATTTCGTGTGATATGGAACATTGTATAGGTACAGGCAGTATGACCTATTTAAAAAATATATATGTACAAATTTTAAAAAAATGCCCTTTTTGAAAAAATTGAAATTAAAATTTTAAACTTGGTTTTAAGAAAATTTCTTTAGCATCAACCTATACATTTTTGTATATAACATGAAATGGCATGGAATGCGTTGTTAAACGACACCAATCTCATATTCCTAGTCATATTCGGAAAACATCAGCAGCCGTTTTTAATCATAAAATGCTTCTTCTTCTTCTATCGGCACGACAGGCGCACGAGGCTGCCCTTGGCCTGCTCAATGGCTGCCAGCCATCTCTCTCTATCTTCTGCAAGGGTGATAGGAATCCCCAGTTTGCGAAGATCCTGTTCCACAGCATCCTTCCATCGTCCTCTTGGCCTACCACGTGGACGCACACCATCCGGAATGTTCTTATACAACCTCTTGACCACTCTTTCATTATTCATCCTTATCACATGTCCAAGCCATTTCAGCCTTTGTATCTTGATGTAGGATGTTATGCTTGCTTCTTTATAGAGCCGGAACAATTCATTGTTTTTTCTTCTTCGCCACTGGCCATTATCGCATACAGCCCCTAAGATTCTCCTCAGAATCGCCCTTTCAAACCTATCTAGCAGGTTGGTACTTTTCTTGTTGAGGGTCCATGTTTCTCCACCGTATGTTACCACTGGCCTTACAAGTGTCTTGTAGAGCATAAACTTGGTAGTACGGCTTATAAGTTTGCTTTTCATAAGGTTAGAGATGGAGAAATAAGCTCTATTTCCTGCAACTATTCTCTTTCCTATCTCTTCCTCCTCATTCAGGCTATCATTGATTACAGAGCCAAGATACGAAAAACTTTTGACCACCTCGAAACTGTACGTGCCTATTTCACAGTGAGTCTGCCTCCCCAGTATACCTTTTCCCAGTGCCATAATCTTGGTTTTCCCTGCATTGACATGAAGGCCGCTCTTTTTTGCTTCGATATCCATTGCTTCAAAGGCGACTCTGACACTCTGAAGGGATCTACCAATGATGACTACGTCATCTGCATAGGCCAGGACCTGGGTCATCTTGGTGAAAATTGTTCCCTCCATGTTCATTCCTGCTCTATATCATAAAATGCTAGATTTATGAAATTTTATTACTAGTTTTCATTTTTTTTAGTAATGAAGAAATTTTGATCCCACTTGTATATTTTGTTGTATGAATGGATATAACAAAATACCAAATTTCAAGAAAATCTGAGATGGTGAGGTTCAAAATGATATATTTTTGTGTTGATTTCACGTGGAATTGCCCACCACTCAAGTGCTCATTGCTTTCTTGTGGACTAGTCCTTATTTTTCACCCCCCCCCCTATTCATCCGAAGCCTATATCTTATATCCCCACTCTTTTATATTTTAATTTTGTTAATAATTTCGGTATAATGGGTTCCTATTCCCCCATATCTCTTTTATAATTCAGTGTTTATTAAGTTTTTGGTTATATGTATTGCTTCTTTTAATTTATTTTATTTTATTATTTTGTCCTCTATCTATAATTTTCGTATCATCAAAATCAAATTAATGATTTTGAGTTATTGCATGTTTGGCTAAAGCTGATTTATTCATGTTTTTGGGTTGCTGATGCTATTTTTATGTTGTAATATTCTTGTTTTTAAATTTTGTGATATTTCACCAATATAATATTTATCTCTGCAGTCCTACATCTTATTTTATAAACTATATTGAGGATATCCAAATGTTTTACTTTAACTGAGATACTTCGAGGTGCTTTTTTATAGATTATTTTTTACGATGGATGTATAAATTATTATTAAGTGCCTTATTCTCTAATTAATTTTTTTTAAAGAATTAATACATTCTGCCACAATCAAGGGCATTAATATTAGAGCTGCAAGGACTCATTCACACAATAGCTATATACAAAAGTAAATAAAAAAAAAAGAAAAGAAAGAAAGTAATAATCTTTATAAATAAAGATAAAAATCTTTTTGATTGTTTGTTATTTATAGAAATCTAAACGACATGGATTTCATTGGCATAATTTCAGTCGATCTCTGCGTTAATTGTTATAAAAATGTTATGATCTCGCTTTACATTGATTTTTCACGAAAACGACAGTTCCATTAGAAAAATGAAATTCCCCAGGTCTATCCGGGATATACAGCTATAATCTACTAATATAAAGATAAAATTCTGTTTATTTGTTTGTTCTCTATAGCAATCCATACCGTTTGTTTATAACTTTCCAAATTTCTCTCAGTGGTTCTTTGATACCAGCTGCGAACACCTGTCCGTATTAAAATTACATAACTTTAGCCAATCTCTGGGTATATTCTTTATTGTTATAAAAATCGTTTTGATCTCGCTTTACATCGAAGACGAAATTCTCCGGGTGAAAGCGGGATATACCGCTAGTAAAAAATAAAGCTTAAACCTCGAAGAAGGAAAGAAACGGAAAAAAAAATAACAATCTCAAAAATTAAATGAAAATACCGTTTCGGATTTATACCTGATTCTCTAAATTAGAGACCCAGAAAATACCAGGAGATGATTGTTCTAATTGTCAAGAGGATAGTCAAAAGAATCAACAGAAGGAAATTAATCTGAAACCAAATGCAGAGGCATTTTTAAAGTATAGCTCACTGAGAGTTTGAACTCTACTATAACCGAGGTCAACTGAAACAGTCTTTCCCACCTCTGCCTGTTTTGGAATAGTGATTTTCATGGTTTTTACTTAAAATTATTTATTAGTTACTTGAATTTTTATTTTTATTACTAACAGCTGTTTTTTATAACATCCTTTGTGCTACTAAGGCTAATCGGAAGATGCTACAGTGATAGTCCAACACAGGTATAATTATGATAGCGATCTTTAACGAGTACCTGACATCTAGAACTCCATTGTACTTCCTATCCGAAGGAAGGCATAGTCAAGAATTTCTTTACTCCTTTTAAAACATCCTGATGAGTACATGCTGGGCTACAAACCCGCTCAATAGTGTTTTGTATTTTGCTATGCTTACCACTACACCACAAGTGGCACCACCATTATATTGCTTATATAAATAAAAATATTATCAAAATATCACTTAAACTTAAAATCAATAAAGAAGGAAAAGGGATATATTTATTACGTAAGTGTCTCTGTATTTTATACTATTCAACAATTATATTATTTTATCATTGGTTTACAAATACATTCATGTATGTATGTATTTAATAATGTTTTATCTTAGAGAAAGATTTAGCGGACGAGACTATAACCAGACCCTTTATCTGCGAAAGGTCTTTTATTCAGTTGGGAACCCGGGGGACACATTTTAATGGGAATATTTCACTGCGTAATCCCCAAAGGCCGTTTACTTTTAAATTGTATTCCAGATAAGAGTTTAAAGCCTTCCATTGAAGTAGATACCGCCAGAAACATTCTATGTAGCAAAAACTGAACTTTATTTTATTTTAATCTTCTGTTCTAACAACAATGCACAAATTTGAAATTTTGCATGTTATTGCATGTCAGATAAACTGTTATAATTTAAATATATATATAAACTTAAAAGAAAATTTATTTATTCCACCCTACCTTTTTAAACAGTGGTATGATGAGTATGCCTGCTTAATATTTAATTGTTGTAGGTATTTACACCTCTACACACAATCTCCACCTCCTTAAATCTTCCGTAAATATGTAAATAGTTAAACTAGCATTGAGTACATATTTATTTTATTCTTATAATAATCTTACTAGCTCAAACGTTTAGGAGCTGATACAATTTTGTTTTTAATATCCAAATCTTCTTTTTCATACTGTCTTTTATATTGTTTTCTGAGGTTTATTTATATTTTTTCTATAGACCATTCCACACATTTCATTTTGTTTTTCTTTTAAACTAGCCAGATAAATGGCTCTGGAATATGAACATGTTTTGCTATTCTTAGGTGACTAGATGTCCCAGAATACAAATTAATTACTTTCTTACAGTTTCCACCGCTTTTTGCGTTTTGTTCATCAGCCTCATCTTCACCTCCTCTGTTCGGCGGTCTCCCTGGATCCTCTTCTCTTCGACTGAAGGTAAAGTGGGTTAGGCCCACCGCTTTCTTCCACAAATTTTTTGAAATTCGGGTAGTTTTTTATGGTCACGAGCTGAGGTAGTCGCTCCCTGACGAACGCAGAGCCCAGTCTTCCTCAGCAGTTTAGCGCATAGTGTCTCACAGCCAACAATAGGCTCGACAGTTTCTGTCGATGTTTCTTCACAGTGGGTCGATGTTTTTTCCATGATAGAAAAGTTACGCTCGAAATCCCTCATTCCCCGTAAGAATTTGTGAGACACAATAGTCAGGAATGACCAAGTCTTATCTAGACTTGGGGGTACGTAACAGAACATGAAGGCTTTTATTTTTTTTTCTCCTCGGATGCAGTTTCCCCATCAATATCAAAAACAAACAGTACAGCTTTGTTCTGTTTATTTTTTTTCATGTTTCTTTTTTTTTTTTTTTCATTGTGTGTCCATAGATACAAAGAGGGTTTTTTCGCCTTTTTTTTATAGTGTTTTCTCATGCAAAAAAATAATGTTTGCCTACCAAAAAATTACGCTGAAGTCATCGAACCATACACTAAGCTTCTCCTATTGACATAGAAATCATATAAATGGGTTATATAGGGATAATGATTTTATGGTAACACTTATGCGGATTTAAATTATTTAAGAAGAAAATAATAATTCACTATGTCACTCTCATACAATATAAGCTTGAATAATTACCAATATATATTACATACAATATATGTGTGTGTATATGTAGTGATATCAACTTGTAACGACACTGTAACGTAACGTAACCATATGATTCGATCTTCAGAGCAAGGCTAACTCTCAAGTCCGTTGCTCCTTATATTTAGTCTTAATCAGAACTTCCTTGAACGTTCCAGACAAGCGAAGAAAGTACTCGAACAGTCACGAACAGTTTGTTCCAACAACAAGTCTACTACGCTTTTCAATCATATGTTTTTTTCATTACACTGCATATGTAACACGTGTTTTCAATACATGTTTTGAGTACGCAAAGTACCCCTTTTCTGTACTAGGAGGTAAAAGATTCTTTTCTGTACTATTATTGAATATTAGTACAGAAAAGATATAATGTGATAAATTAACTTTGCTTTCTGAAACCATATATTGAAAACACCTGCTACCGAAATATTGTAATGAAAACTATAAATTTAAATTATCATTAGGTATTTCACAGTTAAAAAATTTTAGTCATAAACTATGTCTGATTACAACTTATTACTAACCTACTTTATTTTATTTTCTGTTTTTTTGGGCTTTAAAATATACATTTTAAAATATATAAATCAATTTCCGTATATATATAAGAATAGTATAAGGATCTATAGTCTCAGTATAATGAAAAGTAATTTTCATCACGTTTTCGGTACGCGGTCTTTTTTCCGAGCTCGGCTTCGCCTCGCTCGTAAAACTATACCTCGTACCGAAAACACACACTTTGGCACACACTGGGCCACCGTCTCTATAATCGCCGGGGTGGATTGTGTGCATTTGTGGTGGATTTAAGTGTTTCTGCTAGTGGGTTCATGCTGAAAGTTAGTTTTTGATGAAAGTTTTTATAGTATAGTATGGCTGCATCGATTACTGTTTGGATGTTTAGGATTAGTCACGTAGTACGGTGCATATACAATCCTCTTCAATACTTTTCATTGAAAGGATTAGATCCTTTGGATATTTGAGGGCTTTACAGTGCCCCATAAAAGCAATAACTGGTTTAAAGAATGGTTAAAATTAGCGGATCTTCTAGGCTGTGAACTGGACAAGGTAGAAAGATGGGAAAGACAAATGAAGAAGAAATTTTAGGCAGGAATTGGTGGTAACTATCATCTAATGTATACAAAACTTGATTCAAACGTTAATTATGTAAACGATGATAACTCCATAGACTAATTCAGACGGTGTTCAAAGCTAGAGGGGAGCTTTTCAACTTAAACTGCAAACCATGGCTGAAAGATATAGTATACACCTGCTCCATGTGCAATAGTAAGGAGGATGAAACCATGTTTCATTTTATTGGCAGATGTCCGATTCTAAACTCATTCAGAAAAAATTAATTAGGAAAAAGTAGCTTAACACAAAAAGAGGTTATAGAAATTTTAAATGGAAAATGTTGGAGGGCGTTATTTTTCTATATAAAGGAATCTTTAATTTATAGACAATTTCTGATAAACGAATTTAATTATTATGATTAATATTGAGTAATATATAGTTTTGGTATACTCTGAAGAGTTAAGTACATTATGATTATTAAAATTTTGGGTTTTTTTTATGTGAAAATTTTGTATGTTATATAAAAGGTAATTTTATTTGTTATTATTTGTTTATAATTTATTAAAATCAAAGGTTTGCTATTTTAATTTGATAGACCAAAACAAGAAAAATACATAACAAAACGATGAGCGGGTGAATGGTGAGGAGATACTCGTAGTTTTTTTTTTTTTTTTTAAATAATGACGAGACATTTCAAAGAAGTGTTAATATAGTAGGAAGTTAAGATATGTACTAGAAAATGGACAAACAAGTCCGAAACGTTGTACATATGTAAAGAAAAATAAAGATGACAATTAGAATGGAAATTTGTTGGATGTATAAAATTTTCCTGAAAAAATACACATAACAGAAAAAAATATAGAACATCCAAAGAAATTAGAAGAAGAAAGAAGAAGAAGAAAAAGGAAAGATGAAAAAAAAAAATAAATAAAGGAAAAGATAATTGTAATTACTATTTTTGACATCAAGCTGATTCCCTGGCAGACGGCATATCCATGCCAGAATTTAGTGTTTTGTATAAAATGTAAAATTTTAAAAAAGAAATTTTGTAAATAAAGCACATTTATCTATCTAGCTATTTATCTATCTACCAGTGCCCCATAACTCTATCCCGTATGTCCAAATGGGTCTAATCAGCATGTTGTATGTTGTAAGTCTGTTGGTTAAGGATAATTTAGAGCGTCTGTCAAGAATTCTGGAATCCAAATCATTGTGCAATTTACTTTTTAACTCTTTATTTTTATGAATAACATTGACTACTTTTTTTTTTTTCATGTTATACTTGTTTAAATAAATACTTGTTTAAATAAATACTTGTTTATTTTATAATTGCTAGGAAAAATTTAAACGCTACAATATTTATAACAACACCATACGCAAAGATATTGACAGACATTCCGACTGTCACAGCCACTCAAATCCACTTATCCTTATCTCTCTTCCTAGCAGTTACCTGGTCGACGAATATTAAACCGGCATTGGCCAAAAAATCTGCTCCAACAATGACAGTCCTGTGAATAAATATAAACTCAAGGAAAAAAAACCTATTTTAATTAGTTTAAATCATTTATTTTGGAATATGATTAACAAATGATATTATTTAACGTTTACTGTAAATTATTAGTTACAATTTTAATACACTATTTAATAATATTGCAAGGATTAGCTAAAATTTGGACAAAATAACGAAACAGACCTGTGAAAAAGTATAAACTCAAACATTTTCTGTCTCTTTAATAAGTAAATTCATTTCAATAATGAACACTTCTTCCGTGTTTTTTGATCACCTCCAACAGTCTTTTAGGAAATCTTCTTACTAAATTAATTAAAGTGCTCTCTGGTATGTTTTCCCAAGCTTGAGTTATTCTTTCTTTGAGCTCATCAATATTTTGGATTTCTGGCTTCTGAAGGTCGTAGACTTCTCTTGCCATAATCCCCCATAAATTTTTAATCGGATTGAGATCCGGACTAAGAGCCGGCAAATCCAAAATGTTGATCCCGAAATCCGAAAACCATTGTTTTGTAGAGCGTGCAGTATGAATCGGCGCGTTATCCTGCTGAAAAATGATTTTTTCCTCTTCCAGTATTGTAATGAACGGCAAAAGAAACTCTTCTAAAACATTTTGCGTTCAATTAGTCGGAAATGAATTCGATTTGAAACTTACCCTTTTCATTAAAAGCAGCCCGTACCATGACTCCGCCACCCCAATGGGACCTTCGTCACAAGATTTCTTTTTCTTTTCTTAGGTCATGCCAGTAGTAATTTATACCATCTGGACCATCAATATTAAATTTTTTTCACTAAAAATAACTCTTGACCATTATTCGCTGTCTTGAATATGCTGTTCAGCAAACTGCAGTCGTCGTTGCAAATGATGTTTTTTGAGCTGTGGTTTTCTCACAGCCTTACTGAGTTTTTTATACTTAAAAAAAATATATTTCAAGTGCTTTGATTTAATTATCCACTTCCTCACCAAGCTAGCATCACATCCTAAATTAAATCGCCTCACAACCTGAGCAGAGGATACTCCTGTTTTTGAGATTTCTCTCAAAACCGCTCGTTTCACTTGTTTGGAAATTTTAGAAGGTCTTCCACTGTCTGGGCCGCTGTTTAAAAAGTTTTTTACTACACCCTGGGAGCGGTTTAGCACACTTGCGATTTGCCTCTGGGTCATCCCACCTCTTCTTAAGTCTATAATTCTTTGCCGCTCAATTTCAGTAAGCTGAGTCCCGCGCGGCATTATTTAAAAATCAGAAAACGCTACAAAGTAAAAAAAAAAAAAACAAATATGATCTCCCTTGAACAGTTAGAAGAAAACTGAGGTGATATTATTCCATTAGAATAGAAAATAAACATTGAGTTTATACTTATTCACAGCGTAAACTAGCTTTATTTAAAAAATCTGATGATCGTAAATTAAAAAACCTGTCAAAGCTGCCTGTCAAAGCTTCTTGTCAATCTAATAACGATACCATAAGTCTAAAAAAATTATTGTGCAATGAATCCACTTTTAAATTTCATAAATACTTCGATTTTATTGGTTGAGTTTATATTTATTCACAGGGCTGTATATGACTTTCATCAACCTTAAATCAAGCGAATCGTATCGTATCGAATGTATATTTAATGTACGACAGCTTGCAACAGCGGATTTAGTCACAGCGCAATAACCAATGATGGAAAATATACAAATTATTCTACATATTCCTTTCTGAGACTTAGAAATGCACTTATGTGCATTTTAAATGGTTTTTACCATAATATAAACCATTTTTATTTTCCATATTTTGCGTTTTTTAAATATGTTTACATATATTTCGATAAATACATATTTTCGTCCATATCTTACAACTTTTAGGAAATTTACTTTAAAATTATTGTTATTCATTTACTTGTTTTAAGTTTCTAAATTCAATCGATCCCTAGAATAAATAAAGTGTAAAGCAGAAAATGAACTTAGGGAGTAATAAATTTATTGGAAAATCAAAAGGCACAAAGCAATGTCGACAGTTCTCAGAAATTTTGATCCCCTTCTTTTGTTACATAGATCCCTCATCTTTGGCAAAGCTAATATTGCCTCAGGGGCTTTATAAATTTAGTGTGTGAAATGCCAAAAAGGAAAGAAACAGAAAAAACTTAGCCGCTTAGCACGTGGCTGAATTTGCAGAAGAAACATTCAAATTCTTTAGTTAAATACAAAACTTTACTTCCACCGAATCGAATCGTTGTCGATTTTCCGAAGAAAATCTTAGAATGCGTCATATTTGCAACTTTTTTGATGGAGAAGGTGAGGAACTTTAATATGTGGTCTTACATTTCCTAAAACTTAACTAAATTTCGTTAATAAATTGAGTATTTTAAAAAGTATATTTATTTTTTATGTCTAAGTGGTTTTGAAGGATGGAAGATGCTATATCGGGGTGCTATACCACTTAGACGATATATTTAGTTGGGCTACCAGGTGGAAGGTAAAAATGAATTGGATGAAAAGTGAATTTATTACCTTCACCCTCAACCATGGCTCATGCCCACAAGTATACTTCAATGATACATCGATCCCTGAATCCCAAGATATTTGGGGCTCCGTCTGGATAAGAGACTGACATGGAGAACCCACATCGGACTGAAAAGGAAACAACTTAACAAACGATTTGGAATGTTAACTAGGTTACTCGACAGACGTTCGAAATTATCAATAACAAACAAACTTACTATCTACAAAGTACTAATACGACCAGTATGGACATACGGGATAGAACTATGGGGTTCTGCAAAACCCTCAAACATCCAAAGAATTCAGTCATTCCAGTCCAAGGTATTGAGGAAAATAGCAGACGCACCATACTATGTGACAAATGACTTACTACACAAGGACCTGAATATCCCAACAGTTATCTATACTGCCACACAATACTACAAAAACTTCCACCAAAGACTAACATTTAACATGAACCCCTTAGCACAGACACTAACATCAAACATAAACCCTTACATTCCACCCCGACGACTTTTGAGGCGGTGTCCGAGAGATATGCTAACTTAGTATATAGTATGTTAGCAATTCATCCAATAGGAATTCAACAAATTTGCTTATTGCTAATTTGCAGATTGCAAATCACACAAAATGATATAATAATATTTATACATAATAAAATTTTTTATGTGAATACTGAATTTTTAAGTATTTCAATTTTCAGTCCATATTTTCATTTCTTTTTTGTTTTTTCCGTCCATATTTACATTTTTTTATTCCATATATTTGCAAATATAAGTCCATATTTATGTACATATTTTGAAATTTTTATTACCTAAAAATCCTATCCCTGCTCATTCCATGAGAGAATGTGAGAATGAGAATTTGGGATCAATGTAAGGGTCTTCAAAACTTATCTACTTTATTTCTTAAAATTAAGCCCATGCTTATGTATATAAATCGACAAATTACTTTGTCGATTTATATACATAAATATTCCATTTATTTATATGATATTTTATTTATATGATATGATTTATATGATAAATATTCCATCATATGTACAGATGAATATGTCGCTTAGGACCGCGAAAGCTCCTATCGTAGATTTATGATTGTCTTAAATATTAAAGTGTCTTAAAAACTGTTTAACACGTTAGGTGCAGCGGCGTATTTTAGGGAGTATCCTCAATTGTACGTTATCGGTCCCAGGGGTATGACTGCTGGGATGAGCCACAGACGATATCGGGCGTCGGGGTCCGATGGGAACGCTCTAACGAATGCAATATTTTTTGACTTAAAAGTGAATTAAATGAGCGTCTCAAGTGCATTATCTCATGGTTAGGATTGGAACTAGGCATAATAGGCGCAGGACAGGCCCCCGGGGTCCGATACAGGATTCACGCCATACTTTATCAAAAATAGCATTTGACTTCTGGAATTTTGAATTACCATCCATATTGATCATTTTTGCTATGTTAAAACGATTTTTTGGAGTTTTTTACTGCTTTACAACCACTCAATCTATGATAAAAAAAATTTCTTTTAAAAGAAATGAATTTATATAAAATAAATAAAGCAAATATCAGTAAGTTTTATTTATAATTATAGACATAGTAAGAAGTATTAAAAATCTGGTGCGTGCGCGCAACACACAACTTTCACTTACCAACTTACTTAGATTAGAAATTAATGCTTTGTTGTGGTCCCCTTCGTTAGACCAATTTTGATGAAATGTTAGCTATCACATATTTGGCATATAAATACATCAAATACCCAGTTTGATCAAAATAGTTAAAGCCGTTTTTGAATAAAAAAAAAAAAACACGTGAAAATGATACAAAATTTATTAAGTAAAGTCCCCCCTCCGGTTGGTCAATTTTGGTGAAATGTTGGCTATCACATCTTTGGCTTATACATACATTAAATACCCAGTTTGATCAAAATCGTGAAAGCCTTCTTTGAGTAAATAAAAAAAACACTTGAAAATGTTACAAAATTTATTAAGGAAAGTCCCCCCTCCGGTTCGTCAATTTTGATGAAATGTTGGCTATCACATCTTTGGCATATACATACATCAAATACCCAGTTTGATCAAAATCTTTAAAGCCGTTTTTGAGTAAATATAAAAAACACGTGAAAATGATACAAAATTTATTAACTAAAGTCCCCCCTCCGGTTGGTCAATTTTGGTGAAATGTTGGCTATCACATCTTTGGCTTATGCATAGATCAAATACTCAGTTTAATCAAAATCGTTAGAGCCGTTTTTGAGAAAATCGAAAAAAACCTAAAAAGTTATTAAGTAAATTACCCCCTCCCTTTAAGTAATTTTGATGAAATTTATGCTGTCATATCGCGGGCATATACTTACACTAAAAATCCAATTTCAGGATCGCACGGTTTATAGTTTTTGAGCTAGTCTGTTCACACACACACACACACACACAGACCATTTCGCGGGACTTGGTCATTTCGACTCAGGGAACCCCAAAACGTGTATTTCCGTTGAAAACCGGAAGTCGAAATTTTTCACGATCGCAATACTTTCACTTACTATATATTTCATATATATTATATATATATACTATATATAGTATATATATATATACTATATAGTATATATATATATATACTATATAGATGAATGGAACCGGAGGTGGGTGACTACAACGAAAGGAGCTACGTTGAGGAAATATTTCCCCACCGTCCGATCACGGTTATTGGCGACTTGGGTTATTCCGGATTATTGGGTTTCGCAATTTCTCACGGGGCATGGGGGTTTCCGCGCCAAACTGCACAGTCTTGGAAAGGACATAGATCCCCTATGCCCTAGATGCAGGGTTCCGGAGACGGCTGAGCACATCATTGTGGACTGCACACTCTTTGAGGCACTTAGGGCCAAACTGTTGAGGGAAACTGGACTCTACGTAGTGGCAGAAAACGATTTCCCTCAGCTGGTAACTGAGGCAAACTACCCGTACTACAAGTCCTTTGTGTACGGGTGGAAAACTGCAGTTGGCTTTGCCCATTTCAATTTGACAAGGCAGGGACCCTTGCCTGGAAGACCGCCTGAAGGAGGAGATGAAGAAGAAGGCCAGGAAGAAGGTGATTTGGGGAGCTGAAAAACTGAAGTAGGAAGAAGAAGAAGAAGAAGAAGAAGAAGGAACAGAAAAAACAAAACATCAACTGAAGTATACCTCCAACGATTCCCAATAGCAACATTTGAAATGTTGCAAACACCCGTGTTGCCGAAAGGCAAGGAAGGGCGAAATAAATAAATAAATAAATAAATAAATAAAAATAGGTAAGTGAAAGTAAAAAAAAAATATTATTATTTTTTTCTTATCTTTATGTAATCATTAAAGAAAGTCAAAGAAATTAAATAGAGCTACATAGTATAAAATCAAATACATAAAATTGTGATAAGCATAAAGGTAGTAGTTGTACTATTATCGGACGCGGAAGGGTGATGCCATCCAGTAGTCTCGTTTTATTACTCAGGGCCGGTATCGGACCTCAGAGTCCGATTCTTATAAACAACGGAATTTCAGTTGTTAGCAACTTTCTCTGCGCTAAAACGCAATAAACTTATTAAAAATCGATTAAATTGAGTGAAAATCGGCTGTTAAGAGTGGAATGTAAGACATTGGACCCCGGGGAACGTGTTAAGAGTGTATTAATTTGATAAAATATTATCAAAAATATAATTTGGTAAAAGGTACCCATACGAATAAGAAACAAAATATTTAATAAAACAACTTTCCATGCAAATGTTGCAGAACATGATAAGTGAGGAAAAGTTGGGGCTCATTTTAATGTGAAGATGAAATGGAAGCATTGCGAGAGCATTATGTTTTGAGGAAAATTGTTTTTCCAAGAATCTTCGCTCCGTGGTTCTGTAGTCCTGGGACGTGGAAATTGGAATTGACTTTCCAGCTCATACAAGTAATAGAAAAACATACAGAAATTAATAATTAGAAATAAAGTATTAAAATATATACTAAGATGTATTTATGATAAAAATAATAGATTATAAATCGTTAATGGGTGGGGACATTTTTATTTTTTTGTTTCTTCACTATCGACTCACACCTCCCAGGAAAATGGTGACAATGAGGAAATGAGACGAGTTCACAGGAAATGCTGACAGGTAAAGCACGTTGAAGGACAATAGCCAGTAGCACCCACTTCCTGTTTTGATTCAATTACCATGTTTGTTTAAGTGAGGTGATTTCCCAACCAGCGTTTTTTCAGTCTCTTCCTCATATCCTTGTGTGTGTCAGCTAAATCTCCCAAATATTGGTTAGCACGGCAACCTACTATACTAAAGGTCGCGGGATCGCGTCCCTCGGATAAGACCTAAAATGGAGGTCCCGAGCCTGTCTGTCTTCAGCTATTCGTTAAAGATGCCTATCCTAATTATACCTGGATAGGCAAAATTTAGGACTCCCACTGTAGCATCGTCCGATTAGCCTTAGTGGCATAAAGTGAAGTTAAACAAAAGACAGATTGTTCGTTTAACAAGTTCACGCCGGCGTGTTCCACAGTTGGCTGGAATGACGCCTCTGCAAAATAATTAGATCTTTAACACTTTGACGGCCGAAAAAGAAAACCTGAGAGTCATGCTCTCGTTTCGACATAATTTTAATATTTAACCCTCTGCACGGAACACCGGCCTCTGGGACCGGTATAGTTTCGAATTTGGGTTGCAGAGCACGCAAGGTGTAGCGCTTCGCTCTCCTCCTCTCTATGGGAGTCTCACTACACCATCAGACAGCAAGCAGACACTATCAGCGTCCGAATTTTTCGTCCACGTGGTCATCCAGCCCCGCCTTTCTGTCACCTACTGGGTCTCCTAGACCGGTGTTCCCTCAAGAAGGTAATTTCTTACCGGTCTGACACACCGTTATTCCTGTAAATGTGTATAAGTCACCTGGTCTCAGAGACCCCTCTTCCTTTTAACGTCCGGATGAACGTATGAGACCGGTGTTCCTAATTACGTAAGTTTTGGAATGATTATTGTTTTTAGTATTTGTTTTATTCAAGAACAATAATTCTACCCTGTACAAAGGCTTTGTGTAATTTTTTTAGATTTTTCAACATGAGTGGAGTACCCAGCAACTTTTCTTCACGTACAAGAAGAATTGTACAACTAGCATTAGCTGCAGATTCAGATCAGGAGTCAGATGTCGTCCTCGACTCAGAGGACTCTTACGTTCCTCCGGAAGATGACGAGGAAGTCTCCGAGCACACTTCTGAGAGTGAGCTCTCTCAAGACGAAGAGGAACCCGCAACTACAGAGAGAGCAAGAAATGGTGAATCACATTCCTATCAAGAGGGACATAATCATATCGGCCGTGGCAGTCCCTCAAACGATTATTTTAGAGGGAAAAATAATTTTATTTGGCATCAAGAACCTTTACAACCCATGAATAGCCGCCCCGGCAAAAATATTATAAAAATAAAAACATCTACCCTCAAGGGCCCCGCGAAAAATTTAATTAATCCGAGTCCTGTAGAGGTCTGGGGACTACTTTTTACCTCTGATATACTAGAGGACGTTGTTACATGCACAAATATGAAACTTAATGCTATGAGAGAAAAGACAAAATTCAATGACAACTCATATCGCCCGACAGACCTAAACGAAATCAAAGGATTATTTGGTTTATTGGTATTACGCTGTATATACAAATCGGCTAGAGAGTCATTATCATCGCTTTTTTCTACAGGGCCCACAGGGAGACCTATATATCGCGCTGTGATGTCCGAAAAACGCTGCAATATTCTTATCAGAGCATTAAGATTCGACGACTCCAGAACCCGCCTTATTAGAGAAAAAAATGATCCGGCAGCTGCGATATCAGATATATTTTATAGATTTATAAAAAACTGCCAGGAAGCTTATGTGATCGGAGCCTTTGCCTGCCCCCCCCCAGGTAATTGAAACTTACGAGTATTTTGGCTTGTAGATGAGTTGAAATATTATACTGGTCTGAGGGACCGGTGTTCCGCTTAACTGTTATAAACATTATGTTCCGTTCAGAGGGTTAATTCTCTGACAAGAGAACAGTCACTCGATTTCAGGTGACATGGACGCCAAAGTGTTAAGAAAGTATTTTATATTGTTAAGATAGTAATTTCTATACAGCTGAAAATTAAAATAACAAAAATTTAAAGTTAATTCATTTATTTTTATATTTATATGTATTTATTTATATTTATATTCATATACATATAAATGTATAAACATTTATTTTTTAATAATAATTATAATTATTATCTTATTATAAACATAACTAGTAGGAGAGTATTTTTTATTGTTTATTTTATTATTGTTGGATTGCCAGTACTGCATAATGCCCTGCATGTAGCTCCCGCCCGATAGTGTGAAGAGCATTAAATAGTCCCAGCGTGAACGTTTTAAGACATATTCTGTAATGCGTCGTTGTGTACTGGTCAAAGGTTCTTAGCTGAAACTCAGTATGTAGAGTATTGTTACGTATGATACTTCTGTAAGGAATCTATTACAAAAGGTCGAAGTTTTGGTAGATATCTTATCATTACTATGGAGAGTCAGTTGAAGATATAGCTATATACATGAGATTTGAGGTAGTATGAAAAGGGTTCCATCATTTTCATTTCAATATATGTGCCCAACGTCATTTTTCTATTGATGGTAAGTCCAAGATAATGTACTGTAGTCTGATATATTTAGTTGTTGTCAATGAACTGTAGGGGCTGCGATACATGTGTTTCCCTCATTTTACAAATTATAAAACTATTACTTTTTTTTTTTCGATTTCCATCCCACCATTTCGATTTGGGGTCACCTGTGGAGTAGTGGTTAGCATGGCAACCTACAATACTGAAGGTCGCGGGTTCGCGTCCAGCGGTGGCCCTAGTATTTTATAATGGGAGTAAAAAATCCTTGGTTATGCCGTCCCTCGGATAGGACCTAAAATGGAGGTCCCGAGGCCTGTCTTCAGCTATTCGTTGAAGATCCCTATTCTCCCCTATAGGTGAATTTTGGATCACACTGTAGCATCTTCTGATTAACCTTAGTAGCATAAAGTGACGTTAAACAAATAACAACAACAACCATTTAGATTTGACATTTTTCATAAAGGATGGAATAAAAAATGAAATAATAAAATATTGCAAACAACTTGTTTATACATTAGTGTAACGTTAAAAAAAAAAAAAAAAAAAAAAAAACATATGGTTTCGAATAATACAAGACTTTTTATTGGGACGAACTAACAATTGAAACCAACTGTCATACAGCACATGTTTGTGACTAAGATGTGCGAGTACCATCTACACCGGCCGAGAAGGTTCTAGACTGTTCTCTTCACGACTATATATAAGGAGCGATGGACTGGAGAGTTATTTTTATTCTGAAGCGCAAGTCATATGATTATTTCTCTGTTACAAAGTGATAATTTTTGTAACCTGTCTAATAATTTGTGTCATTTTGAACATTGTTATTTTCGTTTGAATAAAATTTTTTAACCCCCAAAATAATTAGTATTCAAATTAACATAAAAAATTCTTTACTTGAGCTTTGATTTACTCAAACCGGTAAAATGTTACTTGAGTTGTAACTAGAGCTCGGATTCGCTTGGAATTGATCTTTTTATTGGTAAGTCAGAATAAAATGAACTCAAGTTAGTCATTCGAATCAAGCCTAATGGGAAGTTTTATACTGCACGAAATTGCACGTTTTGGGGTTTACTGCTCGTTTTGAAGTTTTATTGCACGAAATTGCATCATTTCATATTTTGAAGAAAAAAATTAAGTACCTAATTTTTTTTAACCCCAAAACAGTATTACAGACCATTGGCAGTTCCAGGGGTGGGAGGGGGGCTGTGGGTCTGAAAACCCTCCCTTTAGGACTGCAGCCCCCCTTTACAATCGGCTGGATCCGCCCATTCACCAGACTGATTAAAAATAAGCCTGCGCACCGGATATTGCATGTAGTGATTCGATAATTTGAGAAGTATCTTTCCTTTTTTAAGATCTTCCTATTTCCAATATAATTACAGCTCACATTCGAGTATTTTATTTTGTATTCCACATCATGATGTTACAATTTTAAGTAAATATTTCATGTTCCTATTTTTTTATGACAAATATTTTCAAAAATATATCAATAGGGTTATACAAAAGATCCAAAATTCAGTTATTTTACCAAAATTTATACTAAAAACAACATTATAAAAATAATTTGTAAACATAAAAGAATTTCTATTTCAATTTACTATTTACTTATTTTATTCCAAAGTAGCTATTATTTTTCACAAAAATAATTTGGTGCCTGATTTTCAAGCAATCCATTTTTATTGCATGTTTTGAAGTTTTTAATGCACGTTTTTTAGTCTTTATTCCACGTTTTCAAATGTTTACTGCACGGAATTTCGAAATTTAGTTATAACTGTACGAAAAAAAAACAAAAAAACTGTAATAATTCGGTATAAACTCCATTTATTTGAGGGATACTCAACGATAATAACTTTCAAAAATACACAAAAGGCTTTGACTGAGGTTTGAGTATGATAGGGCTGTCTGTTTGGCGAGGCTCGTGTTAGCCGTGGCTTTGACATGTTGGCAAATAGGGAAACATTGCCGATTCCCTTTCAATGCTGCCAAAGTCATCAATGCCCCCCATTACACCCCCCCATACACCCCCTCGATACACCCCCCTATACATACCCCCCTTCCGCCCAGCTCATCCACACTACTCAGTTATACATCGGCTAAAATGAGTCCACAAATACAACTCTGCTTTGTATGCAAACCTACCAGCCAACAATCTCCAGTCTCTAAGAGGAGCGGACATCGAAAACGGAATACTTTAACCTCCATTAACAGATGGATAAGTTAATCTGTAAAAATTACATAATTAGCCATGTATCATGAATGGCCAAATTGTTATATGTGCCAAAGCAATTCTTAAGAAATGGGTATAAGTGATGTTTCGTTGTTAGAAAAGAGTTCATTGAACCTATGAAAGATGGCATGAGTGTAAGCACTGGAGACCTACAATACTAAATGTCACAGGTTCGCGCCCAGCGGTGGCCCTAGGATTTTTTAATGGGAGTAAAATATCCTTGGCTATGCCGTCCCTCGGATAGGACCTAAATGGAGGTCCCAAGCCTGTACGATGACAGGTACTCGTTAAAGATCCCTTCCTAATTATTCCTGGAAAATTATTCGTAATTATACATGGATAGACAAAATTTAGTACTCCCACTGAAGCATCGTCCGATTAGCCTTAGTGGCATAAAGTAACGTTAAACAAACTAACAATATTGATTTTATTATTAAATTACTTTTATTGATAATTGCAACCATATTATAAAATACATAATATACAATCATATTGTTTGTTTGTTTGTTTAACGTCCATTTTTATGCTACTAAGGCTAATCGGACGATGCTACAGTGGGAGTCCTAAATTTTGCCTATCCAGGTATAATTAGGATAGGGATCTTTAACGAGTACCTGACATCGTACAGGCTCGGGACCTCCATTTTACGTCCTATCCGAGGGACGGCATAGCTAAGGATTTTTTACTCCCATTAAAAAATCCTAGGGCCACCGCTGGAATTGAACCCGCGATCTTTAGTATTGTAGGTTGCCATGCTAACCACAACACCACAGTTGACCCCATACAATCATATATACATATAATATACATTCCGAAAATGTGGAAGAAATCAATAAAAATTAAGTGTTTAGGCTGCAATACCATTTATAGGTGTCTATACTTTTTTTCGATAAGATACTATTGGTAAAGTATACGATACTATTAATAATCGATATAACAAGACAAAAAGTATATTACGATATTATCTCACTAAAATTATCCATACTCTTTGGTACTGATACAATGAAGAGGAGATAACTTAGCCTAAATAGATGGAGGGTCATTCATTCTCACATCAACACACTTTTTTTCCTTCACCATCTCAGATTTTAATGAAATTTGGTATCTAGGATACCTTCTTATAATAATAGTAATAATAATAATCATGCTTTATTAGTTATAAAAAAGAAAATACAAAAATTCATCCAAAGCATTTAAGGTAACTGACGTACCCGTCAGCCGGTACTTGAATATTTTATTGCAAATGTTGCAAAAAAAAAAAAAAAAAAAAAAAAGCTGTTAAAAAGCTGCTAATTATATTTAAATGCTTATAAAAAAAAATATTTCATATGTATATATATATATATATATATATATATATATATATATATTTATGTATAATTAGTTATGAACCTTTCTTCAAATATTTCAGTAAAATTTGGGTTTTTTTCTGTTTTTAATAACACGATTATTCAATGTTTTTATTTATTTCTCCTTGTCAATGTTCATTCTATTTCCTGTCTGTCTATTTTAACTCGGGGCGATTTCCACACTATCCCACTCACTAAACGATCCTTAATATTTTTGTAACATTTCAAGAACTTAGATTGGTAAGAAATAATCTTCAATTAAGCATCCTGTAGAAATAAAGAAATAATAAATTTTCGGAAATAAAACCTTAAATTGAATTAAACCATCTCCGGTCCTAAATATATTTACACATAAAAAAATAATACATTACTAGGGATCAGAAAAGGTGATATAAGAAAAGAATAATTGAGGAAATAAAATAAACTTTTTATTTTAAAATTATGTACAGTAAAACTATAAACTCAAATGGAATTATTCTTGATAATATATTTATAGCATTCACTTTTATTAAAGGCTAAAAGAAAATTTAATTGAAATACTTTAATGAATAATGAGTTTTATAGTCACAGTAATTTGAGACAATATAAAGTTTTTATGACTCTAATAAATATATATTAGTAAAATATTTTACATAATACATATAATTGTGCGCGCGTCATATGCGCAGCACACACATATCGATTCATTTGATATAGTAAATCTTAACTTCTAATAATACTAGTAACAATTTTTTTTATATTTTATACATGGAAACTTTTTTTTTTTAGTTAACAACAATAATTACACAATAGAATAAAACCACTTAAATATACAAATGGAATAGTTTACACGTGGAATCCCACTCAGTTCCACCAATATGTATATCTCATTCTTATAATTAATAAAACCAAATTGAATTTACAAATATTTACAAATATAATCTTAAATGGGATTGTTAATATATATCTTTTTTTTTTTTTTAATATTTGAGCAGAGGATAAATTAACTTATGGCGATATTAAAAGTTAATTTATATATAAAAAAAAATCAAGATATTGTTCATTTTTTAAAATAAATGTTTTACTAAAAAAGTTTTTAGCACCTGTGTTAATTATTAACAGTTAATAATTTATTTACTGGAAAATTGTAGTTTGGACAAAAGTAAGGCATGAATCTTTTGTTTAGTTTTTTTAAATTATTATAAAAACAATCGTTAATATTTTTGGATCATTTTCGCAGCACATTTTGAGTGCATAAGAAGACTCTACGCATCTTAGACATTACAGCTTTTTAACATTGCGTTTTTAACTAAACTTCAGAGCATCAAATTTGACATTTAAAACTGATTTTTTTTAAAGAATAAAATGCATTTTTCGTCTTTAATGACATTTTTAGAGTGGTATAAAAATATATATTTCTTAGTTAAAACATTTTTTTATGTGATTCGATGCAATACTTTTGTCCAATAAATTAATTGGTAAATAATCTAAGCAATCTATAAAGAAAATTAACAGACGTTGACATTATTAAAAAATATTAAATAAGATTTATATTTTATACTATTTTGAATTTTGAAGACTAAAAAATAATTTTTATTTAAATTTTACATTTCATACACTATAATCAATTTTAGAATTTTAAATTCCTTACCTTTTTTTATTATTATTTATTTTTTTTTTTTTGGTTTTAGCTTTATTATAAAATATTTTGATCAATAAAGTTTTATTACTAGAAATTATTGAACATACTACATAAAAATTTAACGATAAGATTACTGCGATCGGAAAGCATTTCATTTTTATTTTCATGACCATTGAGTGAGCCTTAAATGGTAAATAGTAAATAATTTTCGGGACAGATTGAATCACAAAGGAAACCATTATTATGAATAATAATTAAATCACAACCGATTCGTTCAAAATATACTTGATTTAACACACGAACTAGGACAAAAATAATGAATGAATCTTGAATACTGAATTCATTTGAACGAACTTATACAAATATACACAGGAACTATTGTGCTGTTTTGGCTTGAGAGATGGTAGGTAACCTTAAAAGTGTGGTAAAGAACTATAAGAAGATGCAAAGAGTTGGTTGGAAAGGTTGCGACCTGATATGGTTGTGGATGGTTGGTGGTTGTCAAGTAAATGTTCTAGAGACGTCACGTCAGAGCGACCAAACATGTCACCAACAGTAAGGGCCAGTGGCACAAATAGGCACCTGTAACATTAAAAAGAACAAATCAAATATATATTTTATGATAAAAATAACAGAAAGTGATTTATTATAATACTGTAAAGTTAAATTGATGAGCAAAAAAAAAAAAAAAAAAAAAAAAAACATACGGCGTTAACTACCAGACAGTTTGTTGACACAAAATAAGCGGTTGGAACGAAGTGTTTGGGTCTAGAGCTTTCCGTGGCCTTTTCCGCAAAGGCGTAGAACTGTCCACATTGTTCTGGAACATTCCAGACCTGACCATTAATGATTATTTATAACGAGCGAGTGACTGAACGAGTTAGTCGAAGTCGAAGTCTGTGTCTTGACTGTCTAGCTCTAGTCATATGATTGTGTGTTACAACGTTATCATTTTTGTAACCTGCTTAAATATTTAAGTTGTAATAATTCGTTGGCATTGATAACTGTATATTTCTGTTAAATAAATATATTTAATCAACATAAGTGTTACTATATGTTGCATGTAAATATTAACATTGGCCAACTTAATGCTTTTTTATGGTTCAGGCAGACTCGGAGTTGACAACCAAGAAATTTTCATTCTTAAGGCCGAGTGTCGAACCTAATAAGTAAGTCCTTTTTCATCACAAATCAACACGTGGGCTATTCCTTGACAAATCATTCAGCCTAACTTCAAAATTTTACCTTCCCCCTTCAGATTTTGATGAAAATTTGGAGGACATGCGGAAATAAGAAAAAATACCAATTTTCAGCCAATTCCAACAAGTAGTTTCAGAATCATGGTCATTTGATTTTTTGAGATTTTTAAAGTTCGGATGACGACTTGAGCTCAAAACCAACTTTGTGTTAAGACTTTTCCCTCTAGATTGTGTATTAATTGAACTCAAGCTTTCAAAATTTATTAATTGATTCCGCATTTTATACAGAATCAGATGATACCATAAATATTAGACAGATTTTTTTTTTTTTTTTTTTTTTTCGGTTGGCGCATTAGACCTAATGAGACCTTTGGCCGCGCAGTGTGGTCTTCTTACAGACATTTGTGTTGCTTGCGGGAGAACAGACAGCCTGGAGGGGGTAGCCCAAACCTCACTTTGCTGCAATCCATGGTCGCCAAGGTGCAGCGGCAGACTGCCCGTAGCTCCATAACCGATCCCATTGGGGCCAATTTGGCAGTGTCCTTCCCACCGATGGCGTCAGCTCTCTCGGGTTCAAGGACAGTGACAAACTGGTCTAGGTCCAAGGATTATGGTAGCTCAGAGTCAGCAGGCCCAGAGGACCTATATTTCTTTCCCTGGAGCATACCGTCCTTGAACCAGACCTCCGGGCGGTTACTAACATCCTGGGAGAACACACCACGATTCTCGATGAGATACACGGGGAAGGTTCATCACTTCTACGCCCGAAATATTAGACAGATAATTTTTCATTATGGGAAAAAAAAGTCATAAACATAAGAAATTAAATTTTTATTTAATTAAACCAATACAATCCAAAACAGTCCATATATATTTTTCTTCCTCAGACCTTACATATCTACAATAGCAGCTTTCGGCGCTTTTGCGCCATATTCATCTAAAATTAAAATTACAATAAACAACAACTTAACGTATAAACAACTTCATTAATGATTATAAAAATAGACACGAGAAATAAGAATTATCATCTGCAATAATCAAATACCTGTTACAATACTAATAATTATCAGTTAAGAAAGCTTGAATGCTTATATTTTTTCAGTTTTCTCTGCCATTTCTCCTGATATACATATGACCATGTTCGAGAAATATAATATTTGAAAAAAAAATTCTAAAATTTTTGGATGTAGCTCAGGTGTTCGACAAAGTTTGGCACCAGGGTCTTCTCTTTAAACTCAAGAACATACTACCGTACACCTACTATCTCATTATTCGATCCTTCCTTTATGACAGATTTTTCTCCGTTCGGCAGGGATCAGAAATTTCTTCAATTCGCCCAGTCCTAGCGGGGGTACCACAAGGTTCAATACTGGCCCCCCTACTCTACATTGTATACATCCATGACATACCAGAAGGTAATGAGACATTGACCGCTACTTACGCATACGATACAGCAATACTAATGAAACATCAAGACCCGTCACATACTTCGCTAAAACGTTAGAAAACCACTTACAGAAATTAAACGATTGGTGCAAATTGTGGAAAATTAGACCTAATCACGACAAATCACAACATATAACTTTTACTCTTCGGAAAAATATTTGCCCACCAATTTATATCGAAAATGTCCAAATTCCCCAAACAGACACAGTACAATACCTCGGGCTAACCCTCGATAGAAGGATGACATGGGGCCCGCACGTTAAAATGAAAAGGGAAACTCTAAACAAACAACTAAAGCTACTTTTCCCACTTTTTTCTAAATCCTCAAAATTAAGACTGAGACAAAAACTAAATACGTACACATACTTACTTAAACCCGTATGGATCTACTGTTCACAGATTTACGGGATTGCTAAAAAAATACATTTACAAAAACTTCAGACCTTTCAGTCAAAATTATTAAGACTCATTTCAAAAGCCCCTTGGTACGTGACTAATCAAACCTTACATACTAACTTCCACATGCCAACACTCGACCAGCACATCAAGACTCTTTATAAACGTTTCCACACTTACCTACACGGACATATAAACCTACTAATAAGAGATATGGCCACAGATGAAATGCCCGTGAATGTGAGGAGGAGATTAAAAAGGCGTTGGATGAGAGATCTCCTTCTTTAACGGACGTGAATAACTGAATCAAGCCAGGGAAGAGGTACTGTTGGGTTCCATCCTTCCCCATGCCTGACATGTCATCATCAGCAACTGTATACGGCCATCGAATCTGCTGATTGTCTAACTATTGCTAACAGGCGCGGATATACGAATGAAGTGAAAAAAATTTTTTTTTTGAAACCAATGCTAATAATATTTAACAAAGAAGTCAAAATGGGTACTTTTTAAAATAAAAAATATAGGATTTTAGATTTTGCTTTAAAATATCATACTTCTAGAACGTGGTCATGTCGTATATCAGAAGAAAGGGCAGAGGTAACTAAATAAAAAAAAAAAAACGCCTGTTCCATCTTTCTAGCACAAATAGTTTTTAAGAACTAGAATAAATAAAAATAATAATAAAATTGATTCATTCAACGGTGGGCTTGAGACAGCCTGACTTTCAAGTACAGTAAACTCTGCACATAGGCTTTCAAAATATTGGGAACTGAGAAAAATAGGGGTAACCTATAATATAGTGGTTAGCATAGCAACCTACAATACTAATGGTCGCGGGTTGGTGTCTAGTGGTGGCCAAGGGATTTTTTTCCTTGGCTATGCCATCCCTCGTCCCGTGCCTGTACGATGTCAGGTACTCGTTAAAGATCCCTATCCTAATTATACCTTGCTTGGCAAAATTTAGGATTCCCACGGTAGCATCGCCCGATTAATTTTTAATGAGATAAAGTGACGTTGAACGAACAAACAAAAAAGATAAAGACAAAAAAGACAAGCCCAAAAACTATTTCTAAAACGCTCTATTTTTAAAAATATTAAACGCCAGTATTTCCTACCCTAAGAACCCATCATTTTCCCACTTTGAAATATAGCACACCTTCAGCAAAAATACAAGAATAACATACATATTTTTTAAATCAAAAGGGTTTTTTTTCAATTTTTTTTTTTTGTTTACGATTTTCATTATCCTTTCATCATATGGTCACGTGGTATCAAAACAAAACGCACAGAATAATGAAAAATATGACACCTTTTTCAGCTTTCTAGCTCAAAAAGGTTTTGAAATGTAACCTAAAAACTGTTTAAAAAACGCACGTTTTTTGCTTTTTTTTTTTTTTAGAACTTCAAAAGTTTATGTCTTAGAAGCTAGAAAAAATATGAAATATCTATTTTTCTTTACATTGATACGCGCAAGAAATTACGGAAAAATATTAAATTCCAAGACCTAACGGTTCAGACCCTCGCTGATTTTATAGGTTAACCATAGGTTTTAATTGAATGGATCCGCCGAAAAACGTTCTAAGCGACAAAATTGCCGATGTGGCACTTTTGGTTGACTGTATTAAAATGTATAATAGTACTTCATAGTATGATCTAGTACTCCATTATGTCATTTTAAATGTATACATAACAAATCACATGAGAAAGTAAATTCACCTACAGAACTAACAATAACTTTAGAATATGATTTTTTTTCACTGATTATTCAACTTTGCATATTTGTAGCCTAGAACGTTTTTCGGTGGATCCATTCAATTGTGTAAAATTTATTAAATATTTACTGCACATGATTATATAAATATTAAGATATATTATTTTAATGGCAAATAGAGAGACAATGAGGGGTTTAAATAATGGCAGAGTAAGGGCTAAGACCTGGGCAGTTTATATAGTGCCAAATATATCGGCCTTTTAATTGGCCAATAAATCGCGAGCGGTTAATTATACCGATACAGCCGACTATAGGGTGGGGGAATCCTTTGGCTTCAATTGTCTATAATTGGCTAATAAAACATTCTATAATTTGGAATGAATTTCTAGTCGACCACTCTGTTCGTTATCTTGTTTAGAGGATATTTATTCATCTTCGTAGGGTTCTGTTTTATTTGTTTCAACTCATTTTATGCCAATAAGGTAATCGGTGGGAGACCTAAATGTTTTCTATCCAGGTATAATTAGGATAGGGATCTTTAACGAGTACCTGACATCGTATAGGCTCGGGTCCTCCATTTTACGCCCCATCCGTAGGACGGCATAGCCAAGGATTCTGTACTCCCTTTTTAATACGTTAGGCCCGGCGGCGTATTTCACGGGTATCCTGAATTGAAGGGTATCGGTCCAACTGCTCGAATGAGCCACAGACGATATCGGGCGTCAGGGTCCGATGGGAATGCCATGAAGAAAGCGTTATCTTTTGACTGAAAAGTGAATTAAATGAGCGTCTCAATGGCATTATTTCTTGGAAAGGATTGGGACTAGACATAATTGGATTGGGACAGGCCCCCGGTGTCCGATACAGGATTTCCGCCATACTTTATCAAAATTTGCATTTAACTGCTGGAATTTTTAATTACCATCCATATTGATCATTTTTGCTATGTTAACCCGGCGCTGGTCGCGCCCCTCCGTGGGACACCGTTGGTCGCGCCTAAGCAAATTGCTCACACCTCAGTTTTTGGATATTCTATTATTTTTAAGCAGCATTCTTCGCAATATTTTTGTTTCTTTTAGTTGAGAATATCTTTATCATTAAATTATTAATCTGTTTAAGGTTTTTTCATAAGTTTAATGCATTTATTATAATTTATTTATAGGAGTGGAATGAATAGAAGAGAATAAACGAGAATAAAGGTCTTTACTAACACTATTTTTAGTTTAAAAAAAGAAGTAGTTATTATAAGAAAATTGCAGTAGCATACATTACTCAAAATTACAAAAAGAAAATATAAAAAATCGCATAAAGTTGGTACGTAGATACTTGAATTCCGGCACTGGTTCTGGCAAGTCTACGGATTTTTCGAGAGGAAGACTGGAGATTTGACCTCCACTTTGCTCAACTCCAAGGAGGCAGGAATAACGATATAAAAAAGAAATACCCCAGTTTACTCAAACATATAAAAACTAATCTAACCTTTTACTAAAAAACCTAAGAGAAGAGACGAAAATACTTAGTCATTTTTTTTCTTCCGGATTATCCTCCAAAAGCCGATATATCTTCGACAGACGTCTGGTTCCACTCATTTTCCGAACTAAACTACCTATCGGAACAGCTACAATATTTCATCAAAGAAAGACAAACGTCTACTGACAAGATTTGGGCTAATTACTGCGGAGATGGGCATGTCCGTGCTGATCTCGGAGCGGCTCAGTTCTGTGTCACGGATGGTCGCGCTGTGAGCAATTTGAACTCCCGTTTTTTCGAACAAAACGTTTTATAGGGGCTTAGCGCGGCAATCGTTTTTTACAAAAACAACTTCCTAAAGTGAGTTAATGTATAAATGACAAATAGAAAAAAATTTCAGAATTAAATAAAAAGAAATAAGCGAAATACTCATGTTTTTCGGCAAGTGTGAGCAAAATACGAACAACGCGAACAACGGCGGGTTAAAACGATTTTTTTGAAGTATTTTACTGCTTTACAACCACTCACTCTATGATAAATTTTTTTTTTTTTTTTAAGGAAATGAATTTATATAAAATACATAAAGCAAATATCAGTCAGTTTTATTTATAACTAGCTAGGGTGCCCGGCTTCGCTCCGGTAATTGTGTGGTAGTTTTAATACCAGGAAAACTTTAAAATTAAAGGAAATATAGAACAAAATTAGCACCTTCTTGAAAATTCTTTAATTTGGTAACAATATTCTGCAGACTTGAGATCTGCAGAGTCCGCCCAAATAAGGAACCCTGTACAATTTACAGGGGGTTGAACATGGTAAATGAACAATTAACTTTGCTGCAACTTTATCGAGATATGCATCGTTTTGAAGGTTTCTGTGATTCTGAATCCTATAAGCCCATTCCAAGTTGTCAGAAGATAATAAGTTATTAGATTATTGTTGAAAAATCTGGTATTTCAGTTAAAAAAATTATATTTCGAGTAAAACTTGAGCACTGACTACTATGATGGTCCTATTTGATCCAGAAGTATAGAAACTACCGAAGATTCATAAAAACTTTTTTTAAGACCTTTCTTCCATTTCAACCTCCCTTAAGATATCCCCCCTAATTTGAACGGTTTCTGCATATCTCGAATCTTACTACTATTACAAAGTGGAAACCAAAATTTCTTGAAGGCACAATTTTTTCATTATATTTCTTTTTATCTTGAACTATGAGGAATGATAAAATCTTAAATGCTGTTATTGGAGTTAGTCGTTTTGTCAACTGGAATGCTGAACATACGTAGTAACCTAACCAACTTCTTTTTCATAAATACAATAAGAACACTTCAAAGTTTTTATTTTCGATTTATATTTAGTCAATTCATCTCTTTTTTTATGTCTTATTTTATTCGCTCACTGTACTACTAAGAAATGTTCACTCACATTGCATTAAATTTACTTAAGTATATTTATATATAGATTAAATGTAATGTGCTGCTCATATATTAGCCTTCTTATGAGAAAACTAATTTTTTAAGGAATCCAGTTGGTTTTCTAATTTATTGCTGAGATGTAAAGTACTTATTTTATTTTGAAATACAAACTAATCATTTTCTCTTAATTTGTTAGTAATTTTAAAAGAACAGCTGAAAAAATATAGAACGATTACATAATGAATGGACAATAAACATTGAGTGAAACGCTCCCTAGCGCTTCCTGGTAGCCTGGAGCTCGAACTAAATTTTTCATTCATAAACTCGTATCTCAATCTCAGAGAGGCTAATTAAATGGTGCGAGAGGCTTAAAATTCGAGCCCTTTTCTCTTCAATTTTACATTCTTAAGAGAAAAACGGAAACCTTCTTCTCCGTAAGGGGTCATATGGCTAAACGAAGACATAACTTCCTTAATCCTACGTGGAGTCGTTTTTGAGCCTTTTCGGCACGCACATTGTACACTTTGCTTTTTAATATATATTGATTACGCACTTAGTAAAAAGTATACAGTATAGCAACAATCTCATTAAAAATCGACTATCGACTAATCTATTCATGGTGAAGGAGAGGTTATTAGTTAAGATTTATTATGGTGAGCAATGGATAGTTTACAGAACTGGTATTAAGGTATTGCAATGGAGGAAACCTGGATTAATTTCGCATTAAGCCAATATCTGTAAGAAAGTTGGAGACAAGTTGCAAAGCTTCTTAAAGGTTCTACGTTTCCTCTCACACCGAGTAGGAGTTAAGTACGAGAACACAATTACAGAGCCTGAGTGATGTTGCATCCTCCAATTTAGTTCCCGCATCCTAAACTTGCAACTTCTAGTCGATCCGAAACTTAGCGGCTGCATCTAACTTCAATAACTCCATTTACAAGTATCGTCAAACAGTCAAGGAGTAGTTTTGATCAGTTAAGTTGCCTAAGTCTAAAGATGGAGTTGTCCTTTTTAACTCTACACTTAATCACATTTTAACACTATTTTTACCCTTGGAGCCCTAAAATATTTGTCCACTCTGTTTTGCATCTGAATTATTAACACGTTAGGTGTGGCGGCTTTTTTAGGGGTATCCTGAATGAGCCACAGACGTCCGATGGAAATACTTTGACGAAAGCGTTATCTTTTGATTAAAAGGGAATTAAATGAGCGTCTCAATGGCATTAACTCTAGGTAAGGATTGGAACTAGACATAATAGGCGCAGGACAGGCCGATACAAGATTTACGCCATTCTTTATCGAAAATCGGACCTCGGAGTCCGATTCTAAAAAAACGACACTTGTTAGCAACTTTAGTTTCTGAACTAAAATGCAAGAATCTAATTAAAAAGAGACTAAATTGAGTGTTCGGACTTTTGGACATTTTCATGTGAAAATCGGCTGTTAAGAAGGGAATTTAAGACGTGTTAAGTCCACTTCTGCCGATTTTAAGATATGGGTTGACCATTGTTAAATCGACCAAGCTGAATTCACTGAAACCATCATGCCTTTATGCCATTAAGGCTAATCGGACGATGTTACATTGGGAGTACTAAAATTTGCCAATCCAGGTATTATTAGGGAACTTATCATCATTTTCTGCACTAAAATGCAGTAACCTCATTAAAAATCAACTAACTTGAGTATTTGAAGTGTTAGGACTTTCGGACATTTTCATGTGAAAATCGGCTGTTAAGAAGGGAATGTAAGACATCGGACCTCGGGGACCAATGCCGTACCCAACGTGTTAAATAAAGAATCTGAAAAAACAGTAGTTGTCAGAAAAACATTCAGGATTTTCAAGTAAACGTGAATTAAAATTTTTCTGTAACATTTATGTCCTGAAGAAATAGTTATATAATTAAATATAGCAATAAGTAAATAAAAAAAAAAAAAGTAAATAAATGTGGATACTGTTATTTCATGTGAATTTTCGAAATTGCGTTTGGCAATTATCAGGACACGTCGGTTTCTACTTCACGTAGACTGGTAAGTGAAAGTGTATGTAGCGCAGACATTTTTTTTTTTGTGTTCAAGGATATATATGTGTGTACATAAATATTGCACGAACGAATAATATGATGTATTTTTGAGCAAACTCGATTTATATAATAATCTTTATTGCTTTAAAATTTTTACAGCACCTTGTAGCAAGGAGTTTGTTTTTTAAACAAATATACAAAAACATTTTTTTTTTTATGCATAATAAAATACACAAATATCAATAATATACATAGGTACAAAATTTTATCTTAATTATAATTATATCAATAATATAACATTTCCTTATGATTATTTATCTAACTTTCACGAAAACAAAAATAAAACCTATAATAATGACGGTATAAATAGACAATTTAAAAAAAATAGAATAAAAATAGTATGACATGTTACATGAATATCTCCATTAAAAAACTTCTCATTATTAAACTTTCTCCTATGAAAATAAAAATATCTTTAAGTTTGTTATAGTCCGTGATTGTTAGAATATTCTGGAACGTTTTCTCAATGTTACAGTATTTTATAAGAAATTGGTTTCTGAACGAATTTAAAATGGGACATGATGTGAAAAAAGTGTTGAAAATTGTCTAGTTCATTCTTGTTGCAAAGAGGACATGAGAATTTTGGGTCAAAATTATATAGGATTGAGTTCATTATGAGTCTCTGAAATTTGGAACCAGCTAATCGTACTCGTGCGATTAGTCTTATTTTTATTAGAGGGCATCGATTTTTTACATAATCTTCACCTAAGGCAAGCGTTGGTATGTTTCTATATATATCGCTAAATGAGCATTTTATTGCTTTAATTCAACTCTTCGATTCCATAATAACTGGCACACTTTTGTACGGGAGTGAGGTTTGGTGTCTTCCCAATTTCGACATTCTGGAAAAGGTGCAATTAAAGTTTTTGAAAAAGGTACTTCAGCTTCCAAAAACCACCCCAAGTTCTTCCCTCAGAACTGAAACAGGCTGTAGAACTTTGCATTTAAAAGTATTTAAACGAACGCTTAACTTGTGGCACAAAGTACTCTCAATGTCAGAAAGCAGACTGCCACTGTTATAAAAGACTGAGAGAGTTGGAAAAAATTAAGGCTATACCATATAACTGGGCTACTGAAGTCAAAAATACTCTTTTCTCGATAGGAGCCAAGGAAATATGGGACGCTCAAGATACAAACGTCCTTCTGAATGAGATGAAAAATTTGGTACTAACGATTGGTAACCACCTTTTAAGCAAAGATATTGATAAAGTAAACTCAATTTATATAAAGTGAATTATTTAAACATATATATGCCAGCCATTTCTCTCATTACAATTATGTTGGTAAAATTAATTTTTATCCTTCTAAAATCTCGGATTAAAGAACGGGCATTAAAACAGATTTGAGCGAGGGAGAGGCTAATTAATCAGTTAATTGAATAAATAATGAGATATGTGAGGGAATGGCTTCGTAGTAAACCGAGATCTGGCTTTGGCAAATGGCTGCGGATAAATCATTGGACATTCGCCTCAATGATTCATTATCATTGAGGTCCATTCCATAAATATTTTCCACTTCCAGTGCGAATCCAGTGCTTAAAATACTTAATTTTTATCTCAATTAGGGATACAGTATTGTCTGTATTCGCAGTATTCATCGCTCAGTAAAATTAAAATAATAGTATATTTATATTTAGTTCTAAAAAGATGATTGATAGCGAGGAATTTCTGTCAAATAATTATTTTAATTTTTACAGCCAACGCACAGTGGTCCCGATTCACGCATTATGGTGCAAAAAATCCCCAAAACTAAATTTTTTTTCTGGATCTAATAATTTTTCTTTATTTTTATATGAATGCAGGACCTTAAAAATATAGTTGAAACAAAAAATAGAATAAACTTTGTGGAATATACAACATCCCAAAGTTGTATATTATAATCATACTGTATCGCGTCTGATTTTATAATTCTTTCTGTAGTTGTTGAAAACTTCATTCAGTTACCAGGGAAACAAATAATTTCCATTAAATATTATAAGATTTATTGCCCATGTCATATTCTTTAGTACTTAATTTCAAAAAACGGAAAGGGGAATCCACTTGTTTTAAATCCTAACGAACTTCGGAGTTCCGGATATATCTTTATATATACAAAATATTATATTATAAATCTCGTGTCCCGATGTTTTTCGGAGGTAAAATCAGAAACTACTCAACCGAATTTGATGAAATTTGACTCATTGTGTGTAGTTGTGTCCAACTTAAAAGATAGGATAGGTTTTATCTCGATTATTGGTCCTAATATTTCTTTTAATGCAAATTAAATTCCTATTATACTACAACTGAGTGTGATCAATTGTAAGTTCTATAAATATCCGACAGATGGCAGTGTAAGTTGACTTATTGACACAACACTTCATTTTCTTTCCATATTTAGGGAAGGTAAGCATAAATCTATCTATCTCGGAACATCCGTGTCCTTCCCATGTCAAATTATAATAAGCCTTTTCACGCGTTGGGAAAACATCGAATCTATTTGTTTTAGCAAAAGACAGGTTAACCGAAATAATTGTGCACCTATTAGTATAACCTCCTGATACGATATCTCATATCGTCATATGCTACATTATGAATTTAACACGTTAACGCCGGCGTGTACCAACGGTGGCTCACACTTGACTGCTTCATCGGGAGGCTTGTACCACCGGTGGCTCACACTAGAATGCCGCTAGCATAGCTCCCGCCCGAAAGAGCGAAAATCATTAAACAGTCCCAGCGTAAACGTGTTAAGTAATATCTATTAGTGCAAAAGATTACTTTGGTACATTTTTGCTAACCAGAGTTGGGCAAAAAGAAGTTGAACTACAAATTACAAAACTACTGACATAGTAGTTGGGAAGTTGTTGAAACTACAACTACTTTTATAATTTGTAGTTGATGGACCACAACTACAACTACTGTAGTTTCAAAAAAGTAGTTGCATTTTTACAACTACAACTAGTAGTTGCAACTGTAATTATGGGCCTGAAACTACAACTACTTTTATTGATAACGAGTAATTATCGATATCTAGTATTATCGATAAGGAGTATATCAAATGCAATTCAGCTAATATATAAAACATGGGATTGATCGAGAACCTAAGGTTAAAAAAAATAATTGACTGCCGGAAATCATGGAAAAACATTTGTATTACGTATATGTATTGTACTATTTTTAAAACAGATTATCAACCATAATGGAGCCCATTTATCTATGGAGTATTTATCTAAACACAAAATAAAAATAGCAAAAACATGTGATTTAATTAGACGTTGCTTAGCAAATGTAGTTGCCGCTCTAAACTACATTTACAACTACTTGTTGTATTTGCCATTCCCAACTACTTTTTTCCAACTACTGTAGTTGTAGTTTTAAATTACAACTACTTAACCGGCAGTTGAAAAATAGTAGTTGCGCGCTTCCAACTACAAACTACATGTAGTTGTCTGTGTAGTTAATTACAAATGTAGTTAACTACTGCCCAACTCTGTTGCTAACTATATATTTTGATTATACTAAACCCTGTTCCAATTATATTCTTTATCAGTTCCTTTTACATGTGTCATTCATTAACACACTAAGGTCAAATATAAGATGTAAAAAAATAAAAACTTTAACCAGTCAAAATTCTTTATCAAACAATTTGAAATTTGACGTAAAGTTCTTTTTTATATCCCGTTGGTTTTTAGATAAGCTGAAAAGTTTTTATCTTTATCGGCGAATTTTGATTTAACTATAAAAAACAATAGGTTGTAACTAATTCAACGCATTATAGCTACTGAGCCACAGCAACGCGTGGCAGGGTCTGCTCGTATGTATATATACATATATACGTATATATGTATATATATATACGTATATATACGTATATATATATACATATATATATACGTATATATACGAGGGTCAGTCAATACGTAAAGCGACAAATGGCTATAGCTCAAAAACGGTTTAATTCAATCTTTCAAAATTGAGGCTATTTTTCAACATAATCACCCCCCACAGTTATGCACTTGTCCCATCTTTCTTACAGCTTCCTAATTCCCTTGGCGAAGAATTCTTTCGATAGACTGGACCCTGTAAATCCCAAAAGATGATCAGTAAATGTAAAGATCAGCATCACTTTACCGGCGGAAGGTTGAACCTTGAATTTTTTGCGAACTGGAGAGCAAGTGTGTTTCCACTCCATACTCTGCCTTTTGGTCTCAGGGTCGTAGTGATGGATCCAGACCTCGTCGCTGGTCACTGTTCTTTAAAAAAAATCGCGTTCTCTCGCGTGACTGAGCCCTGCTATTCTAAGGTGCAATCTTCTAGTGGACGTGCCATGGTGAATTGAAAATTTTGAGGTTATGTTGACATAAAATGATGAAACAGCTGATCTTAGGATATCCCAAGGTTTCCAGCTATCACCCCCGAAAAGATTGTACACATTCATTGAATAGTTTTAAAATTATAGAATTTGTCTCTTTACTTATTGAATCACCCTCGTATATATATATATATATATATGTGTATATATATACTAGGTTGTTACAAAAGTCCTTGTTCACAAAATTAATTTTATTCAAATGTGAGTACAAAATTTACAAATCAAATTTATTCTTCAAAATACAGGCCATCATTTTCAACTACTTTAACCCATCTTTCAGCCAAAAGTTGTATTTGATGTTGATACCACTTTGCAGTTTTCGAGGCAAAGAACTCCTCGCTTTCAGATTTGACATCATCGAAGTTTTCGAAGCGCCGACCTTTCAAAAAATGCGCCATTGACCTGAAAAGTCCATAGTCAGACGGTGCGACGTCTGGGCTCTAAGGAGGGTGGGGCAAGACGCTAATCCCGTTCATTTCTGAAAATGTTTCTTTAACTAATCGTGATAGCAGGGGCGTTGTCTTGCTGAAATAACGCTTGCTTCCTATTAATCAAAGCGGGGTATTTCAGTTTTAAAACTTCATATACCCTATCGAGCTGTTCACAGTATAGCTCAGCATTGATAGCCCTGCCCTTTGGAACCAGCTCGAAGTGATCTAGGACGACCTGATCTAGGTTCATCTTCAAGGCTTGTATTCCCAGAATCAAACCGCCTGAACCAAAATGCGGCCGTGTTTCGATGCACCACACTTTCCCCTTCCACTGCACAAATTTCCTCGGCTGAGGCATTTGCACTAAAACCTTTTTTCCAATAATGCCTAAGAAGGCCGCGGATGACAAATTTTTCTTCCGACATTTCTGGTGAAATTTAATAAACTGAATGAAAGGCAGGGACAGTTGGCGTACATAGATAATTAGAGGATTAGTTAATGTAAACATTGACATAAGAATTGTATTCGTCAGAGATTAAATAAGGATTAAATTAGAGACCTCAATGTAAACAACTTGATATGCACAAGGACTTTTGTAACAACCTAGTATATATATATATATATATATATATATATATATATATATATATATATATATATACATATACCTTCCCCCTTTCTAGAACAATAAATAACAAGATAAAGCGTAGTACTTTGATCCAACAGCTGGAGGCGGTAATTGCCGGAGGATTGATTGGATTTAAAACTCTACTCTAGCCAATCCAGTTAGCGACAGTTTTCCATCTCCTTGAGCGGAAGTTATCCAGAAGACGGATAAGGAAGAGGAGGCGCCATTACTCCAGGAGCAGGAAGTGACAGAGAACAAGAACTTGCGGCGAGTCATCCCCTGGGGGGGGGGGGGTGGAAGCAAGGGGGGGGGGGCTTAGCAGCTTTGAGCCTGAATTGCCCCCCCCCTTTCTACCCACCAACCACCCTCCACCCTCTTTCAAGAAGAGAATTAATATCCAGTTTGCTGAATTTTTTTTTTACTTTCCTCCGAGAAAATTCCACCATTATGTGGCAACATTACTTCTGACAAGCCTACTTTGTTACGGAGTTCCAGGGAGAGAAAAAGTATATTCTTAGCAGTGACTTAAAAGTTAAAACTCTCATATTTACATGAAGTTTATTTTTAAACTAAAAAATGTTGGGTTGGGGAAAAAGTAATATCGGTATTTTTCATGTACTTCAAAGTGAATTTTTTAAATAAAAATTTCAAATACTAATCAAAGATATATATGCCGTTTTGATCGATGCCCTTTTTCCATTTTTTCCGTAAAACCATTATACCGTTACTATAGAAGTTTTGTGATTTCTGGGCGAAAAACTGAACCAAGTGATTTGCACAAGACTTTTTTGATTCCAGCTTTGCACCATTAAGAGAGTTCTGAAGAGAACGAAACAAATCGTAGTCAGACCGTGCAAGGTACGGGCTATATGGCGGATGCATCAAAACTTCCCAGCCGAACTCTCGTAATTTTTGCCGTGACACCGAAGATGTTTGTGGTCTATCATTGTCGTGATGAAATACAACGCCTTTCCCATTGATCAATTTTGGCCGTTTTCTTGAATCTTCTGCTTCATCCGAATCAATGGTTTGGCCAGGTTCGAGGAGCTCATGATGAAAAATGCCTTTTCAATCCTACCAAACACTGGGCATCAACTTCCTTAGCGTCAATCCAGGCTTTGCCACTGTTTGTGATTAGAACACGATCTTGTTCGCACATTATTGTCGTACGAGATCCACGTTTCATCACCTATAATCCGTCTTTTAAAAAATCGATCAATGTTGTTTCGTTTCACCAGCGATTCACAAATGGAAATAGTCCAATACATTTTGTACTGGCAATCCATGTGGAACCCATATATCGAGCTTCTTTTGGTATCCCTTCTTATGTAAATGGTTCAAAACTGTTTTTTGGTCGATGTTTAGCACCATAGCGATGTCAAGAGATGAAATATGTCGGTCTACCTCGTTGAAGAATTTCATCGACTTTTTAACAATTGGACTGCCAGGGCGGGGTTCATCATTAGCATCAAAATTTCCGGAACGAAATCGAGCCCAATTGCAACAAGTAGTTCTTAATTATGGCCATTTGCCCTTTTTCAATAATATACCTTTATATTCAATAATTTGTATGCGCCAATTTAAATTAAATTTTACTATATTAGATTTAAATCTAATATCTAATCAAAACTTTTATAAGTCAATAATGTGGACAGTTCTAGGTCTTCGTGGACTAGGAGCGGAAGATCTCGACCCAAACAGTTCGGTCCAACCGCTTATTTTGTTCCAACAAACGGTCTGGGAGTTTACACCATATGTTTTTTTTATTTGCTTATCGATTTATTTTTATTTATTAAATACAATTCATTTGTCAAGATTTAAAATTTGCAATCTGCAATATTGCTTTGCAATGAGCAAAGTTTGTGAGCTGCTTCTACAGCGTTCCTGTGCAGGAGTAGTTATTAATCGAGATGGTCTCTTAACCACCGCCTTCGAAGTCGTCGGGGTTGGCTATAAGGGTTGTTTAAGTTTTTTAAATTGTCTGTCAGTGGGTTATTGTTGTAGACCAGTCTTTGGTGAAAGTTAATGTAGTTGTCTTTGGCTGTTGCGAAAACTGTTGGAATGTTCAAGTCCGTATGTATAATATCGTTGCTGACATAATATGGCGCGCCTAGTATTTTTCTTAACACTGAATTTTTTCTGACTGAAAGGACTGAATTTTTTGGATGTTAGATTTCTTGGCAGAATTCCACAGTTCTACATCGTAAGTCCATATCGGTTTTAAAAGAACTTTACACAAGGTTAGTTTGTTAGCTAGGGATAATTTTGAGCGTCTGTCAAGTAATCTAGATAAGAGTCCAAAGCGTCTATTTAATTCTTTTCGTTTGAGCCTGACGTGAGTTTTTCAACATTTAATCATGGTCTTTGCCCCCAAATATTCTTCAACAAAATAACAATTTAGGAATCTAATGAAATTAAATATTTAGGGCTTTATCTGGACAAACGACTTACTTGGAAAACTTATCAACTCTCCATGACAAGACTCCATGTTCCATCCTCCAGGTACCAGACCAGTCTGGAGGCGGGTACATCACATCCCTGGAAGCTTAGAGGCCACCATTTGTCAAGCCTCCGTTCCATCTTACTTAGACCGTCAACCGATCCCCCTCCCAACTTTTCATCCCCTATTTACCGGCGCTCATTATCTCCATGATTTTTTACCTCCTAATACCGGAATGAATGTCCCCGGGGGAGGTAGTGAAGAAAAATCGTGTTGTCTTCCGCCCCTAGCTTGAAGCTTTATGGGCTGCATTACAGGAGCCGTTCAAATGACAAATATACACATAAATATACGAAAAGAGTGCTTCACAACCCCATTACCTGAGTGACAAATATTGAATAATGTTTCTTAATTACATAAGAAAATCTTTATAAATCATTTTTTTTAAATTTATTTATTGAAAGAATTAATTCTTCCACGACCAAGGGCATTAATATTAGAACTGTAAGGACTCATTCTCACAATAACCATATTGTTGGTACGTTAAACAAAAACAAAAGACAAAAATATGGTTTAGGATAGTTCTAGACCTGTTGTTTGTGGTTAGGATGTTTGTGTAACATCTACGCCGGGCCAGAACATTCTACGTCCGTTCTCTTTACGACTAAATGTAAGGAGCGATGGACTGGGAGAGTTAGTTTTGTCCTGAAAATCAAGTTGGTTATCGGTTTTTTTGGCTGCCTGATAGCCAAACTCAGTTCCGGGTATTTTGCACTGATCAGAAATAAAATGCAGAAAAAGTATGAGAACGCTTAATTTACAAAAAGCGAAAATTCATTGTGGATGCAAAATCACCAAAAAACGATTTTAATGAAATATGGGATTTCCATACGTGAACTTAGCCGTCTTTTAAGTGTTTGGGGTCACCTGTGTTGTTGTGGTTAGCATGGCAAACTACAATACTGAAAGTCGCGGGTTCGCGTCCCAAGGTGGCCCTAGGATCTTTTAAAGGGATTAAAAAATCCTTAGCTATGCCTTCCCTCGGATAGTACGAAAAATGGAGGTCCCGAACCTGTGCGATGTCAGGTACTCGTTAAAGATCCGTATTCTAATTATATCGAGATATGCAAAATTAGGACTTCCACTGTAGCATCGTCCGATTAGCCTTAGTGGCATAAAGGGACATTAAACAAACAAACTCGATCGATAAATTAGACTTTTCATATAATGTTTAAATAAAATATTAACCAGGCGTTGGTCGCGTTGTGAGCATTTTGCTCACACTTGCCGAAAATCTTGAGTATTTCGCTTATTTCTTTTTCTTTAATTCTGATATTTTTTCTATTTGTCATTTATACATTAACTCACTTTAGGAAGTTGTTTTTGAAAAAAAAAATTGCCGTGCTAAGCCCTATTAAATCGTTTTGTTCGAAAAAACGGGAGCGTGAGCAAAATGCTCACAGCGCGACCATCCGTGACACAGAACTGAGCCACCGTGCGGGCCGCTCCAAGACCTGCACGGACTTGCTCATCTCTGCTGTAATGAGCCCAAATCTTGTCAGTACAAGTTTGTATTTCTTTGATAAAATATTGTAACTGTTCTGTTTGTTAGTTTAGTTCGGAAAATGAGTGGAACAAGACGTGCTGCGAAGATATTACGGCTTTTGGAGGATCGTCCGAAAGAAAAAAATGACTTAAGTATTTTCGTCTCTTCTCTTTGGTTTTTTTAGTAAAAGCTTAGATTAGTTTTTATATTTTTGAGTAGAATGGGGTATTTCGTTTTTAGATTGTTATTCGTTATTGTTTACATTATATTCTTCCTATTCCACGGTACCAACTTTATGCGATTTTTTATAATTTTTTTCAACTAAAAACTTCCTATTTTTCTTATTCTAATTTTGGTTAATGTATGCTACTGCACTTTTCTTACTATAACTACTTCTTTTTTAAACTAAAAATCGTGTTAATAAAGCATTTTATTCTTGTTTAATCTCTTCTATTCATTCTCCTCCTGTAAATTAATTATAATAAATGAATTAAACTGATGAAAATACCTTAAATAGATTAATAATTTAATGATAAACATATTCTAAATCAAAAGAAACAAAAATATGGCGAAGAATGCTGCTTTAAAATAATAGAATAGCCAAAAACTGATGTGTGAGCAATTTGGTCTCGCGCGACCAACGGTGTCTCACGGAGGGACGCGACCAGCGCCGGGTTAATATGAGAGGTTGCCTCAGTTGATAAGATTTAATGTTATGGGTTTTTCCTCTCGGGCTTGATAGTATCGATTTCTTTGTTTATAGCATCGAATTTCCTTCTATCTCAATTTTTTTTTCGACAATCGAAGTACTCTCGCATCGCTACGCCAGATTTAAAGGACCCATTTCCCTCGCTTCCCATGGGCGAAGAGTTATTCGAGTGCGATCTGTTCCACATTCCGAAGGAGGGAGGGGACAGGCTCGTACCGGCATGCGATGGAAGGAGGAATGGGAGAATCCAGAAGAAATAAGAGCATCCTGGAAGCCGGGGAAGAATTTACAGTCCCTCGAGCAGCCTGCGACAATGAATACCAATGAGGTTCTTCCTCAATGTCTGCGTCCGCGATGTCTTCTCTTCTTGTATTAAATCTTATGATTTGCCGTATATTTTTGTCCTTACCCACAATATAGAGCGGGTAAACCATACAGTTATTGGCACTCAGTACAGTTATTGGCACCCCAACTTTAACTTAAAGAAATAGGTAAACAAGTCCTAATTTTATTACATACATGAGTCTAATGTTTGAAGGGCCTTCTTAGTCATCTATGAAGTAAGACTTTAACAAACTAACCATAGGGAAGATTTCACAATTGAATCCACAGGGTGCCAATAACTAGATTTGGCCATTTTAACGATTAATATTGCCATATTCTTAAACTATTGAACTATTGACCCAAAAAAACCTCTTGATTCTTTATGAGTATAGATAATGAGGAGCTATAGAAAGTTTCTATTTGATCCCTTTATAAAAAGTATTTTTTTAAATTTAACCACAGAGATGTTGTCTTAAGGGTGCCAATAACTGTACGGTTTACGCTATATGGGACATTCTTTTACAAACCGAACAGATTTGGACAAAAATTGACCGACACATTTTAGATTTAACTGAAACTTTTTTTACGGGTTCTATATCGAAAAAAAAGAGATACGTGTAAGACGATTTTTTTTTATTTTCGATATTTTGAAAAATAAACAAGATCGAAAATTCGTGAATTTGATGATTTATCGGTAATACCCTATTTTTCAAAAATTCATAACTCCGGTGCTGTTTAAGCTAAAAAATCTAATTTTTTTTATTTTGATACTTTCAAAAGAAATTGTCGAAAAATTCAAATTGTTATTAACAATTTCAATGTTTAAATCGGTTTTTAACAGTGGCGCCACCCATGAATCAACTTTTTACTATTTTTATCATATTCTGCGTCAAATTTTCTATCGAAAACGCTTTTAAAAAAGATGGAGAAGTTATTTTTACTGTAAGAAAAAAATTAATTGATTTAGCATATGAATACAAATTAGAAGAAAAACAATTGTCCGAACGTTTCCAAAAAGCTTTAACAATAAAAGGAACTTTAAAATATCATTGTATTAATCCGATTTCTTTACAGCAATTGGAAACAAAACGGTTTTCATCTTGCGAAAAAAAATTGTTCATCTTGCGAGTAAAAATTTTTAAACAGAAAAAGTAAACATTGTCTTATTTTTAAATATTGTATTTATTATTATATTCCAAATATTGTTCTTATTAACTAATGCATTATCGAAATCTTAATAAAAAAATTTCATTTTCAACAATGTTTTTTATTTATGTATTTTTTCTATTTTTTCTTGGCTAATAAAATATGTTTTTTAATTAAAAAAATGAAACAATTATTTGTATTTAAGAGATAAACGGTGTAAAACAAGAATATGAGCCGTAAAATGTGACCCACGTGTCGATGTGACGTACTGCGCTAAATTAATTAATTTTTTTTTACAGTAAAAATAACTTCTCCATCGTTTTTAAAAACGTTTTCGATAGAAAATTTGACGCAGAATACGTTAAAAATAGTAAAAAGTTGATACATGGGTGGCGCCACTGTTAAAAACCAATTTAAACATTAAAATTGTTAATAACAACTTGAATTTTTCGACAATTTCTTTTGAAAGTATTTTTTTCTTGAAGCTTGTCTTTTTACCTTCAAAATAAAAAAAATTAGATTTTTTAGCTTAAATAGAACCGATTTTTGATTAGATTTTTGAAAAATAGGCTATTATCGATAAATCATCAAATTCACGAATTTTCGATCTTGTTTATTTTTCAAAATATCGAAAATAAAAAAAAATCCTCTTACACACATCTCTTTTTTTTCGATATAGAACCCGTAAAAAAAGTTTCAGTTAAATCTAAAATGTGTCGGTCAGAAAGGTGTTCGGTTTGTAAAAGAACGTCCCATATTTGTGTTATAGGGTAAACCGTACAGTTATTGGCACCCTTAAGACAACATTTGTGTGGTTAAATTGTAAAAAATACTTTTTATAAAAGGATCAAATAGAAACTTCCTACAACTCCTCTTCATAATATAACTCCTTAAAAAGACCTTTATAAATCTATAACTTCTTATAAAGACTCAAGTTGTTTTTTTGGGTCCAAAGTTCAAAAGTTTTACCATATGGCAATATTTATTGTTAAAAGTGCCAAATCTAGTTATTGGCACCCTGCGGATTTAATTGTGAAATCTTCCCTATCGTTAGTTTGTTAAAGTCTTACTTCATAGATGACTTACCAGGTGTGTAAATATGAAACCGGAATTCCCCAATGATAGGAGTTAGCAGTCAATATAATCTTCTAACTAATCCGTCAGTGGTGTTATCTGCATTTGCCTACATGTAATAAAGAAATCCAATTGATACCAACATCGGTTTCATTCTATAACCGTGTTTTTAGTGGCGTTGAACATGTCGACTTTTGTGCTAACAAATCAAGATTTGCGGACAGAATTTATTTTCCGCTTCCTTCTGAAAAAAATGGAGCATTATCACATAGGATGCTTGTTGAAGCTTACGGGGAGCATGCCCTTGGCAAATCTCAATGTTTTGATTGGTTCAAAAAATTTAAAGATGGATTTCGATAAAAGAAACAAAGACCGTGGAAAACCACAAAAAAACGCTGATTCGGAAGCGTTTGTTGGACAATTATTACATGTGACACCGTCTCCATTTGTTTGAAAGGCATGGAAAAGAACCAGAAGGTCGGACCTCACCAACTGAATGACAGGCAGCAGGAAGCTCGAAAAACCTCATGGCAAATGCTGCTCGCCAGGCACAGAATAAAGTCATTTCTTCATCAAATTGTGACTGGTGATGAAAAGTGAATTTACTTCGAGAATCCTAAGCGTAAAAAATCCTGCGTAACTCCTGGTGAACCATCAGCATCGCTTGGGGAGGAAGAAAATGCTCTATGTCTGGTGTGATCAGATGGGTGTTACTTACTATGAGCTGCTGAAACCTGGAGAAAATGTTAATACGGAACGCTACCTACAACAGATGATAAATTTGAATAAAGATTTGCGCCAAAAAGTCCCAAATATCAAGAAAGGACACACAAAGTGATCTTGCTCCATGACAATGCCCCATCACATTCGGCTAAACGGACCAAGGAAACGATCCAAGTGTTTGGTTGGCAAATTCTTCCGCATGCGGCTTATTCACCAGATTTGGCCCCATCCGATTACCACCTATTTGCATCGATGGGATACGCACTAGCTGAGCAGCGCTTCATTTCTTATGAAAATGTACGAAATTGGTTAAGTGATTGGTTTGACTCAGAAGAGGAAGCATTATTTTTGCGGGGAATCCACAAATTGCCTGAATGATGGGAAAAATGCATAGATAGCGAAGGGCAGTACTTCGAATAAAAAAGTATGTATCATTTTTACACAATCAACTCTTATTTGCTATTTGAAAAATTCCGGTTTCATATTTACACACCTGGTAGAGGACCCTTCACACATTAGACTCATGTATATCTTGTAATGAAATTAGGACTTGTTTACCTATTTCTTTAAGTTAAAGTTGGGGTGCCAATAACTGTACTGAGTGCCAATAACTGTATGGTTTACCCTACCTTTTGTTATCTATGAATCAAGTGGCATATGATTGAAGATCGGTCTGCCCCGGGTACCAGTTACTTACACACAGGACCCGGATTTTTACGCAAATAGCAGACTTTGTTTTTACATTTTTGCTAACTGCCTATTGTGATTGTACTAAACCCTATTCCACTTATATTCTTTGTTAGTTCCTTTACATGTGTGTTATTAATATTTAATCTCCCCCCTGCTGAAATAATCCAGTAAGTGCTAAATGAAAGGATCATTAATACTTACTATAGTCAAATAAGAGATGCAAAAAATAAAAACTTTGACCCTTCTAAATTCTTTACCGAACAATTTTACAACTCGTGGCCGGGTCTGCTCGTATTTTATAAACATTAGTATCTTTGAATATTAAAGTGTTTAACAGCATATATTTAGAATTTTATATTATTTACCTAATTGCTGATGATATGTCAAATTTGGACATTTTTATTTTTGCATAAAAATTCGGGCTCTGCTTATGTAGTATACACTACATACACATACTAAATTGTTAAAAAAAAAAAAAAAAATCAGTTTTTTATTTTAGTATTGATTCATTAACATTTCATAAAATTTTCAATTACCTTTTTAAGTATAAGACATAGAATAGAATAAAAGGTATCATCCAAAGAAAAATTATTAGGAAGAGAAAAAATGTAATAATCTCAAAATTTAGTCGCACTTTGAATTCCTCTATCCTCGATATTTCATATCCGCGGATATTCTTTAATATTCCATATAAGGGGTGGTGCCTGGGGTAGGGGCTTATTGGGGATCGATGCGGTCCTCGAAATTACAAAAAACAAAACAATATATGTGGAATAATTTTATCTATTCAATTTTCTAGGATAGTATGTATATGAAGGTTAAAATGTTCCTTTTATTTTTGTAAATAAATAGTTGTTTATTTCTGTTTTAAGCTATATATATATATATATATATATATATATATATATATGCGGCTCTTGAAAGACGAGGGTGTCTAAGTGTTAATTTTAAAACATCACATCAGATGTGGAATGTGCCACCAGTTTGATTATAAAGAGAAAGAAGTGGATTTAATGTCAATGGCAAGAATAAATAAATATTAATAAACAAAGTCGGTCGAAATTCGTTAAAGTTAGAAAATGTACACCCCCCCCCCCTCCGAACCACAGCATTTTTTCGACGTTAATACTTATGCTACTATTCGGGGCGGATTAACATCAAATATCATGAATTCTTGATTTATAAATGGTGCAAATAAACCGACTTTGTTTTATGTATCTACAACAGATTATAAAACCCCTAAAACTAACAAAGTAAGGATAGATATCGAGGGTAAAAAACATGATTGAGATTTTAGACTAAAAAAAAAAAAATTAATCTTTCGAATCCACATAAAAATATTTTTCACTCTCGGAAGTTAATTTAAAAAAAACAAAACAATTTTTTATATTATATTTTAATAATAGTCTAAAATTAAAAAAAAAATGCCTGCATCCAAAATAATGAAGGACAATAATCCATTTTAGTATGTAGTATCTTCAACGTCTTTTATGTAGGATTTTGCAAATTTTAGTAGAAGAGAAGAAAAAAATTTAATTTTTTTAAAGGAAGTATTTTTAAAATTTAAACTAAGCAGTTTTTTTTTTTTAATTTTAGATTATTACTACCCTTTTTATATTATTTAGAATTCATACATTGTTCTTTCTAGTCTTAAAAAGTAAAACTAACTCTAACTCATGGTTACATCCATTACCTTGGATGCAGGCTCTTGCGCGCTTCCTCATTGCCCCAGCAGTGACATCTCTAGCGTGTTTTTCATCAGAAAAACTTCTTTTAGACTCAAAAGGTGAAGTGAATTGTATCATGGGTTACACCACTAAAAAGCTAACTAAATCCCGCAGTTTTTAGGAAATTTGACAGCATCTAGGGTGCTCCAGTGGGGAGTTAAAAGTCCCACTGAAAGTGGATTTAAAATAGCGAAACCTCACTCATCTTTTAGGAAATTTAATGCTGACTAAGAAAATATCATCATTTTTGTTTCTACGCTAAATCAAAGTACAGAAAACTGCCATTTCTTAGAAAAAAGTAAGATCTCCTCAGCAGATTGAGATAGGAAACTCGTTTCTGCCCCATTCTACCCCGGTTAGCATGCAGTATTACCCAATTTTTTTTTTAACATTAGGTCTGGGACACCCAGTATATAGGTCAACAGTGAGTCTAGAAGTCAGGAGGAAACTTCGGATGAGCACAGTACTACCTTCCTTGACCTACGGTTGCGAAACCTGGGTAATTGACAAGAAGACTAGTCACAAACTGAGGGTAACAGTCAGAGGGATGGAGCGATACATTCTCGGAATATCAAGGCGAGAACGTAAGCCAAATACGTGGTTCAGAGGAAGAACTGGGTTCCGGACATGACATCAGGAGAACTGCTACAACTTGGACCCGTCAGCTAATGGACTGGTATCCAAGGGAACACCCAAGGAAGAGAGGACGTCCATCTACAGATTGGGACCAGGAGATGAAGAAGAGTTGCGGAGAGGCAGCCTGGAAGCGAGTAGCTCTGGACAGGAAAGAGTGGAAGCGGATGGGACAGGTGCATTATTTAGTGTGGTTGCAAGAGTGGTAGAAATAATTCAACTCAAACTAGAAATAAACTCAAAACCTCAACTAAATGTTGATTTTGTACATATGTAAATAATGGATGTATCAAGCTATTGAATTTTTTTTATTATTATTACATGCTCTAGAACGCTTAGCAAGATCGCTTATAGATTTGTGAAAAATCAGATCGCGTTTTTTCTATTTAGACCAGTCTCGCATCGAACGGAAGATGCACTCTGCACTGTATACAACTAAAGCAGATGATTATTTCTGTTATATTGAACCGAGTTCAATTTACTTTTGATGAACCGTTATATTCATCTGTACTAATAGATGTTTGGATCACATGTTGGAATGATTTAGACCTTTCTGAATTGTTCCATCTGGGACTAAATAGAGATGGACTAGGCTTCATAGGGGCTTAGTCTTGCCTATCGAAGTATAAGGTTATTTACGCGTCAATTGCTGTTTTGTTTGTAAAGTTGTTAGTAATTAGAACTTTCATTCCTTGTTTGACGTTTTTAAATCAATAAAAATTATTTGAACCCAAATTGGTGTTACAATAGGTTCAAGTTTAACTTAATAGGATTGGGTTAATAGGAAAGGCTTGGAAACGTGTTTATTATTGTTGTATCGTAGAATACTATTACAGTTATGTATACCTATTACATTTATGTATACTTGAGTACTTATAATCGTGTACCCTAGCCGTGGTGCGGCGATCTGATAAGGCTACGGGGCACCTTGTCAGGTAGTGGTAGGGACTTGTCAAGTTAAATGGACTATGAGTTAAAGTGGTCCCCTAATGGTGGGGAGATAACGGGGGGGGGGCAAGATGAGCTTTTGTAATGTTTTGATTTATCGCACCTCCCCCCACCCCCGACCACCCCCTTTCTGTTACTAATTAAAACTTTAAACCGCAATGTCCTAATCCCACAAACTCCAGTAATTTTTTTTTTACTTTCTTATTTTTTTTTTTAATCCTTCCTGGCCCGGGATCATAATTTAAAATTTAAGAAATTATCAGACGTTGCCAGGAGATTCTGATTGCTCAGCCTTCTAATCTTGAAGTCAGGGGCACTTCTTTTTTTTTCTTATTTCTGTTTCCTTTACATTAAATGGTAGGGGAGAGCAGGGTTGGTTGGCATTGGGGGTAGGTTGGCCATTGGCTTATAGTTTCCGTCACACCTGTTGTGAAGGCCCCAACATTGTACTATGTGACCCGCTCGACCTCGGGAGCCTTGTCTAACAGTGTAGAGAAGAGTGTGCTTCATTGATTGATTTTAAAACATGTAAGTAAATTTTTATATTTTCAGTAAATTTGATTTAACGACATGGCAAAACATTCGACTCCGATTCTGTTCACATAGCCCCGAACTCCTTTAAAAAACCTAACCTTTCGACTAACCAGTTTCTTGTTTGATTGTTCTCCCCCGTCGTGGCAGCCATCTTTCATATGATTTCTAATGTGGGGTTAGTTGGCTCTCTTCCACTGGGGTTTGTTAGCGCAGTAGAAATTAACAAAAGCAAGGTAAACATAAATAAAAATGAAACTACCAAATGTCTTTAGTTCCAGCAAGGAGGATGATAGCAATTTTTCTTATGAAGAAAGTGACGACAGTCTAAATTTCTATCTTCTTCTATTGTCATTTTATTTTCCCTTAAAAGCTGGTTAAAAACGATTCAAAATTATTATACCATTTTAGTGCAGCTTTTAATAACAATAATATGTGTCAGGCAGTACTTGAATGAGATGGCTAAACAACTCCACCTTTCAGGCCAACCTGCCTCACCTAGGCGGTTAATTGGCATACTCTGGATTGACGAATTCTTCAATTTTCTATGATCTTAGTATTAAATATTATGTGTTGAAAAAAATACTTGAAGTACTCTAATACTTGGAGTTTACAGTGGTATCAGCCATATTGGGATTATATTAACAGGAACGACTCAACGATCAAAAAAGTGAAAACTGTTGCCAACCAACCCCGCTCTCCCCAATTATTATTATCGTTTAATGTAAATTACTTATACCCACAAATCCGTTACAGTAGGAAGTTTTTATTATTGAGTCTCAAAATTATCTCATATACCGATCAAATTGAGAAGTTGGAAAAATATATGACGCTATTCCTTCCTGAAATGATACGCTCCATATAGCCCTGGATATAACAAAATAAATATTAGCATTGGATCATTGCCTTTCCAGCATAATAATATCCTTTCAAATAGGAATTATTAAAACTTTTTGCAAGTTCCCAATCCTCCGAAGGTTTGTTTAAGCTTCTCGGTTCTTATAAAGCCTTTTCCTTCTTTTTTCTTTCCAAACTGTTCTTCTCCGCTATATTACTATTGCAGTTAATTACTATTTACTTTGAGGCTTCAACAAAAATTAAATTTTCATTTTTAATTCATTTTCAAATTATTTCATTTTTTTTTCGTGATGGAAACTATTTTTTTTCTTGTATATACTTTTAGATTAGGGGAAAGCGGGGTTGGTTCGCAGCAGCTTTCACTTTTTTGATTGTTGAGTTGTTCCTGTTAATATAATCCCAATATGGCTGATACCACTGTAAACTCCAAGTATTAGAGTACTTCAAGTATTTAAGTATTTTAATTACTATAAGTATTGTATTTTTTCACCACATAATATTTAATACTAAGATTATAGAAAATTGAAGAATTCGTCAATCCAGAGTATGCCAATTAACCCCCTATGTGGGGCTGGTTGGCCTAGAAGGTAGGGTTTTTTAGCCATCTCATTCAAATACTACCTGGCACATATTATTCTTATTAAAAGCTGCACTATAACGCACTATAATGGTATAATAATTTTGAATCGGTTTTTAACAGCTTTTAAGGGAAAATAGAACGACAATAGAAGAAGATAGGAGTTTAGACTGTCGTCACTTTCAGCATAAGAAAAATTGCTCTCATCCTCCTTGCTGGGACTAAAAACAATTTGTAGTTTCACCTTTGTTTATGTTTACCTTGCTTTTGTAAATTGCTACTGCAACGAAACACAGTTGAAGAGAGCCAACTAACCCCACAGAAGAGATCATATGAAAGATGGCTGCCAGGACAGGGGACTTGATTGTTTGAGAACAATCAAACAAGAAACTGGTTAGTCGAAAGGTTAGGTTTTTCAAAGGATTTTGGGGCTATGTAAACAGAATCGGAGTGAAATGTTTTGCCATTCATTTAAACCAAATTTACTGAACATATAAAAATTTATTTACAGGTTGTAAAATCAATCAATGAAGCACAATCTTCTCTACACTGTTAGCATCGGATTGAAAACTCAAAACAAGACTCTCGAGGTCAAGCGGGTCACATGGTACAATGGAGGGGTCTTCACAACAGGTGTGAAGGAAACTATAAGCCAGTGGCCAACCTGCTCCCTATGCCAACCTACCCTGCTCTCCCCTACAAATAATCTAAACAACCAGTAAAAACAACACCGTTCTGCGAAAAAAAAATTGCTTCCTTGTTCCTGAGTTTTATTATATTTATTATATAATTATTATAATTAGACTTTTTTTTTTTTTAAACCTGAAAAAGCGTATTTTTATTTTTTATTTTTCAGTCGTGGTTTCGGCAAATATTTTTCACTTCCATGAACAATTTTTGGGACTTTTATATTTACATGAGTGCTTACTTCTAATCAACATTTAGAGAAATTCTACCAAGCACCATGTTTTGGAGGTTGAAGATTGTTTTTGAGACTTCAAAAAGTTTTTGACGACCTTTAGTATTTCAGGCTGCTGTGCTAGCTACTACACCTGAGGTGACCCCAATACACTTATTAACTGATTAACTAGAATAATAATCACCGGTAAATAGTCACTCCAAGATTGATCAAACAATTTAAAGGTTTAAAAAGGAATATTTCGACCATTTTAATTGCGGGACGTGAGCCCGCGACCTTTAGTGCTGTAGGGCTCTAGGCTAACCACTACATCACAGGTGACCCCATGTCGTACTTTTCAAAGAATATTTAATATTGAAAGGCCTCACCAAGGCGATTAAACGATTATGATATATTTAATGGGGTAATAAAAGTTTAATCAGCTGTTTAATAGAGCAACAGGTGGCCGGTGGAGCATATTTTTACAAATTTGCTCCCTATTAACGGATAATGTTTTATTTCAACCATCCTTAACGTTCTTTATCATGTTCCCACTTACTTTCCATATACTGCTTTGTATTTTTTTTTTTTTTTATATTAGATTATATCTGCTTAGTAATAATAATAATAATAATAATAATAATAATAATTTCTTTATTTGTTTTTGGGATATTCCCCGTACAAATAGAGTTAGCCATACAGCACATATATAACAAAATAATACTTAAATTCTAATCTAATAACAAATTGAAGTTTACTTATTTATTCAAAATAATTAAAGTTTCCTAGCTTATATTAACAATGTAAATAATATGTCACCATAAGCTAAATAATAAAAAGAAAATAATAATAATATACTAAATTAAACACTAATCTGAAATAATAAATGATCTTATTTTAAAAGCTGACTGCATATAACAGTAGAAAGACTATAATTGAGCCAAAGACGGAGAACTTAATGTTTGGTAGAATAATACAATATCCATGCCAATTAGTGTTGATAGGCAGTGTGTTCTGACAGGTAAATACATTGGGCATATCACAACAAAGTGATAAAGATCTTCCAACATTTTTAGGTTGCAAACAGGACAGATTTCCTCAGGGTTCAATGTATATTTAATATTACCTATTGTAATTGATATTGTATATTTGTTATTATTCAACCTCAATTGAGCCATGTTCCTAATAAAAGCTATGGAGGTATTGAAAGTCAAATAATTTAGAGGGTGTTCTGATTTGATGAACAATTGTTTGTAAAACATATTATATCTTGATGAATTCAGTAATAATAAGTCGTTATTTCGGGTAAAAGATTTATAATTTACTCGTATATCATTGAATTTGCGTTTAATGAAAACATCACTAAATAAAAGTGGATCGAACTGGCCAAAGCTTTCGAAGAAAATCCTAATTTGTGTCACCCAGTTATATTTTATTGATAATTTGTTATTATTATCCATATTTAATAATTTTAAAAAACATTGTTTGGGGTATCTTGTATATTCCATATTCATAAGTTTAATTAGCCAATTGAGTAATTGTTTAATAACGAAATAGCCAATCGGGGCAGATGCGGCTTCTAGCCTTACCATGAAATTCGGGACTGTTTTTTGGATTTGGAGCAGCCGTTTATAAAAACGACGCTTGTACGGTTTCTAGTTCGTCAATATGCCTTATTGACCATACTGGGGCAGCGTACAGTAAGCAACTCAACACGATTGCTTCATTCAGTTTCCGTCTTGAATCCCAGGAGGTCATTTTTGCTTTAGAGCAAGTGTTTAGAACTAAACCTATGCAAGAAAAACTTTTAGATTTTTGTTGTTTTACTGCTTTGGTAAAAAGTCCTGATGAATTAAAAATAATTCCTAGATAATTATACTCTGAGATTTCTTCTATTATTTCATTGCCGAAGTATAAACGTTTGGACTTTTTCGGTCTACCCTTAAAAATTTTTAATAATTTAGTTTTTGCTATATTAACAGATAGCTGATTTATCCGACAGTATTTTTCCAATATATTTATTTTAGATTGAACATCAGTTATTGAGTCACCAATCAAAATCAAATCATCAGCATATAAAAGGCACATTATTTCAGTATTTGAACTGATTTTTATACCGTGGGCTCCGTTTTCTTTCAAGAAAAATTCCAGATCCCCAATAAACAATATCTGCTTAGTATATTGTACTATTATATTCCACTTGCGAATTCGCACCTGCACATGAGGCAAATGTGATGTCTTTTGTGGTTCACTACTAGTTCCTTGATAATTTGAAAACGTAATGTATCTTTTGCAGTAGAAGACGACGTTCTTTTGTTCTGACGTAAAGGCTGACCCGGTAACAGGGTGGAGGAAAGGGAATGTACGAGTGGGTTAGATGGATGTGGCGTTGAAGAGTGAAATGTTTGGTATTCGTCTTGAATGGTAAGATTTTACCATCGGTATATTCATGTCATTGTGGTATGATTTGAAATTAAGTGATTTTTCTAAGAATTTTGGATACTGAAATTTGTACTTTTTTAGTGTGGACACAGTGCAGAATCTCAAAGTTTTGTTTCGTAAGTCCATATAGATCTTAGAATAGTGGTTTGAATTGGTCAATTTGTCTGGCGAGTTATTGTTTTTTAAATTATGTATACATACATACTTGGAATATTCATGTAAATTCCAAGTAGGTAAATGTTTTGTCTAAGTACAGTCCGAGGTATCGTACGAAATTATTTGAAGGTACTGGATTATTGTTGATTGCCACAGGAGGCCACGTCAATTAAGAAAATCTGATGTGGTTGCGTAGATTTTCATTTTCCATTTTTCGATTCTCTTTTCGATATTTTTCAGATGCTTTTGACGGGCGAAGGATGCAATTATAGGATCTTTGCGTTAAGAAAGAATTGCCCTGCCACCGGAAAAGCTACAGATTGTGGTGCGGGGATATCTGACCTATAGATGGAATTGAGAGGATTGAAGACCTAAAAACTTAGGAGAAAGGAATTATAAGTTGGCCCATGTTGTTATTTTGTTTTATAAAAGAATTTGGCATTAAAAAATTACCTAACCTAACTTACTGCTAGAAAACATTCGGACGGTTTTACTTTCTGAATAACTCGCATTTTTTTGAAATTAAAGCGTTCTTAAACTATCTTGAAGTAGCCATTCTAAATTAGAACCTGTTTCAAACTGGATCAATGAAACTGCCCGTATGATTAACTTTATTAGATTAGAAATTGACGTGTTTTTTTATTTGCCATTTCTCAAAGTCATATGTTTTTCCACATTCGTTTGTTATTTTTTGCTCTCTAAAGTACACTAATTTTTTTTTATTATTATAGAAAAGTTCTTACTTGCGATAATTCGGAAATGCAAGCATAATACTCCAAGTCGTCTGATTTTATAATTCTCTACACCATACAGTGGTCTCAGCCCCTTTGGGATTATATTAACAGGAACGACTCAACAATCAAAAAATCTGGTGCATGCGCGCAACACAAAACTTTCACTTACCAACTTACTTAGATTAGAAATTAATGGGTTTTGTTTATTGCCACTACCTAAAGTTACACATTTTTCCTCATTCATTTCTTATTTTTGTTTTCATTTTCTCAAAAAAAAAATACTAATTTTTTTTATTATTGATTAAAAGTATTTACTTGTGATAATTCGGCAATGCCAGCATACTACTCCAAGTCGTCTGATTTTATAATTCTCTATTTACTTGTTGAATATTTCATTTAGTTACCATGTAACAAACCATTTCCATTAAATGAACAGAACGGATTTAATTATAAACAATGTTCTGTCTTTAAAGGCGTACTTTGCATGCTTGGGCTCAAAGTGTTTTATGAGTTGACGAATTATTTTTTTTTTTTTTTCGGTATAAACAAATACAAAGGTACATTATAAGCCCCTTTACAACATTTTAATACTGATAAAGCTTACCTGATAATAAAGAAGACTTGATTTTCATTAAACGTGACGAATTTAATCAAAATCTTCAAAGCTGTTTTTGAGATAATTAAAAAAAAAAGGTAAAAACTGGAAAAAACGTTATGAAATAAAGTGGCCCCAGTGTTTGACCAATTTTCGGATGTCACATCGTGGGCATATACATAAACCAATTAGCCAGTCTTATCAAAATCATTTTTGAGTTTTTGAGTAAATTAATAAAACACGTGAAAATTGGACAAAATTCTTTAATTAAACTACCCCCTCCGTTTGACCAATTTAGATGAAATTTTTGTTGTCACATCGCGGGCATATTCATACACCAAATACCCAATTTCAGCTTCGTTCGGTTTATAGTTTTTGAGCTAGTCTGTTAACATACACACAGACCATTTCGTGGGACTTGGTTATTTTGACTCAGGGAACCCCAAAAGGTGTAAGTCAAATTTTTTTACGATCACAATACTTTCCCTTTCTATATATTTCATAAATTCATAAAAAGACAATACCTGCATTGTGTAGACCTTGCTGAGCCAACTTCTGATTGGCCGACGGAGAGGTTACCCTGACGGTGAAGAGCGCACTCTGTGACGGAAGATCCCCGACCGTGCAGGTGCAGTTGAGGTACACCAAGCCACTATCCAGGTTCAGCCGGTTGAGAGGGTACTTGAGGGCCAGCGACCTGGAGTACAGTCCACCGTCGTGCTCCGTCTTAGGCCCCTCCGTAGTGTAGTAGCTCCTCGCCTGCAACATCATCATCAACAATAAATAAATAAAAAAATATATTTAAGGGATGGTCGGGGCACAGTGAAACAGTCTGGGCGCTGGGCGAACCAAAACGTCTAGTGCAACCAAATTCAGACAGCAAGCGGTAAGGGTGGCTCCAAACAATGTCAGCAATTTTCCCCTTTCTACATGTTGTGTGACAGACTCCACGTTCTAATGTGCGGTTTTGTGGGGTAAAACTAAACATTTTCGTCGAACCGATTTTCGTCTCTAGGTACGAATAATTATTTTATTCGGCCTGCTCTTAGGACTTTTTCACTATGCATATATCTCTTAAGATTTTGCCTAAATTTGGTTTTTCAACCTCTCCACGTTCATCGTAGGAAGTTAAAGAAATGAAAATGGCTAGTATGGGGTTCCTTGAAATAAGGGCGTTCGGGGCACAACGAAACACTTCATGGAGTCCGACGAGTGTTTCATCGTGTTTTTCATTGTGCGATAAGCAGTCGGTTTTTTTTTTCATTTCCTTACAAATTGGTGCGAAATCGAGAGCGGAACACAAAAAAAATTGTATTAATTTATGACAACTTTCTTCCAATGTCCAACTTTCCTCTTTCCTGAAGAATTCCTAGGCTGTTGTAAAGTAGAAGAACGAAAAACCGACTGGAAGCCGAATAAAGGTTTTGTATGAATTATGGTTTTGTTTTTTCTCAGCTTTTTCATTGTACCGCGGGCATGGGGCACCATGAAACAAACTTATTTTTTTGGAAAATAGCTTATCGCGGTCAGAGCGACATAACATAAACATAAAATAATGTTTAACACATTTCTTATATAGATTAAATTCTAAGGCAACATAAAAAATTAAAAATTGATGATGAAGTCTCAGGTGGGTAAAAAAAACTTTTGTGTTTCATTGTGCCCCATCTCTCCATATATATATATATATATATATATATATATATATATATATATATATATATGTAAATATATATATATATATACATTTATTGTTATTTAAGAATCCAATGATCTCGATCATGCTAGCAAAATTGAAAGGGAAAAGAATGCATTTTTCAGTAAAATGTGTCCCTTTCCCTCAAGGCTTCGGCGAGAGAGACTTCAACGTGAAAGGACTTTGGTTCGGAGCCCGCGGAACTATACCAAGTTAAACAAGGAGCTTCATGGAAGATCTTGGTGTCGAGATCAAGGACGTAGGAGTTATTAAATAAAGTACCCACTCCCTTTGACCGATTTTGATGAAATATTTGCTGTCACATCGCGTGTATATAAATACACTAAATACCCAATTTCAGGTTCGACGTTTTATAGTTTCTGAGCTAGTCTGTTCACACACACACACACACACACACACACACACACACACAGACCATTTCGCGGGACTTGGTCATTTCGACTCAGGGGACTCCAAAACGTGTATTTCCGTTGAAAACTGGAAGTCGAAATTTTTCACGATCGCAATACTTCCCCGTACTATATATATTTCATATATAGGTAAGTAAAAGTAAAAATTAGGATTTAAAAAAGTATAATTCTTCTGACGGTTCTTTACTGATGTGAAACATGGTCGATTACAGAAAGGGATGAGAAACGCCTCGAAAATAAAATATTGCGTGGAATATTCGGGCCGAAGAAGGATGAGTCAACAGGAGAATTCAGACGGCTACGCAATGCGGAATTGCGTGAACTTTAACCGGTAAATGTAATCGAGGCTTGTAGTTGCGCTTCGGTTAAAGTGGGCGTGCAAAATTGCGAGTCTTAGTTGCGAACCAATACCTAAAAGATTGATAAACGCTTTGCCGACGGGAAAACGACCGAGAGGTAGGCATAGGCGAAGGTGGGATGATTCGGTGAAAGCGGATCTTGTGAATTTGGGATTGTAGTGGTGGAGGTGGATGGAGATACGTAGAGAACGATTGGTGGTCACGACATGGTCCTTCGGGTTCGTTAAGGCCCGATGCAGACGAGCCGCATTTTTCTGCGGTAAGCCCTGGCTGGAGTATAATGGTATAATCCGGTCGGTCCATTATACTCCAGGTACTCCTGACCGCAAGCCTATAGGCTTATAAGCCGGACCGCAGAAAAATGCATCTCGTCTGCATCGGGCCTAAGCCTTATTATATTCTATCCTATTCAATAACAGTATTTTGTAATATGGGGGGACCCCCTGTCAAACATAATCGCAATACACATTAGACTAACCATAATGTTTCATTTACATATTTTGGGAGATATTTTCAATTAGATATACAGTGGATATCGTTTTATAACGAGATCGGTTATAACGACGTACCGCTTATAGCGACGGATATCTTAAGTCCCCGGTCCCTATGGTCACATTTTAACGAATTTTTACCCGGCTATTGCGACTGATCGGCTTTAGCGACCCATTTTGAGTCCCTCGGGGAACAAAAAGATCGGTCATAACCCGGCTTCCATCCGGAAAGAAGTCTTCCATCCGGCTTGCGGGATATTTCTTCCGGGGACAGGAAGAAACATCTATCACCTTTTCTACGAAACTCTACCGAGGTAACGAGAATATAAAGTTTCCTCTCCCCTGATTTTTTGTGTTTTTATTCCTTCAAACATATTCGAATCAGTTGCGACCTAGTTCTCGAATAAGACACCTGTGCGTGGTGATATCTGGTTGTTCGTTTGGTTGTTAGCTGCGGTTTTGTTCTCCATACACTTGTGAGTGGTGATACCATGTCAAAGAGATGGGCATTTTCGTTAGAAGAAAAGAAGAAAAATGCACATTTACTGTCAGCTGGAAAATGGAGAGTCGAAGAGAGATCTTGCGTAGGAACTGAATGTAAGTCATTCAATTATTTCAACAATATGAAAAAATAGGTACAGCATTCGGGGACTAGTTGAACGGGGTGAATCGTTCAAGACAAAAAAAATAAGGAGAGCTCCTTGCGACCAGTGATTGGCTTTCTTCAGTATGGCCATTAATTCGTGAAAATTACGATGATTCAGATATTTTTAAAGCAGATGAAACTGGTATTTTTTATAAGGTACTGCGTGATCGGACACTACATTTTAAGGGGGAGAAATGTTCTGATGGAAAAATGTCGAATGATAAAATAACTGTTTAAGTGGCAGCCAATATGACTGGGACAGAAAGACGTAAACTTTTTGTAATAGGAAATATGTATTTGTAAGAAGGCTATCATTACAATCAGATGTTAAAAATGGCCTAGATCTGATATAACGACCGTTATAAGCGATATGTCGGATGTAACGACGATCGCCTATAACGACGAAGTTTTTACAGTCCCTTCAATGTCGTTATAAACGATATCCACTGTATAGAACAAACTCCAATTTTACAAATTATATAATGGTTCATTTAATTTAAAAACAATTTCAATTATTATTTAAGGTCTACTTCCAAGCATTTTATTTCATTTATTTAATTTGTAATTTTTTCAAACACAATGCGAGGAATGTAAAATAAAATATAACAATAAAAACCTTTTTGTATAATTAAAAATACCTCTTAATTTAGAAATATTAGTTTTCAATGAATCATTTCTCTATTTTCCATTCACGTTATCATTTTCAATTGATGTATTCATTTATTATTATTTTTTTTTTTTTAAACAACATTGAATTTCTATAAAATAAAATATAATTTGGTATCTGTTTGTAGAACTCAAATAAGTGCACCCTACGAAGAGATCCTAGGAATGATTTGATTTGATAACATTGCTTCACGTTGCAGTATGGGACACCTCCATACAGTGAATATGTATACATATACAATAGGTAGGTGCATACAGTGAATAGCCAAACTGTGTATATCCCACAGGCCTAAGGCCACATTACCATAATCAGCTGCTAGATAAACAGACCCGAGTCGCTTGGCATCCCGTCTCTATGCTATAGGTGTTTATGCCGCGTATCTATAATATGATCGCATATCATAATAATTGTTATTGTTACTATAATTGTAATAACTCTCTAACATATATAGTTTGATTAATGGATAATAAACAAAAATTAACAAGGTTACATCAATAACTCTTACTCTATTTGGATCACTTAGAGCTATAATAGTCATAGATAAAACTAATCAAAAATATATGAAAGTACTTTATGAATATTTATAAATTTGTTTACGGCTATAAAGCAGCTAGCTTTAGCAGTTGTTAAAAACATATATGTTGATAACATGAAAATTTGACTGCATTTATATGCCCAAAAAACACCCCGAGCGCATATTGAGACGCAAAGCAGAGCTGTTTTTGTATTACGTTTATTATAGGTAAGGATCTGCGCTACACTGCGTCTCAATGTGTCGTCTCGATGTGCGCTCGCTCGGCCTTAATATAACACTTGTTTTTTTTACAAATTAGATAGCTAGTCTTGATGGAAACGATGGATTCGGATTATTGATTCGAATGAATATAAACTTATATATACATTTTTATTTAAACTGTTAACAGCCATATTTTCCATAATAAATGTTTATAGACAAATATTTGGTAGTAAACAAGGAATAACTTTGAGAAGAAATTATTTTTGATAAATGTGACACGAGGAAGGAACGGAAAATTATTGTAAGATGTATGCCAGAATTCTGTATTGAGATGTAGTGGATAGTCATTGAGACGTAGAATTAAGAGTTCCAGGATCTGGAGAAGTTTTCAGGTTCTGAGCACCTGCAAGAGGAAAATTGGGTAGACTTAGCTCTCTTCGCTGGAAAGCAATATAAAGCCACTTCAACTCGGTGTAACTACTCGAAGTATGAGAGATTCTGGAAATTCGAAGATGAATCTTACGAAATAGTTTAAAAGGACCTTTAAGCATATCGTGCTATATAGGTGGAGTTTGGTTCTGACTTGGTTCATCCAGAAAAATATACCATAATGTTTATTCTGAAATATTAGCTTATTATAGGTATCGTTTAAAGGAAGGCGGTCGATAATATACGAGGGAGTTCTCTGGACTTTAATAATGGACTTTGAAAATGGACCCCGTAATATAAAATGGTAGATGAAGAGAATATTTTCCATTTATTTATTTGTTATTGTGATTTACTACTGTATTTAAAAGAATACATTAATAAAATGTACTAAAATACCATCCAGTGATAGCACTCAACTAATATCATCTAACTCAAAAGAACTCGAGGCAATCTTCTTTTCAGACGCCTTTGAGGATTGTCTGGAATAGAGAAGGAAGCGAGGGTGGAAGCGAGTGGGTTCTGTTGGGTCTAGAGTTTACTAAGAAAGGACTGGTATCTGGATCGGGATAAATACGGGATAAATCAGCGACATATGGAACATTCAGGTCTTTGAGGATTATTTTATTTAAAAAATAATGGTATTAAGGATTTTACGAACGAATTAAGGATTTTGCGAAGAATTTGGATTGTAAGGATTGGAAAGGGGGAAAATGGCAGGGGCAAAGGGGGGCTGAGGCGGAAGACGGGTGCGGAAGTCTTCCTAACCTCACGTGGGAACACCAGGCTATAGTCCCCCATTCACTGTTTGGTCTTCTCCGCTTGCCCGATCCCCTGCAACGCCTACTGTCACCTCTTTGTGGTGCCCCCTGTGGAGTTGTTTTTACAACTCGCGAACGATAGAGGCGCTGGCACGGGACCAGTCCTCCTTAGGCCATGGTGGTAAGTAGGAGCATCCTTAGGACAGGTTTGGTGAAAAGCCGCCTGTCCGGCCCGCTATCCATTCGGGAATTAAGGCGGTGATGCCAAATGGTACCATGGGGAAGACGCTCTCCCGGGCACCCTAGGGGTGCCTGGTGCGGACATGGTGGTCGTGGTTCCTGGGACCACCAAGCGCCGACCTGTACAGGTCATGAGTGTTTGTTGGGGTCAGGCTGGTTAGCAGGTTCTGTCCCCTTCCTCCCGTTTACCTGCCAGGATTGGTATGGAGGTGGTCGGTGTAGGTCGTTTGGCCTGGTACGATCACCTCTGGCGCCGAGACTGGAACTGGGGTGAATCGCTTTGTAATGATTGGATGCGAGAGGAATTAGAAGGTTTGGGGAAGCCCAAAGATAGATTCTGCAAGCCCTAATAGGTCTTATACCTGCCATATAAATATATATATATATATATATATATATATATATATATATTTATATTTTTTTTTTTTTTTTTTTTTTTTTCTGTTGCCTCTTTAGGCCTAATGAAACCCTTAGCCGCGCAATGTAGTCTTCTTACAGACATTTGTGTTGCTTGCGGGAGCACAGACAGCCTGGAGGTGGTAGCCCAAACCTCACGTTGCTGCAAGCCATGGTCACCATGGTGCAGAGGCAGACTGCCCCTGGAGGTGTCCTTCCCACCGATGGCGTTAGCTCTCTCGGGCTCAAGGGCAGTGACAAACTGGTCTAGGTCCAAGGATAGCCCAGAGTCAGCAAGCCCCGAGGACCTATATTTCTTTCACTGAAGCATACCGCCCTTGTACCAAACCTCCGGGTGGTTACTAATATCCTGGAAAACCACACCACGATTCTCGATGGGATACACGGGGAAAGTTTATCACTCCTAGGCCCGGTCGGTGTGAGTCGCCTCCAGTATGCTGACGGGTCTCACATACCCGGGGGTGGGGGTAGGCTTGGACTTCGTGACGTTCATTGATGGGCGGTCAACCGAATGAAGCGGTCACCCACCCAAGTACTAACCACGATCGACGTTACTTCACTTTGATTATCTATTGCAAGCGCCCTTGTCCACTAGGCCATCCCGGCCCCTAAAAGAAGAAAAAGAAAAAAAAAGTTTCCTTTATCATACACAAATTCTATAATCATCCGATGTCGCATTATTTTAACTTTTACAATAGAAACAATAATAGAATAAATAAATATACATATATATTTATTTCTATATTGCGTTTTGCTCCTTAGGGGTCATTGACGTTTTATTATATTTTTATTTATTTTTCATTATTATATTTCTCGGCATAAACCTGTTTTCTTAAAAATTTGTAGACCTTTTTAACGTTTTGTTCATCGGCTTTCAATAAATCGTGTTGTTTTTCTTCACTATTTTCACTTGATATCTGGAGTAATCCATCGAAACATGATCTACGCTAATTATTGAAGAGCATTATCTCCATATGGAAGCATACTCCGAAACATATAGTGCTATATCTATATCTATATCTATATCTGCCTCGAATCTATGATAATGATCAACCCTTAACTACTCACCCAAATCAATGTTACTTATCTACTCACCTCTGGTCAATATGACCCAAAACAAAAGAAATATATTTAAATAACCTTAGGGTGGAAGATATTAGTTTTAAACAACAGGAAGGCTTGAAAATATATGTTTATTTATGTATACAATAAATGAAAGTTTTAAAATAAGAATAACATGTTGTATTATAGGTCTTAAATGAAGTACAAAAATAAAGGAACTTCTTAACATTACTATTATTAACATAATTTCTTTTGATTTAAAATTTAAAAAAATTTCTATAAACAACCTTTTTTAATTATAACAAATTAGATATGAGTGTTTTTTACAAATTTAATCCCCGCAACGGACACACAACTACTCACCTCGGGTCAATATATCGATTCAGATGAAATAATCACCTCCCTTATTTTCCAAACAATGCCAAAAAGTAACTGGAGCCAAAACAAAGGATGTGTCAAAGTTTGGTTATCATTCAATGCCAAAGAGGTATAAATAGAATGAAATGAAACTTGGTACGGGTCAATATGACCCAACGTGAGTAGTTAAGGGTTAAAATGAAATAGTTATCGGTACAATTTTTGTTATAGCATCAAGATAATCTCGATGTTGGAAATAGATACTATCAATCAATACCTGCGTGTTACCTGGCTATCGCAATAGACCTGTTTCCAATTACATATTTCAGAACAACAACACGCACTATATAAAAGGTTCTCTTCAACCAATATTCTTTTGGATGGTCCATCAATAAAATAACCAAGCTCGATATATAAAATATTTCAGTACAACTAAAAATGCATTCAATTTTAGAAATTTAGTTTGATCTGGTTTTGACGACATAAAAAAAAATTAATATTCTTGAATTTTACGTTGAGACCATTAAGCTTAATGGCTTACCGTAAACAGAAGTCTGAATGAGGTCATCGAAAAATATATGCTATAATTATAATTTTAAAACCTGCTTGGGGAGAGCTCGATATTCAATGGAGAAGTGACAGCCAATGACTAATCTCTACGTCAATAGCGGATTCCGAATACAACGGTTGGGTATTGTATTGTACTCTTAGAGCGTTTTGGTTGCTATAAATAATTCACACCCAAAAAATTCTTTAATTATAGAAATTTTGAACGTATACTGGGATTTAGAGGGCGGGGTGGCCGAGTGGGCAAACGCGTTGCCTAAGACAACCGAATATATCTTAGCCTTGATTGATAACCCGAAGATGGATAGTTCGAAACCCGCAGCCAGGGGGCATTTAATAATACTTGGCATAAACCAACCACTCTCTCGCCTGGCTTGGGAAAACCCCGTATAGCCTAAAAGTTGTGGACCAAAAAAAAAAAAAAAATATATGAAATATTTGGTGGGATTTCAAATATAAAACAATAACTTTTGTTTTGAAATTAGTTTACCTTATGCATTGAAAAAACAGATCAAGCCACCCGTTTAGGCTATTGGTAGTATACTAGGATTGGGTGGGTACCTCTATTCCACAGAATTAGGAACATGGAGTAGGAGCTACCTTAACACGAACATCGAACGCATTCTTTCAGATTTCAGAGTATTCACAGCAGAACTGTTATCAATCTATAATGCATTATCAATAATCATACCCTGTAACAATAAAATCGTAATATTCTCCGATTCACTATCCGCTCTAATAGCTCTAAAAAACATATATTCCACACACCCACTTCTAGTGCATACCTTCGAGAAGATAGGCAGCCTGAAGAACATGAATATCAGCTGAGTGTTACCTGGTCACAACGGTATGAGGAGGCAGATAGGGCAGCTAAGAAAGGACAGAAGGTATCCACTACGCACAAGTCTCCGCATTGGATTTACGTCCGAAACTAAAACACGATGTTTGGACATCTTGGCAAATTTTATTTGATACTCAAACCGAAAACAAGTTGAGGATACAAAAGAGAAGCGTCTAGCCTTGGAATACTCCTTTTTCTGGAAACTTAAAGGAAGAAGTAGCTTCCTTTTCAGCCCGACTGCGAATAGGGTATACAAGATTCAGCCACGGTCATTAAATGAAAGGAAAGTTCCCTCAATATTTGAAGCTTGTGGGACACGAAACAGTGTCTATCATGTGTTGGATGCTTGATCAATCAGAAACAAAGATAGGAACATAAACTGCCATAACAAATGTATCAACTTCTAGGAAACGTTACTTGTACCATCTCAACTTTATCTGAATTCCTATTGGCCACAAAACTGGTTAATTTTATTTTTAATAACATTAATATATTTTTATAATAATAGCAATAATATTTTCTGAAAAAAATTATGTTAATTTAAACCGAAAACCGAACCATTATTATTTCTCTAACATCATTAAATCTAGGAACCAGTATTATTTCGATATCACGAGCAATCTCCAATAAAATCTAAATCCTTTTCTAATAATTTCCAACTATAACATAATATTCTAAATTGTCAACAATGTACCTTAGAAGTTGGACGATAATGACCTTAGTGGTTGACTTGTCCTTAAACAAGGGAAACATAGTTCTTTAAATTTTTTTGTGGCTTTGTTCGTGCTTTCTATATAATTACTTTAGTTATTTGGATATATACATATATACATATATACATATGCATATAAACATAATTTCTTAAACATAATATATAAATAAAAAACATATTTAAAAGAGAAATGCAAATGAAAGGTCAGAAAGACAAGTTGCCAGACAGCTAAAGGATATGACCGAGCCGCCAGACTTGTGAGGCTGTATAATGCAGGAGCCGCTAAGATCGATATGGAGATGGTTCGATTTACATATCAATCGATTCTTGGGTGCCCCCTCCATCATCACCGGGGTCTGTGTTAAATGGACAGTGAGGGTGTCTGAGGGGAGATTATATCTTCAAAGAGTAGAAAATATTCAAATGATCGATTATTTTCTTTTTATTTCTATTTGAGGCATAAATGTGAGGAAAGTAATAGTAGAAATTAACCAGAACATCTAAAAAACCAAAAAAAAACAGCTGAAACTGTTCATAAATTGCTCATTACTGTATGGGTGTCCAAGGCAGAGTACGATGTCAGGTACTCTTTAAAGATCCCTATCCTAATTATGTCTGGATTGACAAAATTTAGGACCCCCACTGTAGCCTTAGTAGCATAAAGTGGCTTTAAACAAACAACAACAGTTATTTACAAATTTTGTAATAAATGGAAAAAATCTAAAGAAATTTCGTGTCGAGTTTTTTTAGCAAGAGGAAAGGGTAGAAAACTTACTTCTTTTCAGATTTTTAATCATGATTATTATTTTTTATATGATTATAAAAAAAAAGCAGAAAATTTTGCGTCGAATGACTTGACCTAAACGAAGAAGTTTAAATCGGTTTAATCGTTTAGCAACGATTAATTATCAATATTATCCCATCCCATCCCATCCCGCATATATTATTTCACAAAGCCTAAAAATCGGTTTTTCATGAATTATAAGGTCCTGTCGTGCTCAAATGCCATGAATGTGGTATCGTTGGATTCAGAATTTCACGGAGCTTTTGCCAATCGCATTCTCATTGTTCATTTTTCGGTCTAAAATAAAACATCGACCTAAATGTAGTGATTCAACGGATCGAAACGGATCAAATTGGGTTTTATAAATTGCGGTACGAAAATTAAGATTTAGTTCTTGTAGAACTAAATATATATTATATGGTATAATTAGGATAGGGATAACATGTACCTGACATTGCACAGGCTTGAGACCTCCACTTTACGTCCTATCCGGGGGAAGGTATAGCTAAGGGCTTTTTACTCCCTTTAAAAATCCTAGGGCCGCGGCGGGAGGCGAACCCATGACCTTTAGTATTGTAGGCTGCCATACTAACCACTCACCTCAGGTGACCCCCATAGTACATTCAGTCTCAGTCGGGACAATGATAATATTGAGGACCGAACACATATATTTTGCCTATCCAGGTATAATTAGAATTGGGATAACAAGTACAAAACAAATACATAAAAACAAGTACATGACATCGCACAGGCTCGAGACCTTCATTTTACGTCCTATCCGGGGGACGGTATAGCTAAGGGCTTTTTACTCCCTTTAAAAATCCTAGGGCCGCGGCGGGAGGCGAATCCGTGACCTTTAGTATTGTAGGCTTCCATGCTAACCACTCACCTCAGGTGACCCCCATAGTACATTCAGTCTCAGTCGGGACAATGATAATATTGAGGACCGAACACATTCAGACTCTGTTTATTGTAAAAAATGTGATATTAAATATAAATATTAAAAGAAAAAATAATAAATTCGAGTAAATAAAAATGTTAAGTACATTCATACACTATTTACAATGAAGATGAAGAATCCCGAGCCAAGCTTGTGCAGGCTGCTTCTCCTTTGGTATTTCTTTTATTAAATTATTTAAATAGTTTTCAACTTAGGACATTAGTAATAGTGCCTCTTAGTTTGTTAATTAAATAATACGAGAATACTTTTTTTATTTTTGTGAAATAATATAAGTACAGATATATAAGAAGGTACTTAAATAGTCCTTATTGTGCTGATCATAACCGATAAAATCCATCTCGATCTAACTCATCACTATGCCACTATAAATAGATTTTATTTATTTCATACACATTTCTGACTACAGTAGACTCCAGCTTATCCGTCCTTAATATCGTCCGATTAGCCTTAGCAGCATAAAGGGGCGTTAAACAAAGAAACAAATAAACAGAATGTAATAATAGAAGAGGTCTATTCTAAAAAAGATATATGTTATTATAATCGATAATCAATAAACAAGATTTACAACAATTTACCTCTGGAGTAGAGGTTGAAATACAAAAACTAGTAACCAAATACACGGGCGTCACCGCCGGGGGGGACAGGGGGACGCGTCCCCCCCCAATACTTTGGCAGGAGAGGACTGTCCCCCCCAATATTTTGGCAGGAGAGTATCCAATGTAAAAAGTTAAAAAAAAAAAAATGCGATTTTAAAATATAAATATAAAATATTAGTTAACTTCAGCACACTATTGTTAAAAGCATAGTCAGAAGATTGTATATTTGATGAATAATATATCTTTTATGTCAGCTTGAACTGTTTTGTTTTATTGCTCTACGTTTCTTTTTTAAACCAAGCAGCTTGATCCTACTTTCCATCAATTTGATGAAGCTTATAGAACATTCATCAGAATGTTCTAATCCAACAGAATTCATGGAAAGCTATGAAATTAGTGGGATCAGGATCGGAAGAAAACTTAGATAAAATTCAATTGAGAAATTTTGGCCCACACCCTTCAACATTAAGCATTAACAACTCCCTATTTTAATGTATAACTGAGGCATAAATTGACAAGTTTTAAGATACTATAAATAACTTTAAAATACAGCTATGGACGATGAATTAAATGTCCCAACAGTCATTTTTAGGGGTTATTATTTCAACTTTTAGCCCCTCTAATTTCTACCTACCCTATCTAGGAAAATATTGAGCCGTCTCCCCCCCCCCCCAAAAAATTTGGTGCTGGTGACGCCCATGACCAAATAATAAAAGCTGAAATGTGAGCGCTTTTATAATATTTCCGTAAATTATTATGATGGTATCAATTATTTTATGCCATCCCGCAACATGACAAAGAGCTATTGACAAAACCTCATACATTGTATCAAAATTTCATTGCGCGCTTCAATTTTGAACAAACATACCCGATAAATATCTCAAATTGTCAACATAACATTGACAATGCAGTACCCATCGAACAATGACTCCATTCCCAATGCTGATCGGATACAGTTTATAAAACGGGTGGAAATTCAACGGGCATCGGGAGCGGGGACAACACAGCCAACAAGAGAACAATGGATTGGTGGGGGGGGGGGGGGCGCCAGAGGGAACTCACTGATAAAGGCAATCATTGAAATCAGTTGAAGCAGTTATCAGCGACTATTATCGGAGCAGATTGCGGCGCTCCTCGTCGAAACAATCGGCGGGACTCCCGCGCTAACAGCTGATTACCGGAGGGCGGGAATTCAATCCCGCCATTATTGCTGTTTGGGAGGACTTTGGCGGGAATCATTAGGCCCCTTGCCTCATTAACTCGCTGAGGAGGGGAGGAGTTAACTCACTGGATCATCTGTTAGGGTGCTCCCGACCCCCAACTACCCCCCCCCCCCCCCCCAAACAACCAAGTTGGATCTCAGCGAATGGATCGTTAGTTATCGCGACCTTGTTTATATCGAGTTATCGCAAAAGGTGTTGATGATAATTACACGATGCTAAGTGATAATTGTTCATGAGTGAAGTTGATTAATAAAAGTTGTGTGTAAAGTGTAAAACATTATAAATGACGATCGTGAACTAGTGTTTGATCGTTAGTGTAACATTCGTTTCGCACGACGCGTCGGTGAGAAGACTGTTACAACAATTTTGAATTATGCAAACCGTTGGAATCACAATGACAAAACTTACAATGCCAGAATAAATTCACACTAGTATTAATAGTTCCGTTCGCTGTTTAATAGTCGTTTATTAATCCGTTGGCGCCAAAATTTCATTCACACTTCGATTCATGTGACTTCTAATCTAACATAATTAAGTTCGTAAGTGAAAGTTGTGTGTAGCGCACATCGAACCAGATTTTTTGGTTTGTGACCATCTTCTTGCTAACGTGCGATATGGATACTTACGAATAATATGAATAATTAACAAATATTTTCGCGCTAACATTACACATCTATCTAAAAATATTTGTAAGATCTAAATAAAAGTCGTAGCATCATGGGCGGATCCAGCTGATTGGAAAGGGGGGGCTGCAGTCCTAAAGGGGGGGGGCTGCAGCCCCGGAGCCCTTCATTTGGATCTGCTAATCAGCTTTTTTTCCTTTATGTTCCTTTCCCACAACTAAAATTCTACTTGTTCTGCACATTATTTGTTCTTTAACTTGCTTCCTTACTTAAAGGAAAGTAAAATTCTATCTTTAAATGACGAAAAATTTTCCAAAGGGAGGGGCTGCAGCCCCCACAGCCCCCTAAGAAAAAGGATTGGTCTTGACCGGGATATGTGCCTGGTAGCTCAAGTGTCAAGAGCGCCTTACTAGTGATAATGAAATCCGGGTTCGAATCCCTGCCGGGGCCAATATTTTCTCTTATAAAAACACACGGATATGTTTTCTTGGCTGTTATAAATTTTTACTTTCACTTACCTATATATGAAATATATAGTAAGTGGAAGTATTGCGATCGTGAAAATTTTCGACTTCCGGTTTTCAACGGAAATACACGTTTTAGGGTCCCCTGAGTCAAAATAACCAAGTCTCGCGAAATGGTCTGTGTGTGTGTGTGAACAGACTAGCTCAAAAAATATAAACCGTCCGAACCTGAAATTGGGTATTTAGAGTATGTATAAGCCCGCGATGTGACAGCAAAAATTTCATCAAATTTGCTCAAATGGAGGGGGTACTTTATTTAATAACTTTTTAAGTTTTTTTTAATTTTCTCAAAAACGGCTCTAACGATTTTGATTAAACTGAGTATTTGATCTATTTATATGCCTGAAATATGACTGTAAAAATTTCATCAAAATTGATCAACCGGAGGGGGGACTTTACTTAATCAATTTTGTATCATTTTCACGTGTTTTTTTTATTTACTCAAAAAAGGTTTTAACGATTTTGATCAAACTTGGTATTTAATGTATTTATATGCCAGAGATATGATTGTAAAAATTTCATCAAAATTGATCTACGGGGGGGGGGACTTTACTTAATAAATTTTGTATAATTTTCACGGTTTTTTTATTTACTCAAAAACGGCTTTAACGATTAACAAAAATAAGATATGAATGTAGAAAAATGTGTGACTTTGGGAAATGATTTTTAGCAAAACACGTCAATTTCTAATCTGAGTAAGTTGGTAAGTGAAAGTTGTGTGTTGCGCGCACGCACCAGATTTTTTAATAGGGTTCCTTACTGAACCTCGGTTATGGAGCGATTAATAAAAAAATTATCAATACACACTATAGTTCATAAATTTATCGTTAAATAAAATATTTTAGTAGTAGACTGACCCGAAGTGGTACACTTACACAGGTATGGTGGACTAAAGCAGACACAACCAAGGTTAAGATTCCAAAGAGGCAAGACAACTTTGGAGAATTATGTGTTTGGATAGTACAGTGAGGATGGGGCTTATAACTTGTAATGGAACTCGCAGAGGCTAGAGCTGAGATGGCTCTAACCGCTAGAGCATTATCCTACTCTGCAAATAGCTCCTCTCCATTCTGACTTGGGTTAGAAGACCACTTCTCTCTCAGCTATCAAATCCTATTACCCGCCTTCTAAATATGTCCTAAATATATCTTATCCTGAATATATGTACCTGTGAAAAATTTGAGACAGGCGATGACATTAAAATAGAACCACTCGAATAAAGTTTTCATAGAATAAGGAAAATAAAAGTAAATATCGTACAATCAAACGAGCAGAACCTTCCATGCGTTGCTATTGCTCAGTAGCTATAACGCGTTGAATTAATTATATCCTATTCTTTTTAATACGAAAAAATCAAAATTCACTTACAAAAACCAACAGGATTTAAAATAGAACTTAACGCCAAATTTAAAATTGTTTGGTAAAGAATTAAGAAGATTTGAATTTTATATTTTTATCTCTCATATTTGACTATAGTAAGTATTAATGATCCATTTATTTAGCACTAACTGGATTATTTCAACAGAGGTGAGATTAAATATAAATAACAAAAAATCTGGTGAGTGCGCGCAACACACAACTTTCACTTACCAACTTAATTAGATTAGAAAATAATGCGTTTTGTTAATGCCACTTCTCAAAGTTACACATTTTTCCATATTCATTTCGTTTTCATTTGCTCTATAAAAAAAAACTTTTTTTTAATATTAAATAACAGTTTTTACTTGTAATAATTCGGCAATGCAAGCATAATACTCCAAGTCGTCTGATTTTATTATTCTCTATGTACTTGTTGAAAATCTCATTTAGTTACCATGAAACAAATAATTTCCATTAAATGAACAGAACGGCTTTAATTATGAAAAAGCCGTTTTTGAGTAATTAAAAAAACACGTGCAAATGATACAAAATTTATTAAGTAAAGTCCCCCCTCCGGTTAATCAATTTTGATGAAATTTTTACAGTCATATCTCGGGCATATAAATACATCAAATACCCAGTTTGATCAAAATAGTTAAAGCCATTTTTGAGTAAATAAAAAAAAACACGTGAAAATGATACGAATTTTTTTAAGTAAAGTCCCCCCTCCGATTAATCAATTTTGATGAAATTTCTACAATCATATCTCGGGCACATAAATACATCAAATACCTAATTTTATCAAAATCGTTAAAGCCGTTTTTGAGTAAATAAAAAAAACACGAGAAAATGATACGAAATTTTTTAAGTAAAGTCCCCCCTCCGGTTAATCAATTTTGATGAAATTTCTACAGTCATATCTCGGGCACATAAATACATCAAATACCCAATTTGATCAAAATCATTAAAGCTGTTTTTGAGTAAATAAAAAAAACACGTGAAAATGATACGAAATTTCTTAAGTAAAGTCCCCCCTCCGGTTAATCAATTTTGATGAAATTTTTACAGTCACATCTCTGGCATATAATTACATCAAATACTCAGTTTAATCAAAATCGTTAAGGCCGTTTTTGAGAAAATCGAAAAAAACCTAAAAAGTTATTAAATAAAGTACCCCCTCCCTTTAAGCAATTTTGATGAAATTTTTGCTGTCACATCGCGGACATATACCTAAACTAAATACCAAATTTCAGGTTCGCACGGTTTATAGTTTTTGAGCTAGTCTGTTCACATACACACACACAGACCATTTCGCGGGACTTGGTTATTTTGACTCAGGGGACCCCAAAACGTGTATTTCCGTTGAAAACCGGAAGTCGAAATTTTTCACGATCGCAATACTTCCACTTACTATATATTTCATATATAGGTAAGTGAAAGTAAAAAGTAAAAGGAACTAATAAAGAATATAATTGGAATAGGGTTTAGTACAATTACAATTGACAGTGAGCAAAAATGTGCCAAATTAATTTTTTGCCTTAGTACATGTCAATTAAATTCAGAATATAACACATGATGAGATTAGATATCATATCGGTAGGCTCTCCCTGAAACAGGTTATCAAAACCGACAACTTTGCGGGAGAAAACATTACCATGCTGTAGATTCTTATAGCAGTACTTATTAAAACATATAAAATAAAAAAAAGAATATTAATGATTTGGCTACTGCATGCTTACCTATCCTAAAGATCGAAAGAAAATAAAGAGTTGTGTCAATAAATCAACTTTCACCGCCATCTGTTGGAAATTTATAGAACATACAATCAGCATATTTATGGTAACTGTAATATAATAATTTTACTTAATTTTTTACTTATTACTTTTTATTTAATTTTAATAGTTGACAGTTCAAGAAAAAAACATTAAATTATTGACCCTGTTTACCAATATATTGATATTAGGATAATCTTTGTTATGAATTAAGTTAGGCCAATCCCTCTACAAAACTAGGAATATTTTATAAAAAATCATTTCTTAGAAACTTCTGAAATGAACCAAAAGTTGATACATCAAAATGCAAAGGTTTGGAAAGTTAACATTTATGTTTTTAAAGTTGAAACAGGCATTAAGTTTTGATTATGGTTTTTAATAGGTTATAAGGACTGAAATAAAAGTTATTTTTTTTTTTTTTTATAAACTAGTAAATTCACAATAGAAACAAATTAAAATTTCTACAATTTAATCATTTTATACAAAAAAAAGCTTATTTGAGACAAAATAAAAACAAAACACATTTAAACGAAAAATGAGATCGCCCATTTAAGTAAGTATGATAAATATATTTTAGTAATGGCCAGAAATTTCGTTTTTTTAATGTTGGGTTTGCACAATTCTAGAATCTCCAATGATGAACATTGAACACACTCTTCCAATGCGCTTTTAGACTATTAAAGATGGCCACATTTATAGGTTAGACGAAATGTGTAGCATTTTGATTGAGTTTGACTAATAGCAAGTATCACATGTTCTTAGCAGAAGTGGGAAGTGGGGAGAGTCAGATGAGAAGCTTGTCCATGTAGGAATAGGATTATTGGCAATGCAATTTTGCTCTCAATGATCCATGGATAGAGCACACTAGTTATACATTCATAAAATAAGACACCTGTCATCCAGCCAGGCTCAGACTTCCATAAATCACGCCCAGATGGATAAACTATGCCAGATTTTCTAATTCTGGCGATGAGTTGACATCGATGTCAACTATTGATAATAAGGATTAATTTCTGTTCTAATAGTTGAAACCTAAATTTAAGCCCTAAAAAATTGTACAAATATATTAAAACGGATATCAAATGATTCGCATGAACTTAATGAATACCATGAAAGTAATTAAATCATAATTAAACTCAAATAAACCAACTAAAAAGCTTATTTAACTTGACTTTAACCCTAATGAAACAGGGAAGCAGAAACCAATTTTTCAGTCCACCAGAAAATTCGCCATTATAACCTCTCACAAATAAGCTTGAGTTTTCATCAAACTAATGCCAATGGCAGCACAGCTAGCTATAACTTGGCAAATTACCGCCAAATTTTGAACCAAAATAATCAACCCCGAATCTTATTATTCACACTTTTTTTTGCAAAATATCAACTATTGGAGCACTGTCAACTAATGGTATAGTTACCCTAATTCATATATAGGTAAGTGAAAGTAAGAAATGAATCCCAATTGACAAAGCAATGTTCCTTTATGTTCAGTACAGGAGTAGTGTAACCAACTTTATAGATAAAATTTAACAAATATCAGCGAAGATTTATAATCCTTTCCTATTCACAGTAGGCTACTGCGTGTAATGATGTTTTTGGGTGAATTCCACCGTAACACATTTTTTTACTTCCCTAAAGTTAATATTAGACTAAGTCATAGAAAAGGATGGCCGTGTTTACTATATGTTATATCCTATAACGCACATTTATCAGAACGAAAATCTTTAATGCATATCATGATAGATAGCTTCTTACCCTATGATAATGGAATGAACGTATTGCAGGGTTAATTTTCGATCAAACTAGTCTGGATGGAGTTACTGACACGTGTTTAATAGCATCCTCTTCAGACTGGTGTCGCGGCCCACAGGTGAGGACAGAGGGATTCTAATTGGATGCATAGCAATGTAGGAAGGTTCCCATTGGCTGGTGGCTGTACAGTTTCCGATAACACGGTTGGCTAACCGATCTCGGATGGGCGTGGCTTAGCTAGGGCTTCGCGGTTTAGTGAGCTAATCGTTCATTGTCCTAAACGGCCGTTTAAGTCAGCCGTGAACACGACATCTTAGCACCGTATTAACAGCTTAGTTTCCAATCAATATCCTCGTAAACTAAGCATATCGACTATATATACATGTGTATACACACACACACACACACACATATATATATATATATATATATATATATATATATATATATATATATATATCGCAATTCGGCAAGAAGATGGTTACAATTCAAAAAACTGTTTTTTGGATAATCACATGTTAATTTTCAACTTCATTCTCAAATATTGATTACGTAGCTACAAACAGGGACTAAACGGAAGTGATTCGGAAATTCGGGTTCGAATGCAAGCCAAGGCCTTAAAAAAAAATATATTAAATGCAAATTAAATGAAAATTTAAATAGCCCTCATTAGCCGGGCCTCTATATACCGGGGCTCTGAGGAGCCAAATTTTTTTTTTTTTTTAAGAAGCTTTTTTTAATTATTATGGCATTTATTTTGTATGTAGAATATTTATTTAAATAAAATGAATACGTAAATTTTTAAACGATTACGCAATGCTTAATTATATTTTGTTCTTAGAAATTATGAAATAAAATAATAAAAGGAAAAACACGGCAAGCTGGTATCCTATGATGAGATGTTTCCGGTAACTATTACTCCAATTCATATTCTAAAAACGATGTTGTTTTCAAGTCTTTCTAGGAAACTCCTACTCTGGCCTGTTTGACTACAAAACAAAATATTCTCAGTTGTGTTTGGTCAAATACGAACTAATAAAATGTCGCGAAAAAGACAACCTGTTGTTTTAACGCTTGAATAGAAATTAACCATTATAAACCGAGTAGAAAAAGGTGAAAGTGTTAAAAAAACTTTGTCCGCTGAATTAGGAATCGGCGAGCAAACTGTTCGTGACATTTTGAAAAAGAGAAAAGACATTCGGCTTCGTATCGTCGTCGGAAAAATAATCGTGTCCTCGGAAAACAATGAAGAACTCTACAAAAAGACGTAGATGAAGCTGTCTATCAGAGGTTCATGGAAAAACGCGCTGAAGGCGTTCATTTGTTGTTTGTTAAAACGTTCGTTTGTTGATAAAAGTGATTTTCAGCAGTTTTTTGTTTGTTTAATTATTCTTTTTACTTTCACTTACTATATACACACTTACTATATATACACTTACTATATATGAAATATATAGTAAGTGGAAGTATTGCGATCGTGAAAAATTTCGACTTCCGGTTTTCAACGGAAATACACGTTTTGGGACCCCCTGAGTCGAAATAACCAAGTCCCGCGAAATGGTCTGTGTGTGTGTGTGTGTGTGTGTGTGTGTGTGTGAACAGACTAGCTCAAAAACTATAAACCGTGGGAACCTGAAATTGGGTATTTAGAGTAGGTGTATGCCCGCAATGTGACAGCAAAAATTTCATCAAAATCGCTCAAAGGGAGGGGGTACTTTATTTATAACATTTTACGTTTTTTTCGATTTTCTCAAAAACGGCTCTAACGATTTTAATTAAACTGAGTATTTGATCTATTTATATGCCCGAAATATGACTGTAAAAATTTCATCAAAATTGATTAACCGGAGGGGGGACTTTACTTAATAAATTTTGTATCATTTTCACGTGTTTTTTTTATTTACTCAGAAACGGCTTTAACGATTTTGATCAAACTGGGTATATGATGTACGTATATGCCCGAGATACGACTGTAAAAATTTATTTGTTTGTTTCTTTCTAATTAAGTACCTTTGTTTTTGTTTACATGGAGAAATTAACTGTCTCTCGTTACGCCTAAAAATAAGAAATGGCTAAATATGAGATATGATAAAAATAAAGAAAACATAAAGAACTCTTGCGAAAAGAGGAGGAAAAAAAAAAATATTCAGTCAACTCATAAAACTCGTTGAGCCCACGCATGTCATAATTAAAGCCGTTCTGTTCATTTGAGAGGTAGCAATTAACAAAACGCATTAATTTCTATCTAAGTAAGTTGGTAAGTGAAAGTTGTGTGTTGCGAGCACGCACCTGATTTTTTTCTATCACATTAAGTCAATAAAATGTTGTAATTCGATTATCCGTGGACCCCCCCTACCCATCATTACCCCGGATAAAGGGGATTCTACTGTATGTAAAATTATAACAATGTTCATAAAGGATAATAAATAAATAAAATGGATTAAACAAATGTTTTCATATCGTTGGCTGCAGCGAAAAGTATAAATGAAATAATAATTTTCTTATTCGTTAGCAGATGAATTTGTAGACTTAAAAAAAAATATTTAGTTTATTTAGAATTTAAATGGTTAGCAACTTCCTTAATGTTTAAATTTATTCACCAAGATGCCGCTTACAAAGTTTAATCAAAAATCATGTAAAAAGAAATTTTTAATTTGGACTTATTATTTTTTTTAAATTTATATACCTAGGAGGTGGTGCTGTTGGAGATCATTAATATTTCTACACCCAGTTGTGCATTTAAATAATTAAAGGAGGTTCAAAATTTATCCAGATAGGGTCTCAAATTTTCTTTTATTGACCTTTATACAGTCAAAGTCATATTGTATTCATGTTGACGTTTGGTTCGACTAAGAGCATTTTCAAAATTAAAAGAAAAAACCAAAATCAAAAACAAGGGAAAATCACAGCTTTGTAGTTAAATTTTACCACATTAAAACATTATGACTAAACAACAATAAAATATAGAAAATAAATTTTACCAATTCTATATTTTATTGTTGTTTAGTCATAATGTTTTAATGTGGTAAAATTTAACTACAAAGCTGTGATTTTCCCTTGTTTTTGTTTTTAGTTTTTTTAATTTTGAAAATGCTCTTAGTCGAGCGAAACGTCAACAAGAATACAATATCACTTTGACTGTATAAAGGTCAATAACAGAAAATTAGAGACCCTTTCTGCTTAAATTTTGAATCTCCTTCATTCTTTAGTCTTCTTCTTTTTGAAGATTAATTCTTACTAAATTATTAAATAAAAAATCCGAAAAAAAAATTTGTAGTTGTCAGAAAAATATTCAAAAGAAAACGTGAATTAAAGTTTTTCTATAACATTTTATATCCAAGAAAAATAAATAATAATAAGAAATAGTTGAGTGAAAAAACAAAAAACCCTTTTGGTCTTTGGTTAAATTTAAAATTATTAAACTATAATTTTATAAAGGCATTGATAATAAATCTCAAACAATCAATGTTTTTTCTTTTCTATAATATACCTGATAATACAATTTTAAAAATACAATTGTATTTTTACAAATACCAATGTAGATAAGATAAATATCTTATGCTCGTATATCATGAATGTTGAATTTTAGGGAAAATGGAAATGACATTTCAAATTCTCAAAAAAAAAAAAATGACTTTCATTTCCCCCATATTTTTTTTTTATTTTTTACATCCACATTTTTATAAATATGTAAATATTGTAATCCCGAAATAAATTTTAAAGACATTACTCAGAATTGATTGACAATAAAAGAAACCTATGGTTTCGTAGACCCTCCTTAGTAAACCTAAGGAGTCAGATATTCCTTGGTAATTCTAGGGTTAACAATTTCTACGCTACAGCCATTGATAGATTTGCAGTAAGCAGCAGGTGTTTTATCCCATTTTTCCTGACCTTTAGAAATCTGTAGATGACAATTCTGTGCTTTTTAAATAATATTTTGATGAATTAATAGTTTTTAAGTAATATTGAAACAAAGTGTAAGAACATCTTACCAAAATAATTTGAGATTTTTCGCTTGATATCTATCCGATGTCTCTTGCGTCTCGGAGTCACCTGTGGTGTAGTGTTTAACATGGCCACCTAAAATACAAATCTTGGCTATGCCGCGCCTTGGATAGGACGTAAATTTGAGATCCCGAGCCTGTACGATGACATTTACTCGTTAAAGATCCCTATCATGATTATACCTGGATATGCAAAATTCAGGACTTCCGCTGTAGCATCGTCCGATTAGTGGCATAATGTGACGTTAAACTAACAAAAAAATATGCATCTTGTAAATGTACGATTATATTTCGTCCTACTGTCACTGAACACTGCAATATTCACAGCCATGGCAGATTCGGATGGTTTATTAGTGTTTAGGAGAGAGAACTTTATCCTAAAAGCACTAACGCTTTGTAAGCTGACCAGTAGGATTCTAACTTTTCATCAAAAGCTTTTCTAGCCTGGGATGTTCAATCAGAAGTTTCTGTCTGTGTAACCGAACTTCGTTTCTATCTACTTCAAAGTGTGATGTTGTTGCAAAATGACTGCGTTTTTTTAAAGGCCTGTTATTTAAATTTTACTCAACTCTGATCAAACAACATTCTCAATATTTTCTTCGTTTAGTTCCCTTTAGCATCGGCAAAATTATATATTTGTATGTATACATTATAATGTTAAACCTCTCCAATACAAGCTTATTTGATCACATTCAGTTGCTCCCTAGCAGATTGAGTGGTAACATTAACGCGCCAGTGAACATGATTTCACAAAAATCATTTTTAAAAAAGTAAATATTAACTCAATGCTCTATTGTCCTAAAAAGTACTATTAATAAACAAAAAAGCAAAAGCTCGCTCTGGCTACAATAATTAGAAAATGCGTTGTTTTCAGGAATCATTCATGCTAAAAAAAAAAAAAAAAAAAAAAATACTATATCCGTTATTTAAATGTACGGATTTTAGTTAGAACATAGTGCCTGTGTGAAGGAGTTTGTGTTGAAAGTAAGTGTTAGTGGAAGTTTTCGTAGTATTGTGTGCGCTGTATAGGTTGACTGCTATGAAGTCAACTAAAAATCTAAAGAAATCTTTAGATGTTTGAGGGCTTGACAGACTCCCATAGTTCTGTGTGTGACGTCTGTGTGTTTATGTGTTCATAAGCTTCTCTCTGAGATAGTCAATTTTTCCACCAATAAAAATTAATAATACCCCAGTACCTTTTAAAAGTAGTAACTACCTATATAATGTATAAGTAAAAGTAACTACCTAAGTTACTAAGGACTTGCTTGGTCAAAGACTTACTTGCGACATACGTACGAAGCTAAAAAGACAAGAACTGACCAGACGATGCAAACAACTGTCACACCTCCTAGGCTACAGATCACCACTTAACTTACGAAACAAAAGACTAATGTATAAAATCATACTAAAACCTATTTGGTCCTTTGGAGCAGAACTTTGGTTTTCCTCTAAATAGGTACGCAAAAACCAAATTCAAACCACAGATTCGAAAATTCTTAGAAGAATTGTAAACGCTCCTTGGCATATTTCTAACAACACAATACACAAAGACATGGACATTCCGACAGTAGAATCGTTCATTTAACACCCATGAATTTAACAGTGGGGAGTATCTGTAATTTTAGTTACTTACACTTGTATTGTATTTCGGTAGAACATAGATTTTTCTCATTCTTTTGGTATCTTTACTAAAAAAATATTTTAGTCAGTAACCTTGTCATTAAAAGTTGCATCAAATGGTGGTAGTAGGTTTTGGTCTTTTTTCTTGTAAAGAATGGGAATCTGATGCAAACCAATTTTTCAACCTTGACAGCCCCCTTTTGCCCAGCGGTTCACTAATAACATCCCAAAAACTTGTCTCAACTTTTACCATGACTTCGACCAAAAACTATTCTATAAATTTTCAAACTAGATTAAATCCACTAACACGGCTTTATTATGGAAAGATTTAGTACATTATTTTTTATTTATACATTTATATACGAATTCTTCTTAATATCAGCCTGTTATTTCAAGATTATTATAACTTTCAGGGCTGTACTAGTTAAGGGGTTATGGTCTAACATCTCATGGGGGATACACCTATTTTACCACTGTTGTATACCAGCTCACTTATTAAATGAATAATTGAGTTAAATTAATGTTATTTTATAAGCTTTCATTGATATTGCTGAACTAGACATATTACACACTTATATGCATTATATATAGACAAGTAAATAAGTTTCGGTTTCGGTTTCGGCCCGAAACTAGGTCTATGGCCGAAATTCGGTTTCGGTTTCGGTTTCGGCTAAAATTTTGGTTTCGGTCGGACATTAAAATAAATAGAAAAAAAGTAACTATTTTGTAAAAATATAGTAGGTAAACAATACAAAAAAAATGGTTCGTGAAATATAAAAAGGTTCAATGGAAACCCCTATAAAATGGTTCAAAAGCCCGAAACTTTGGAAGAACAAAATAAATAATAACCTATTGATGAGACTTCTTCATTTAAAAAAAAAATCTGGTGCGTGCGCGCAACATACAACTTTCACTTACCAACTTACTTAGATTAGAAATTGACGTGTTTTGCTAATAATCATTTCCCAAAGTCACACATTTTTCTACATTCATATCTTATTTTTGTTAATCGTTAAAGCCGTTTTTGAGTAAATAAAAAAAACCCGTGAAAATGATACAAAATTTATTAAGTAAAGTCCCCCCTCCCGTAGATCAATTTTGATGAAATTTTTACAGTCACATCTCGGGCATATAAATACATCAAATACCAAGTTTGATCAAAATCGTTAAAACCGTTTTTGAGTAAATAAAAAAAACACGTGAAAATGATACAAAATTTATTAAGTAAAGTCCCCCCTCCGGTTAATTAATTTTGATGAAATTTTTACAGTCATATTTCGGGCATATGAATCGATCAAATACTCAGTTTAATCAAAATCGTTAGAGCCGTTTTTGAGAAAATCGAAAAAAACGTAAAAAGTTATTAAATAAAGTACCCCCTCCCTTTGAGCAATTTTGATGAAATTTTTGCTGTCACATCGCGGGCATATACCTACACTAAATACCCAATTTCAGGTTCCCACGGTTTATAGTTTTTGAGCTAGTCTTTTCACATACACACACAGACCATTTCGCGGGACTTGGTTATTTCGACTCAGGGGGTCCCAAAACGTGTATTTCCGTTGAAAACCGGAAGTCGAAAATTTTCACGATCGCAATACTTCCACTTACTATATATTTCATATATAGGTTAGTGAAAGTAAAAAACCTAATAAATAAAACACTTCCTTACAAATGGAAAAATTACAAGTTATAATAATTATTATTGGAACAGTCCTAAAAAGAGCAATAATGGTGTGTGCGCAAAAAAGGAATGAGTAGGGGTTATTTACTTTGCTAAAACGTGCTCATGAAAAAATAAAAAGAAAAACTAGGTTTTCTCGTTTCACAATATACTTAACGAGTAACTTCATACTAGGCAATTGTATTTGTGACATAAGATTATTGATACAACGGTAATTTAACACGTTAGGTGCGGCATCGATCACCGGGGTCCGATACCTAAACTGAACGGGACACCCCTAAAATACCCCGCCGCTCCTAAGTTTTAAACGTCAAGGTCAAATTCTTTACGAATATTTAAAGCCCCAATTATAAAATATGTAAACCCTACAGTAAAAATTTCAACAGTAAGAAAGAAAATACCATTACAGTCGGAGGCGAGCTTTTGCAATAGGAACAGACGAGCAAACAAATAAATCAAGATGATGGTACCGTTATTCAAACAAGAAGAACTCTCGAGAACAGAATCCAATCCTACCGCCCTTGGAACGGCCTTGTTAAAAATTCAGCAACTTCTCAGTCATATCGCCTCCTAGCGGAGTGGAGTGGGTATCTATTTTTCAGTTCATATCTCTCTGAAGGGAAGTAAGCGCTTATCTGACGCGAATGGTCTTCGGGGAGTGCTGCGATGGTCCTCCAGCAAGAAATAGTGTTTGCAGTTATCTAGTTTTCGATGTGAATGAGAATAATGTATGTATGTATTTACCTTCCGCAAGTCAAACTCGATACCTACCGATGTCATCGAGACCATCGATATCCGCCATCATAAATGTACATAGTTCATTTTAAAATTATGTGTTCTTTAGATCTTATTTTTTTTTAAATATAAAAATTTCACTTCCCACCGTTTCCCCCCCCCCCCATAAAATATCACAATATGGGTCTCTTAACAAGTCCTAAAACATGCACACACATTAGTGGATATTATCGGAAATATCGGTTTTTGATTTTTTTTTAGAATGGTATCGATTGGTGGGAATAAGAAAGAACAGGTAGAATCACATTAAAATTTATTTTGAAGTATAAAAAGAAGTATATATTTAAGATCTATTTAAAAGAGGAAAATTATAATTTAAAAAAGTACGGATCTTACCTATCATTTAGCGACCCTACTAAATGACGAAATCACGTATTAAGCACTGAGTTATTTGAATGTTTAAAACAAATAAAAACATACGAACTTATTTAAACACACCCCCATGTATACAAATTTTATTTCATTATTACCTACCTACTCATAGATTTGCTTTTTTATCTAATTTTATATTTTTTCATTTTTTGTGTTTAGATATTCCTTTTTTTTTCTCTCTACCTTTTTAGATCATCATCTGAACTGTTACTATACTATACTCAACTGTTATTAGTAGTACGTTTAAATTTATGATGGGCCGACTTATGATGGGCAAACCTCATCATAGCAGTGGATCCTTGTAACCATTAAAATAAATAAATAAATTAATAAAAAAAAATTAAACAAATTTTTAATAACTAGGTGGACCCGTGCGAAGCACTTCGCACGAAGATTTGTATCAGATTTTACTTCTAGGTTTAACGCAACTATGAAATGAACTTTTTTGTTTGCCTGTTTTGTAGCCCCGTGAAGCTGAGGGGCCTAATCCATGCCTTTTCATAAAAACAATGAGTTTTAGAGATTTAAAACGCCTGGCCCATATTCGTGAAAGCTGTATGGGTCATAAAGCCCGCATAGAAACCATTGAAATGCATTTTTCTTATTTCGATACTTTAGTTTTCTATAACTCCCACTATAAAAAATCTGGTGCGTGCGCGCAACACACAACTTTCACTTACCAACTTACTTAGATTAGAAATTAATGCGTTGTTGTGGTCCCCTTCGTTAGACCAATTTTGATGAAATGTTAGCTATCACATCTTTGGCATATAAATACATCAAATACCCAGTTTGATCAAAATAGTTAAAGCCGTTTTTGAATAAAAAAAAAAACACGTGAAAATGATACAAAATTTATTAAGTAAAGTCCCTCCTCCGGTTGGTCGATTTTGGTGAAATGTTGGCTATCACATCTTTGGCTTATGCATACATCAAATACCCAGTTTGATCAAAATCGTGAAAGCCTTCTTTGAGTAAATAAAAAAAACACTTGAAAATGTTACAAAATTTATTAAGTAAAGTCCCCCCTCCGGTTAATCAATTTTGATGAAATATTGGCTATTACATCTTTGGCATATACATACATCAAATACCCAGTTTGATCAAAATCGTTAAAGCCTTTTTTGAGTAAATAAAAAAAACACGTGAAAATGTTACAAAATTTATTAAGTAAAGTCCCCCCTCCGGTTGGTCAATTTTGGTGAAATGTTGGCTATCACATCTTTGGCTTATGCATACATCAAATACCCAGTTTGATAAAAATCGTTAAAGCCTTTTTTGAGTAAATAAAAAAAACACGTGAAAATGTTACAAAATTTATTAAGTAAAGTCCCCCCTCCGGTTAATCAATTTTGATGAAATTTTTACAGTCATATCTCGGGCATATAAATAGATCAAATACTCAGTTTAATCAAAATCGTTAGAGCCGTTTTTGAGAAAATCGAAAAAAACCTAAAAAGTTATTAAGTAAATTACCCCCTCCCTTTAAGGTATTTTGATGAAATTTATGCTGTCACATCGCGGGCATATACTTACACTAAATACCCAATTTCAGGATCGCACGATTTATAGTTTTTGAGCTAGTCTGTTCACACACACACACACACAGACACACAGACACACAGACACGCACACACACAGACCATTTCGCAGGACTTGGTCATTTCGACTCAGGGGACCCCAAAACGTGTATTTCCGTTGAAAACCGGAAGTCGAAATTTTTCACGATCGCAATACTTCCACTTACTATACATTTCATATATAGGTAAGTGAAAGTAAAAAAGATAAATGATAAAAACCAAAGTTGTTCCAACTCAATCCAATGAATCACTATGTTACTATGAATAACCATTAATAGATTTTATTTATTTATACTATAAATATTTTGGACTAAAGCCATGGGCGGATCCAGCCGTTTGTAAAGGAGGGGTTGCAGTCCTAATGGAGGGAGGCTGCAGCCCCACAGCCCTTCATTTGGATCTGCCGATCAGCTTTTTCACCTTCCCACAACTAAAATTCTATCTGTTCTGCACATTTTTGTTCAAAGGGTGGCGGGATGGCCTAGTGGGCAAAGGCGTTAGAAAATACGCGTTGCCCATGGCAACGTATGATTGAGAACCGAAAGATAGCAAGTTCAAAACCCGGAGCCAGGGGAAAATTTAATAATACTCGGCATCAATCCCCCACCCTCTCCCCTGGCCCGGGAAACCCCGTATAGCCTAACAGGCAAGGAAGGGGAGGAACCAAAAAAAAGAAAAAAACATTTCTGTTCTTTAGCTTGCTTCCTTACTTTAAGGAAAGTCAAATTCTATCTTTAAATGACGAAAATTTTTCCAAAGGGAGGCCTTCAGGCCCCACAGCCCCCCCCCACCCCGGATCTGCCAATGACTGCAGGAGACTCCCGCTTATCCGCCCTCATCGGAACGTATACATGCCGTTTAAGCGAGAGAGCCGGTCAATCCGGAAAAGCGTATAAAAAAACAACAAAATATATTATTATAACTTCTATATTGCGATAAAACCCAAATACTACTCACAATCTATTTTACAAAGGCTATAAATATATTAATTAAAGAAAACTTTTTTGGGCCAATTTTATTTAACAATTTACGAAAATTTACACTATCAATCTATCAGTTTTCACAAAATCATTTATTTTATTTTTTCGTTTAAACGCACCATAATGTCATTTCGTCGGTCTTGTCAAAATATAGGAAGCTATTTCTTCTTAATTTCTTTTTTATTTTTTTTAATGAAATAAATGGAGGATACGGATTTCATTTCAAGATCAATTTTACTTCGAAGAGATTTGTTTTACTGGCGTTCGGTCAAAAAATAAAAGACAAAAGCCTTTTTGCCTACATTTTAATTTATTTAAGATCCATCCAACCGCAACATAATACAAACAACATTTTTGACCAGTGATTGAGAATATGACAAAGTTATAAATGCTTTTAATGATTTTAAAAAGAATTTTTTATCTTTTACAGCGTCCTTCGGTTTATCCGAAGAGTCGGTTAATCAGGAACAGGTCAAGTGGGAGTATACTGTAATTGCTAAATGTGAGAGTGCAGTTTTCCAACGCTACAATTAAGTCTAAATCAAACGAAACAACATTTATAGAACCTAAGTACGACAGGACCTAACATTTGCTGTAACGTAATACAATAAATAGTTGATCACGTGCGGCGGAGGGGCTTAACCCAGGCGTTATCTCAAAAATGGTAGGTTTTAGGGCTTTAAAACACAAACCCCAGTTTAGTTCTAATGAACTAAACTGGGTCTTAATGCTCGTATCGCAATCTATAACACCCAATTTGATTCGTTTCGATCCGTTGAATCAGTACGTTTAGGTCGATATTTTATTTTGTGACAAAAAATGAACACTAAGAATGCAATTCGCAAAAGCTCCGTGAAATTCTGAATCCAACGATACCACATTCGTGGCATTTGAGCACGGTAGGATCTTATAATTCATGAAAAACCGATTTTTACGCTTTGTGAAATAATATATGTGGGATGGGATGGGATCTACAACGCGCTATGTAAACAAAATAGAGAGAATCCTGACCAAGCTGATGTGGACCTGCTTTGTTTGTTTAACGTCACTTTATGCCTCTAAGGCTAATCGGACGATGCTACAGTGGGAATCCTAAATTTCGCCTATCCAGGTATAATTAGGATAGGGATCTTTAACGAGTACCTGACATCGTACAGGCTCGGGACCTCCATTTTACGTCCTATCCGAGGGGCGGCATGGCTAAGGACTTTTTACTCCCATTAAAAAATCCTAGACCTTTAGTATTTTAGGTTGTCACGCTAACCACCATACCACAGGTGACCCCTGGGTGTAAAAAGAAGTATATATTTATTTATTTATTTATATAAGCAGGGGTGGACCTGTTTTACATTGCATTTCAAAACTTCCACACAGTACCTCAATCTCAGTCCATCAATCTCATCTCTGTCCCTAGAAAATAGATTTTTTCACATTATTTGTATTGATTAAAGTTATAGGGAGTGAGGTATGAAATTTTTCATGCTTTGCGTTGGATAGGCTACAGATTTCCTCACCTTAAAAATAGCTCACGCAATGTCCACATTATCTTCTCATAAACTAATCATCAGTAATAGATAAAATACTTTACTCGATTAACAAAAGTATTGTAAGGAATGACAAAGTATAAAAATACTCTAAGAACTTCGACCTAAAACAGTTTTCTTCAAGGAACATGTGTCATTGGTTGGAAACAAAACTAACTTAGTCTGGCAGCTATGTTGTCCCCGTATTCCCTCAAATTTTTGAAAAAGTGAAATACACCGTTTCCTGGTTGTGGAAGGCTATTTTAGAAAAATTTAAGGGAGTGAGAAGAAAACTGTGTGACAAAAATAAAACCAATCCGATGTTTGGTTAAATGATTTAATTTTCATGTTCTACCTAGGAAGTATCGAAAAAATGAGTACCCTCTGAACATAGTGTAACATTTATGTAATTATTGAAACACAAATAATAAAGAGGTTACAAAAATAACACACACAAATAACCATATGACTCGAGCTTCTTTTGAACAAGACTAAGTCTCCAGTCCATGGCTCCTTGAAAATAGTAAGGAGAACAGTCTAAAACCTCGGGGCCTGCGAAAATGATATTCGAATATCTTAGCCACTAACATTTGTTATGATGGTTTGTTCCTACAGTTAGTTGGTTCCAACAAAAGGTCTAAAACTATTCTTAACCCAATTCCAGCGGTGGCCCTAGGATTTTTTAATGGGAGTAAAAAATCCTTAGCTATGCCGTCCCTCGGATAGGACGTAAAATGGAGGTCCCGAGCCTGTACGATGTCAGATACTCGTTAAAGATCCCTATCCTAATTATACCTGGATAGGCGAAATTTAGGATTCCCACTGTAGCATCGTCCGATTAGCCTTAGTAGCATAAAAATGGACGTTAAACAAACAAACAAACTATTTTTAACCATACGTTTTTGTTGTACTTGTTTAATGTTACAATAGGATTGTTTTAAACTTTAAGTAAGGCATTTTTTAATTCATTTAATATATAGATTGAGCAAAACCAAATGACTATATATATACTAGTCTAGGGAGTTGAGTGTGAGCCAAGTGTACGACCAACTTCTTTTCAATTAGCCACTTGGGCAGTTTCATTAGAGATCTCCTCCCCTGTCCGGTAATTGGCTTCCGTTAACTACTCACTTTCTGTTAGCCCTTTCCTCTATAACTAACCAACCACCCCCCTCAACACCCCCTTCCTTTTTTACAATAGCCTATACCATTTCTTTATATGTATACTCATATTCACGTGAGCGAAATAAATAATATATATAAACAAAAATGAAATTCTGTTTGTTTGTTCTTTATAGAAATCCATACCGTTTGTCCTACATTCTCCAACTTTCGCTCAGTGGTTCTTTAATACCAGGTGCGGACACCTGTACATATTCAAATTGCTTCAGCCAATCTCCGGGTATATTCTTTATTGTTATAAAAATCGATTTGATCTCGCTTTACATTGGTTTTTACGAAATCGACCGTTTGAGTCGATAAACGTCTCACTTTAACGATTTTATAGATTTACCGTATAATATAATCATATATAATCATCAAACTTGAAGATTTTCAATTCTATGGACAGGCTGGCTCCCTGATCACATGTTCAGGTTAATATGGTCTTGCTTCTGTATTCTATGACCCCTTCTTCTCTAATCTCCATCCTCCCCAGCCAGGGAAACAACTCCTCGATTTATTCCCTCATGTCTTCGGAGTAATTATCGCGATGAAGGAAAATGTAAAAGTCCTGTCTCTTTCTGGAATATCTCACACGAAGTCAGTTCTCTGCCTCGTGTGCAGCAAAGGTCGCTGGTGGCATTCAAATCTTGGCAGTCCGGCCATTGATTTGTCAACCTCTGGTAGTGGAGTGCAATTCATGGGAGCTTTCGGGAAGCCGAAACACCCAGTATAAAAAGAAGCACGATTATAAATAATCTATTATGTTTCAATGGATTATACAAGATTATTACTGACCTTTACTCCATTGACGAACCAGCTAACAACGGGAGGTGGGTTGGACCTCCCCGAAGTGCAGTTGGCTGCGATGTGCTCGTCAGTGATGGAGTACGTATCCTGGACTCCGGAGATCTGAGGGGGGCTGTCCGGGTATGCTGAAACATCAAGTGAGGCAATCAGAATAAACCAATAAATAAATACTCATTCCAACTTTAAAGTTTATTCTTTTTTATTTATTTTTTAAAATTTGGCAAATAAAAATTGCTCAAATACCTGTTTAAACGGTTAAGTATTTGTATCAAACTTGGACTAAAAATGTTTTAGTTCATATGTTAAACGGTTAACAAGTAAAATAAACATCATTGTTTTTTTAATAATTTTAGTTTACGTTACTTTATTTCATAACTTTTTACGATTGTTTTCGATTTTCGCAAAAACAGTTCTAAGTATTTTGAGAAAACTGGATATTTGATATTAAGCCAGCGATATCGCAGTAAAAAATTTCTTCAAAATTTATAAACCGAGGGGGCTCTTTATTTCATAACCTTTTTCCTCATTTTTACGTTGTTTACGATTTTCTCAAAAGTAGGTTTAAAGATTTTGATTAAACTCGTCATGTTTAATGATAATCAAGTATTCTTTAATATCAGGTAAGCTTTATCATTATTAAAATGTCCTGAGGGGGCTTAATTGGGAGAGGGGCCTTTAATGTTTTCCTATGAAGTAGGCACTTTTGTTTTTGATTATATGGAGAAATTATCTATTTATCGTTCCGCCTAAAAATGAGAAATGGCCAAATATGAAATATGAAAAAATCAAGTAAACATACACAGGACAAAAAAAATAAAAAAATATTGCATCAACTCATAAAACACGTTGAGTTCTCGCATGCGCAGTACGCCTTTAATGACATACCAATGCTTTATAATTAAAAATGTTCTGTTAATTTAATGGAAATTATTTGTTTCATGGTAACTATATTAAGTTTTCAACAACTACATAGAGAATTATAAAATCAGAGTACTTGGACTATTATGCTTGCATTGCCGAATTATTACATATAAAATCTTTTAGTTAATAATAAGAAAATTTGAATTTAGTGTACTTTAAAGAGCAAATAGAAACAAAAATAATTTAATCTATGTGGAAAAATGTGCGACTTTGAGAAATGCCTTTTAACAAAACACGTCTATTCCTTATCAAAGTGAATTGGTAAGCGTATTTTTTAACACTCATTATTTGTTTTATATTTTCCGTTGCATTTTAACGTCAATAAAATTATTTAAACCCTTATCAATGTAACAACATTTCGATGTTCTTTATTTGGGTCTTTTTCGTTTAAAGCACGCCAACCGAATCTACAGTTACAAATAACACAACAAATGTTTTTAAAAGTAACAATATTTAATAACTATTATTTTATTTGTCACTTTATTCTAACTTACAAAAATTACAGATGTCCTCCAACATAACCTCGAATAAATCTTTGTTTTGATTCCTATGTCTCCACAGAAATTCAGCAAGATACGAATCTATTTAAGTTCTCCTAGTACCAGCTTCTACTTTATTTCGCCTTTTAGCCGCAGCCCATAGAGATTCTATCGTTTGTGTGTGAGCTCCTGTTTCTTTCCACTTTTTGTCCACGAATAAATGTAAATCAATGCAGTATTTATTGCAAATTTAGAACCAGTAAACCACGTACCTTCTCTTAAGCCAATTTCCATACGACAGGATCTATTATTACATCTCTATCTGAATCTATTCTCCCTCTTGCTTAATTTCATGTTATGTCCATTGCGGCATATCCTATCCTTATGAAGAAGACCTTTTTCCTGTAGAAGACCTACAGTTTTATCTAAATCTTTGAATTGGTCGTGTAACCTAAACAAAGCCATGTTTATAATCGTAACTAAATATTTAAGTCATATGTTGTAATTGTAAAGAACCGAGTATTACGTAACCAAGTAATGATATCGCAAATAGTAACGTAGTAGTTACCATATGTTCATATTTGTACCTGAAAATTAGGTTGGCGTGCTTTAAACGAAAAAGACCCCTTTATTTTTATTGTTGCTATTAATAATTGGAATATTGACCCTAAAAATAACTTCCTTACAAATAACTGAGTACAATGACCCCATTTTATTCTTTATCTAGCCCCTTAGGCGTTGAATTATTTATAATTGATTTAATCGTTTTATCACCTTTGAATATTAAAATGTAATTCACTCTTCTTCATTGACAACAAAATAAATAAAAATGAACACAAGATATTTATATGAAATCAAATAAAGGAACAAGTTAATATCGATGCCAGCAAAAATTATTTTTTTTAGTCCTTTTTTATTTTCTCGCAATTATGAGACTTTCTTATGAAGAAGAGTAGGCTCATGAAATTGCTTTTTCATCATTTTTCATTTATTTATTCCGCCCCCTTCCCTTACCTAATTTACCAACCCCCCCTTATGGCTAAAATGAGATGGTAAAGGGTATATAATTTCGGAAAGTGCTTTCTTATGTAAGATAAGAATCCACCCCGTTATAAGGAGGAGAGAATTCCTCTACTTGGTTCTCTACATTACGAATACATTTTCCGTTGTAGCTAATAGGCTTACAAAGTAAACAAGATCCTTAGTGGGTATTAGGCTTAAATAACGACTCTCTACGAAAGCCAGAACATGAATTTCCACCGAACTAGAGCTCATTGTATGCTAATGAAATTTTGTTTTTTTATTTGTTGGATTATCAGTTTCGGAACTAATTCAAATTACTTTTACATACTAAAATATTTAAAAAACTACATTGAAAATGTCGTATAAGCTGAGCTATTTTAACATACCAAGTTTTTTTTTCTATTAATTTTTCTTTGGGTGATTCTTGATCTTCTAATCTTATGTGCGACGTTTCGGACCCTCAGTCCATAATCAACACCTTTAAATTTCTAAATTTAACATTGTATAAAATGTTCCATCTTTCTTTCCATACATGGTATGTTCAAAAATCGTATCATCCATGTTCACTTTAGAAATTTTATTAAATAGCTTGATGATGGATAGACGATCCGAAACTTTGAACATAGCTTGAGATGAGTACAATGTTAACCAGTACTTGTTAAATGTATTGTACATAATTTTATAAATTCGATTCCGATTAAAAAAAAAAAAAATACATTAGGCATTTGATAGATTAGGAGTTTCTGGGTCACGTAAGAGAAACGGGTAGATAGAAACGCGGCAATATATTGTATTGATTTTCTTCTGTTGCTAAAGAAGAAGAGTTAATAATTATATTGTAACGTTAAACAAAAACAACAAAAACATATGGTTTAGAAAAGTTTAGTTGAAACGAACTATCAGTTGTAACAAACTGTCATAGCACATGTTTGTGACTACGATATTCGAGTACCATCTAAGCTGGTCCAGAAGGTTCTAGAAGTTCTCCTTACGACTGTATATAAGGAGTGATAGACTGGAAAGTTAGTCTTGTTCTGAAGCTCAAAGTCATATAGTTATTTCTGTGTACTTTTTTCTTATTAGTTTTTTCAATTGGCGCATTAGGCCTAATGATACCTTCGGCCGCGTAATGTTGCCTTCTTGCAGATATTTGTGTTGCTTGGGGGAGCACAGACAGCCTGGAGGAGTAGCCCAACCTCACTTTGCTGCAAGCCATGGTCACCACTGGCCACAGCTCCGTAGCCAATCCCATTGGCCAATTTGGCGAGGTGCTTCCTGCTGAGCCACCGATGGCGTCAGCACTCTCAGGCTCAAGGACAGTGACAAACTGGTCTAGGTCCATGGATTATGGTAGCCCAGAGTCAGCAGGTCTCAGGGACCTATATATCTTTCCCTGAAGCATACCGCCTTGTTCCAAACCTCCTGGCGGTAACTGAAATTCTGGAAAATGAGACCACGATTCTCGATAATAAACACGGGGAAGGATTATCTCTCCTAGGCCCGGTCGGAGAGAGTCGCCACCTGTAGACTGACGGATCTTACATACCCGGGGGTGGGGTTAGGCTTGGACTGCGAGGCGTTCATTAGCGGTCACCCATCTAAGTACTAACCACGCTCGACGTTGCTTAACTTTGATTACCTCTTGTCAGCGACTTTGTCCACTCGGCCATTCCGACCCCTTTATTTCTTTGTTACAAGGTAATAATATTTGTTACCTGTTTAAATATTCGTATTCTCATGATGTGCTCGACATCGAAAATTGTTATTTTCTTTGAATAAAAATTGTTTAACCCACAAAATCGTTACAATTTAATAGATTGTAACAATAAAATATGTTAAACCGATTGAATAATTTACTTTAACGTTATTAGTTGAATAACGTTGAAACTGACCGCCTTTTCCAAGCTTAGGGCACTGCCGCCTCACCCACGGCTGTCTGATGGCTAAAATACCAGCACCTCAATGCCAACAGTGCAGAACAATACTATCTAGCATATATAGAGAAGTGTCCAATTAAAACATTAAGAGCGGGACTGGTATTTGTACCCGTTGCGAGGATTGCCGCTTAAAAGCGGGGCAGGTATTAGTTAGTACCCGTTTAAAATAAGTAATTTTAAGTGAAACAAGGGAATAATAGTGTTTTTTAAATATATGGATCAGTGTATTTTTATAAATATAATAACTTTATAAATAGTTTAATATTGTTCTGTACATATATAAGGTTATATTTTTGATGTTTTTTGTATATTTTTTCATAAGAAACTCTACCAGTAATATTGTATTATGAAACAAGTAAGTCCATCAGAATCTCACGAATTTCTGAAGTATATTTGTTGGTTTCAAATAATAGGGGAGAGCGGGGTTGGTTGGCATAGGGGGTAGGTTGGCCATCGGCTTATAGTTTCTGTCACACCTGTTCTGAAGACCTCACCTTTGTACCATGTCACCCGCTCGACCTCGGGAGTTTTGTCCTAAGTTTTCAATCCGATGCTAACAATGCAGAGAATAGTGTGCTTCGTTGATTGATTTTACAACATGTAAGTAAATTTTTATATTTTCAGTAACTTTGGTTTAAAGGCATGGTAAAACATTTGACTCCGATTCTGTTCACATAGCCCCAAACTCCTTTGAAAAACCTAACCTTTCGATTAACCAATTTCTTGTTTGATTGTTCTCCCCTATCATGGCACCCAATTTTCATATGACCTCTCCTCTGGGGTTAGTTGGCTCTCTTCAACTGGGGTTTATTGGCGCAGTAGCAATTCACAAAAACAAGGTAAACATAAGCAAAGGTGAAACTACCAATTGTCTTTAGTTTGAGCAAGGAGTATGAGAGTAATCTTTCTTATGCAGAAAGTTACGACAGCCTAAACTTCTATCTTCTTCTATTGTCATTCTATTTCCCCTTAAAAGCTGTTAAAAACCGATTAAAAATTATTACACCATTACATTGCAGCTTTTAATAACAATAATACGTGTCAGGCAGTACTTGAATAAGATGGCTAAACAACTCCACCTTCCAGGCCAACCTGCCTCACCTAGGGGGTTAATTGGCATACTCTGGATTGACAAATTCTTAAATGTTTTATGATCTTAGTACTAAAAATTATGTGGTGAAAAATACTTGAAGTACTCTAATACTTGGAGTTTACAGTGGTATCAGCCCTATTGGGATTATATTAACAGGAACGACTCAACATACAAAAAAATGAAAACATGTTGGCAACCAACCCCCCTCTCCCATACTTTATTAAAGTCTTCAAATCCTTATCATTTTTGTAAATATTTAAAATAGTGTTTACTGAAATATCATTTTAAATGATTACTACAATATTTATCAAGTATAAAAATATAAGTAAATGTATATAAAATATAGTTGCAGATAAGACCGATTACCAAATTTAGCAAAAATCTAACCATTACTTTTACGTCTATCAAGTTTATTTTCACACGCATATATTTTTCTTAGCAGACAAATTGGGCCGCTACGCAGCACTGTCCTATTTCCTAAGCTAGCCGCTCATAATGTGATAATAAAGAAAAAATGTTACACGTGGGAATTCCTCGGTCTCCCGCCTGAGCATTAGATGAAAATCAGATCAACACAGAGCTCTTAAGTTTTATTAAAGAAGTAGGATTCTACCCTCTCATATTAGAGCTACGCTATTTCGAATTCGCGGATGATGAAAACCGTAGCGGTTTTTCGCCCTTTATAAATTAATCTAAATAAATAAAGCTGACCATAATTGTCTTGTAACGAGCAAAACAAATCTTGCTCAAGGAAATATAACAACCAATGAAAATATTTATTTATCGAACGTTTTATTTCTTTTTTGTATCGGTCTGTATAGGAAGGAGAGGGGTGATGGGGGGGGGGTGCGGAAGACGATGCTTAGAGATTTATAAGATCGTTAATTCTGCGGTGACTGGGGAGGGGGGGAAGGACATCGGTTTATATTGGCCAATCCCTGAGCCCCCTTTATTGTCTTTCTACCTCATTGGACAGATCTCTCCTATAAAGGTTCTCTCTATTGGTCCGTCTCAGGCAACGAGATATGTTCTGCGGTTGGCCAGGTATGCAAATCTTTCTCCTGGGATGGATTATTGATATTGCTGTTTTTTCTATATACGTTTGGAAAACAAGAGAGAATATTTTATTTTTTGTTTTATTATTACATCAGAATAAAAATAATTTGTAACTACTGTTTAATTATTTATTGAGAGGAAGTATTTTTTTTTTTTTTAAATTCATGAAAGAAAGAAAGAAAGTATTTTTATTCTGGTACATCTTGTCCCTTAAGAATAACAATATATGTACAGATCCAGAGTCCTTTGTTTGGCTAGTTTAGAATATTAGAAATAAAAGCAAGCCTCATAAATCGAACAAACAGCAAAAAAGAGATAAGAATATAAGTTGACTGGTTTCCAACCATTTGAACGTAAAGCAATAAAAAAAAATTTCATATCCACAAACACTGATATGTATTATAAATTATAACAGATTTCACTATTTTACATAGTTGCGGTACTTTGAAGATTATGGAGATGGAAAAATAATTGGGTTTTAAAAGAACTGAGTTTTTACGGATGGAAACGGGTAAGGAGTTTCAAAAGGAGGCACTACGGATGATAAATGATTTTTTAAAGGAGGCAGTTCGGTAGGAAGGGATGTACTAAGGTTTGGGATCTGGTATTTAGAGAATGTATGGAGGAGCAGGGTGTAAATAAATTCAGGATGTACGGAGGCTTCTTGTTTGTTAATGTTCGGAAAAGATATACACCAAGGAAAAATTCAATTGTATAAACTTTCATTGTTTACTATTGTATTTTAAAAATCTGCGATGCCTGGAATTTCACTGGAGTATTTGTGCGAACATTCGGCATGCTTCGTGTGTTTTCGTGACTAGTCGTGCCAGTCAGCTGACACCAGAGTGGCATGAAGCTCGCAATATGTAAAGGGCAATACCTTTGTGGTTGTAATTTGTTTTGTGTAGCCGTGGGCCATACCCACTGATACTTGGGGCTGCAACGGCTCCGACATCTTCAATAGAACTGCAGCTATTTGCTATCTTTGTTTTTCAGCATTTGCTAGCCGTAAGTTTTTTTAAACATTTCATTTTAGGTTTTCCAGATTTTGTGTTTGTGGACGGTATTTGTTAAATGTGGAAAATTACACATTATCGCCGGGAGCAAGAAGAAGACGTACAAGGAGTTTGTCTAGTAGATGGTAAGCATTTATCAGCCTGGTCCAGTGGTCATAGTGCCGGACACCTAGGCATATTATAAAATGTGATCTTTATTATTTTTTATTTATCAAGAGTAGAATATTCTTATTTTTTTCTGTTGCTTTTTAAATATTTTTTTATTAATTTTAGAATTTTTATTAACACTTCAGGGGCGACATCGGTCCCCGGGGTCCGATGCCTTACATTCCCTTCTTAACAACCTATTTTCACATGAAAATGTCCGAAAGGCCGAACAGTTCAAACACTAAGTTTAGTTGATTTTAATGAATTTTAATGCAGAAAATGTTGCTAACAGCTGAAATTCTGTTGTTTTTTAAAATCGGACTTCAAGGTCCGATTTTCTTTAAAAAATGGCGTAAATCCTGTATCGGCCTGTCCTGCGGCTATTATGTCTAGTTCCAATCTTCACCAAGAGATAATGCCCTTGAGACGCTCATTTAATTCACTTTTAATCAAAAGAGAACGCTTTCGTCAAAGCATTTCCTTCGGACCCCGACGCCCGATATCGTCTGTGGCTCATCCCAGCAGTCGGACCCCGGGGACCGATACCGTTCAGTTCAGGATACCCCTAAAATACGACGCCGCACCTAACGTGTTAAGTATTAATTTTTATTTAATCAAGGTTTTATATTTTTTATCATAGAAAGTGATTTTTTTTATTTAAATTATTTTTATATTTGTAAAAATTATTTGATGAAGGTGATACAATAGCATTTTGATTTTACAAGTTTTTTTTCAAAGAATTATTCTTTAACAAATTTTTATTTTCATTTTATTTCCTTTCTGCTGAAACCAGCAAACCCCTTATTTTTATCAGACGGCCAGGCCCTCAACCTTTCAATAGCGAAAGACATGTCGGCCCTACAGTTTAACTTATTGATATTTAATAAAAAATCCTACATATAAATTTAAGGGTACTAGAAGTCCAAAAAAAAATATTACACCGTTAAGGTCAGACTGGAAATCCTAAATATCCGTGAGAGATGGTCAGGAGAAACAAAAGGCAGAGCAGAGCGATAATAAATCGAAAGTAATATCTGAAAGTGAAGCTGAAATTAATCTCATTCCTTTCCCGTTAGCAGGTTTTGAAAAAGGTAAGTGATCACACGCTGTGAGGGGGGGGGCGCGGCTTCCCATTCCCTCCCCCCCTTCCAAGAATCAATTTGGCTCCGAGAGTAGGATTTATCGGCTAGATACATTACCAACGGTCAAGCAGTCGTAATTGCTTCCAGCCGACATCTCACTCCCTCCCTCCCACCCTTTCTCTCCCTCTCTCACTCTCTCTCTCTCGATAATTTGTAGCCAATCCTCACTCTTCTATAGGACCTGGAAATGGCGTCTTATTTTCGGGTTGACGATAGGGTATAGGGGGTTTAAAAATAATACAACTCGTGAAATACAATAACAAGACAATAATAATATCTATATGGTTTTGTAGCTACAGCTACACAATTGTTTACCTGCAGGATAGGTTATAATACACTATTGCAAATTTTGGTATTACTTTGAATGAGAAGCTCCAAGAGCCGGCGTGAGTAAACAAAGAACCACTGAGCAAAATTTGGAGAATTTACGACAAACGGTATGGATTTCTACTTTATTTATATAGATGAGTAACCTCCTCTTTCGAAGTCGGTTAAAAAAAAGAATCATTTAGGCCAATAATCGAGATAAAAACTACCTTCTTTTAAAATAGACAAAATTACACAAATTGAGTCATATTTCATCAAAATCGGTGGATTTTCTGATTTTACCTCTGAAAAACATCCGGACACTAGATTTTTATATCTATAAACATTAAAAAAAAATCAGGTGGAATACTCCCAACACACTATTTTCACTTATCAACCTACTTGAGATAAAAACAGATGTGTTTTGATAATTGTGTAAGCTCAATTTAGAAAACTCACAGTTTTATCGAAATTTACCTACTTATTTTTGTTTGTCAGCCTCCATAAAATATTGAGTATTATAATCATCGCAAAACTTATTAAGCCATGACCAAATAACCAGATTATATTCTCTCGGCTCAACAAGCCCTATAGAAGATCACATATTTGGATAAAAAAAAAACGTTGGCTCTTCAAAAAAAGTCCTGTCTAGAAATCCTGATAATTAATTATCCTACTATAAATTATATAAATGAGGCGTTTGATGTCAAAACCAGCTCATTCCATTTTCGGAAATTTTACAAGAGGGACAAAAAACTTCTCACGTACACAGTAATAAAGCTAAATTTTTTTAAAATTTTTCTAATTGTAGGTAGGTATAACTGCCTAGAAATTAGTTTTTCATTTTCATTCCAGGTGCGTTACCTTAGACAATTAAGTTGTGTGAAATTGGTTTTTTCCAGTTTACCAGTTAATATTTGTGTCTTTGCGAGTTTTAAATAAATGATACCCAGTTAACTTTTTCGAATGACCTGAAATTTAACAGTTGAGACGTAAACTGTGTTAAAATGCGAAAAAGTCATAAATTACAACGCCAAACGGAACGGAATGTATTTTTTTTTATTTATAAAAGAAAAATAATATAGCAGAAAGCAAGGAGAGAAAGGAAAAATAAGGCTCGTTATTAAACGAAATTGTTGTCCTCGTAATACATCGGCTCTCATTCTTGGTTTTCTTCTGCTGAACTTCCTCCTTCTTGGAATTAGCTGGATTTGAGCTATATCCCTTCGTCAGGTTATGAAGGACCCTCTAAACTTTCAAAATATGCAAAAAAGTGTATTTCAGAAAAATATGGAATGAGCTGGTTTTGATAGCAAACGCCACAAATAAAAGAAGATTTTCGTTCAAAATCTCGTCACAATAAAATACTCCATTATAAGAAATTACATTTAAATTATTACATTACTCCACTAATTCTTTTGATTGAGTCGAATGTTGTTCAATTTTTTAAGTGAATATCAACATAAAGTCATGGGTTCTTATTAAAATTGTATTACTACCTAATCATAGTGCCGCAAATTTTTCACTCCCGAAATACTTAGGCTTTCATAGCTCTAGAATTCTCTTCCTCCTTCCTCTAAATAGAAATAAGGTTTATTCATGAAAAATAGTACATAATAAATGTATATGTATATGTATATATATAAAAAAACAAAACGAATTATGAAAATAGTGAGATGTAAATTGACAATGGACGCAAGTCCGTCTTTCGAGATGTCCTAGATCCTAGATAACTGTAGATTACATACAGGAACATGCATTGTTATACCCACATACCCACTTAAATATTTATATAAATGTACTAGTAAATAATAATAAAAGAACAAAATGTTATCCCCATAGAAAAATGACCAAATTATAAAACTAGTTATATTAAACTTTTTCCTTTGCCGTGCTGGGGAATCTTTTTCTACTGATTATATTCAAGAATCATTTCTTGTCTGTACAGGGTGTCTCAGACATAGTGTAAAAAAAAATGGGTAATACTGCATGCTGAACGGGGTAGAATGGTGCAGAAACGAGTTTCCTATCTCAATCTGTTGAGTAGATAGAATTTTCTTTGTTTTAATTTTTAAAATCTTACTTTTTTTCAGAAAAAATTAAGATTTTAAAAATAAAAACAAAAAACATTCTATCTTCTCAGCAGATTGAGATACGAAACTCGTTTCTGCGCCATTCTACTCCGTTTAACATGCAGTATTACCCAATTTTTTTTTCACACTATGTTGAAATAAAACCATATTATATTTCTGCATGTATATTTCAGCGACATAGAGATAGAGAAATAGTTGTTGGTAACATTTGTCGTTTAGGATATCTACCGTTTCTTCCATACCCGTTTTCCAAAACAGTTCATCCTGATATCCGTTATTGAATGGGCATATTCTATTGTATTTAAGTCGCTTGCAGCCAACAAAAAAAAATATACCTTTTTTCCATTGCAGGTAAATAGTTCAGTAGTTCACCTCATGCTTTAAATATCAATCTGAGAAAATCAATGTCTTTAGCGTCATTAATATAATAATTCAGAATTGCGTAGAACTAATGAAATTCGGCTGCTCTAGCTCTTTCTAGGGATGTTCTAGGAAAGTCAAGCCTTTTGTTTTTGACACCTTCCCTTTATAATTGTTGAACAAAACATCCTTCTCACCAAATTACAAAAGCTCCATTTATCAAGCAGCGCCTTAAATTGTTTCAAATCCTTTCTTTCAGGCCGGTCACAGTTTGTAGACGTTCCAGGCCAACCTCTATCCAAGACACTTCCCCTCTCCTGTGGTGTTCCGCAGGGTTCCTCTCTATCCCCCAGTCTGTTTATATCAACGACCTTCCTCTTCTGATCCATCACTCCCAATATCACATCTATGAAGACAATTTCCAAATATACCTATTCTTCCCACTATTCGAGCTATCGTCAGCAACAAAAAAGCTTCAGGATGATTTAAATCGAATCAGTCTCTGGGCAGAGGCTAACAAGTTGAAGCTGAATGCAGAAAAAAACGAAAGAAAGATAGGCTCCAATTACCTCCTTGAAACCGTCCCTAACATCCCTACCCTGGAACAATTATATTATTTATAATTTTTTCTCAGTTTTATTTATTTTTTTTTTTGTTTCATTTTAATTTGCTCCATTAGTTTTTTTTTTTTTTTATATAGTACTCTTAGGTAGTGAAGGCTATTATATGTATCTGTATAATTTGATCGTAAGGGACTAGTTCCCGGGACATTTAACTAAAGAGTTTATTATATATTGTAATGTGAAATAAAATAATTTGTTCTCAGTTTTTTTATTTTTTTTTTGTTTCATTTTAATTTGATCCATTAGTTTTTATTTTTTTATTTTTATATAGTACTCTAAGGCAGTGAAGCCTATTATATGTATCTGTATAATTTGATCGTAAGGGACTAGTTCCCGGGACATTTAACTAAAGAGCTTATTATATATTGTAATGTTAAATAAAATACGAAACATATGATTTAAAAGAGTTCTAGAATTGTTGCGAGAAAAAACTGTCCTTGAACAAACATGTTCGTGATTTTTCGAGCACCTCCTTAGCTTGTCTTGAACATTCTAGAATGTTCTGATTCAAACTAAATGTACGGAGCGACGATTGGAGATTCAGTTTTGTTCTGAAGCTCGATTTATGTGGTAATTTTTCTATATGGGTCTATAAGGGTCTATATTTATTATAAAGGAAGATAAGAGATGCCTATGATAGATTAGTTGGTGAATAACACATCTTCCAGTACATAGCTTATTAAAACATTACAATTTTAAAAAAAGCCTAATCCCAACTCATTTCATTTTTTTTTCCTTGTATTGGTCGATCTATTGCTTATTATTCTTATCTTCAAACACTTATCCATTAAATATAGAGCTAATGAGTTTATGGAATACAAGAAAAATACCCTGAAGATGGGCGTGTAATGTCCAAAACGTAGGGATTAAGCCTTTTTTTAACAGGTTAGGTGCGGCATGGGTCCCCGGAGTCCGACGTCATACATTCCCTTCTTAACAGCCGATTTTCACATGAAAATGTCCGAAAGGCCGTACTCTTGAAACACTCAATTTATTCGCTTTAAGAGATAAAGAGATTTAAAGATAACGCTTTCGTCAAAGTATTCCCATCGTACCCCGACGTCTGATATCGTCTGTGGCTCATCCCAGCAGTCGGACACCGGAACAGATACCGTCCAATTCAGGATACCCCTAAAGTACTCCCTAGAGTACCTAACGTGTTGAGGTGTGACGTTATAATTAGCTAAGTCCTTGAAGATGTGTTATTCAGCAATTAATTTATTATGGGTGGCGGGATGGCCGAGTGGGCGAACGCATCAGAAACTACGCAAAACCCGGAGCCAGGGGACATTTAATAATACTCAGCATTAATCCCCCACCCACTCCCCTGGCCCGGGAAACCCCGTATAGCCTAACGGGCGAGGAAGGGAAGCACCAATAAAAAATAAAAAAATAAAAAATTTAATTTATTATGGTTATTTTGTGTTAATATATCATTGTAAGTTGATACTTTTTGTAACTTTGTTGATTATTTGAGTTCTCATTGTTCGTGTAGCATTGCAAATTGTTATTTTCGTTTAATTGTGATAATAAATAAATAAATACAAAATAAATATATAAATGAATCGCGTGGCATTGTAAATTGTTGAATTGAAATTATTTAAACCGACAAAAGTGTTGCAATTCGTTTATGCAAGTATAGCTACGACATTTTCCTACTACTATGATATCCAATTTTTACAAAAGGCTAGAGCACTAGCTGGAAATATTGAGGGCGGGGTGATGAGGAAGATGAAGGCTAGACCGTAGCGGATATATTGGAAGGACCCAAAGTGAATATGATGGCCGTCGGGGATAAACCGGGGAGCTGAAGGGATTAGGTTTTCCTCTTAGATCGGTGCTGTCAGGTCCGCCCGGATCCCAGAGATAAACTTGAGATCATCCTTCCGAGGATACCTCAAACCACAAGATAGTTTTATCTATGTATTTTTCTGCTCTAGAGGGAATACAAATATAAACAAAAAAAAAAGAAATTTTCTAACGCTTATGTGGGTTTAACTAATTATTACGAAACGGATATAATGATTCATAATTTCCGTAAAACAAAACAAACATAAGTTTACACATAATCGGCTTTAAGAAAAGAGTTGAAGAACCAGTATTTAAGAAAAAAACAATTTATGATTCTGAATTCTAGTAAAAGTTTTAGGAGGTCGAATGTTTTCATTTGTAAGCCATTTTGCATTTGGCCTGCGTGGAACAGAGTTTTTTCATTAGCCATTTTCGTTTGACATCTTATATAACTAAATAATGGAAGGTTAATTTAATCTGATTTTCTTTATTTCTTCGTTTGTTTTGATTTTTAGGCACACTTCAAATTTTACTCAATTTGATGTTTCTCTAAAACACTACTACAAAACTCTAATAATTCTCATTTCTTCTCAACATTAAAGTTGTAAATGAAGAATGGTGAAATACTTCTTCCAAATTTCTTTTATTAAAAATTTATAACATGTACATTAATTTGCCAACGTTTCGGACTATTCCTCCCTCTTCAGGACAAATTTCTTCTGCCAAGAACTAGTAATCCTTACACCTATTACAAAATGTGTCCATTTAAATAATCAATCATTTTAAATAACATAACATATTTGATCAATTCAACAATCCATATATTGAATAGTACCTGACAATTTTTGGTGGCTAGGTCCATCTATTTCTATATTACAGTTATATTCCATTACCTAAGTAAATTGGTCATTTTATATAAAAAAATATATATATTCACATGACTAACACTTTTTTCTACCATCTTTTACCATACATTTTTTATATAAAATGACCAATTTACTTAGGTAATGGAATATAACTGTAATATAGAAATAGATGGACCTAGCCACCAAAAATTGTCAGGTACTATTCAATATATGGATTGTTGAATTGATCAAATATGTTATGTTATTTAAAATGATTGATTATTTAAATGGACACATTTTGTAATAGGTGTAAGGATTACTAGTTCTTGGCAGAAGAAATTTGCCCTGAAGAGGGGCGAATAGTCCGAAACGTTGGCAAATTAATGTATATGTTATAAATTTTTAATAAAAGAAATTTGGAAGAAGTATTTCACCATTCTTCATTTACAATATTTAGATCTTCCAGCACATATAGTTTATTTAAGATTACACAGTAACATTAAAGTTGAATATCAACCATATTACCAATAAGTCTTTACAAGCTGATGGGAAATTCAACGTGAAATCAACACAAAAATATATCATTTTGAGCCTCACCATCTTAGATTTTCTTGAATTTTTGTATATGTGTACTACTTGTATCTACTAGAACAAACCCGAAATATTACTGAGATATGTCGACCCGTTTTTGAATTATTTCTCCCTAAAGCCCTCAAAAATAAGTCCAGAAACAGAACAAATCATAACTAAAAATAGCTATAGATGTTTTCCAAATTTGACTAGAACTATGAAATTGGTGTCGTTTAACAGCGCCGTTTTATGTGATATACAGCAATGTATAGGTTGGTACTAAAGAAATTTTCTTAAAACTAAATGTAAAACTTTAATTTCAATTTTCTCAAAACGGGCATTTTTTAAAAAATTTATATTTTTTTGAAAAATAGCCAGTAAATAGATAGTCATACAAGAAATTATAAAAGTGGGATCAAAATTTCTTCATTACTAAAAAAATTGAAAACTAGTAATAAAATTTCATAAATCTAGCATTTTATGATTAAAAATAGCTGCAGATGTTTTATGAATATGACTAGGATTATGAGATTGGTGTCGTTTAACTGCGCATTCCAAACCATTTTATATTATATACAAAAATGTATAGGTTGTTGCTAAAGTAATTTTCTTAAAACCAACTTTAAAATTTTAATTTCAATTTTCTCATAAAGCGCATTTTTTTAAAATTCCTGTATATATTTTTAAATAGGCCATACTGCCTATACCTATACAATGTTCTATATTATAGGAAATGGCATAGAATGCGCTGTTAAAAGACACGAATCTCGAGGTCCAAGTCATATTTGGAAAACATCTGCAGCTATATAGTAATCATGATTTTTTCTGTTTCTGGTCCTATTTTTGTGGGTTTTAGAGACCAATAATTTAAAAAACGGGTAGACATAACTCAGTAATATTTCTCAATTTTTCTGGTAGATACAAGTAGTACACTTATACCAAATTTCAAGAAAATCTGAAATGGCGTGGCTCAAGCCTGTGTTGAATTGACGTGGAATTACTGCTGTTTATTTTGTTTTATTAATATCATTGCTGGCATTTTTTCTTTTAACCTTATTGTTCAAGTTAATCATCTGAATGTAAAGGAATGAGGCTTCTTTAATTCTGACTCCTTTCTGGATCTTTATTTCTCTTTCCTGTCTGCAAAGAGTGTCATTGCTAAAGAAGTTATCATCACCGTAATACACATTAATTTTAAGCTTCTTTATCCTCATGTCATCACCTCACTGCTAAATGGCAATCCATAACAACTTTCTTCTTTTCTGGAAATAACAACTTGTCCGTAAAACAATAACCGTTCTAATAATTAAAATGGTTACAAAAAGTATCAAATTGTAACGATACAGTAACACAAATATAACCAAATAATTCGAGTTTCAGAGCAAGACTAAGACTCCAGTCAATGGGTCCTTGCATTTAGTCTGAAATCGAACATTCTGAAAAGCGAAGAAGGTTATCGAACATTCAAGAACAGTTAGTATTGGGTTGTCCGAAAAGTTCGTAGAGATTTTTAAAATGAAATTTACCTTTTATTTTTTCTACTAAAAATGAATCACAAAGCTAATGTTTATTTATATGCCTTTAATCCTCAAGGAATTACATAACTATGTTTACACACTGAATTCGTCTTTATTAAGGTTCGGTAGTGCAGTTCATTGCAAACCAACATTGACGATTCAGTTCATTTTTGGCATATTATGCTGTTCTTTTTTAAAAAAGGGGAAAACGCAGCCCAAACTGCAAGAAATATTCGTGCCGTGTATGGCACCGATTCAATTGTTGACGGTTCAGATGTGGTTTTCGCGGTTCGGATCAGGAGTTTCAATTTGGAAGACCAATCCCGAACTAGCCGGAGTTCAACTCTTGGCATCGAGGATATTATGACGGTCATCGCAAACAATACACGAATTACTGTCCGTGAGATAGCTGCGGAGTTGAGAGCCTGCAAATCGGAAAGGAGTGCTATTCCACCAAGACAACGCTAGGCCCCATGTGTCTTTAAGGACTCGGCAAAAGTTATTAAGCTTCAGATGGGAGGTTTTACCTCACCCGCCGTACTCTCCTGACATTGCTCCTTCGGATTTCCATCTTTTCCGTTCCCTCGAAAAATTTCTACAAGGGAAATCCTACTCTTCAGAAGATGACGTCAAAACGGACCGTTATTGTTCTTCAGGAGTAAGGACAGTGATTTTTGGAAAAAAAGGGATAATGGACCTTCCAAGCCGTTGGGAAAGGGTAATCGCTAACGGTGGTAACTATTTGTAGATTAAATAAATACATTTTAAGCTGTTCATCAATTTTAATTTTTGTCCAAATTTCTCTAAGAATTTTACGGAGAACCCAATAACTGTGACAACAATAAGTCTAGAACTCTTTTCACTGAAACAAATAAAAACCATTCGGTTTTATTCAATTTGCATTATGGCTCAGGCGATATCAGGCGTCGAGATCCGATGGGAATGCTTTGACGAAAGCGTTATCTTTTGACTAATAGGTGATTTAAATGAGCGTCTCAAGGGCATTATATCTTTGTAATGATTGGAACTAGACATAATAGGCAGAGTTAAGGCCGATACAGGATTCACGCCATACTTTATCGAAAATCGGACCTCGGTGTCCGATTCCAAAAAACAACAGATTTCAGCTGTTAGCAACATTTTCTGGACTATATGAAATAATCTCATTAAAAATCGACTAAATTGAGTGTTTGAAGTGTTCGGCCTTCGGACTATAAGGAAGAGAATGACGTAGGACCCCGGGGACCGATGCCGCCCCTAACATGTTAATGGGAGTAAAAAATCCTTGGCTATGCCGTTCCGCGGTTGTATAATGGTGGTCCTGAGCCTTTACGATGTCCCGATCTTGTACTCTTTAAAGATCGAAGAAGATAGATAGGCAAAATTTATGACTCCCACAGTAGCATCGTCCAATTATACTTAGTAGCATAAAGTGGTGTTAAACAAACAATCGGATTATTATATCTAGTATATTTTATGAGGACTTGAATGGTTATAAGTGTTAAGTAAATGATATCGTAGTAACTCCTCATGGAGTTTGCTCACTGACTCCCCACTAACGAATGCCAATAAAATGATAGAGAAGCGATAAAATACAACTAATGAAGCATCATCAGGTTACAAAATAGACTCGAGATTAAGAAATGGCTTAGGATAAGGCACTGATGAAGCAAGCTGCCAAGGGCCGAGGTGTGGCAACTCTAATATATCAGTGTTCTCTTACGTGATCATCGCGAGGCACGGGTTATCCCACGGGATATCCCATCATCCCGCTCGTTACCTCTCGTCCCGGGAGAGTAATGGGTTTCTTCCTCCGCCGTAATACCGCGCCGCTCTGTCTGGAATACGGGAGTAAGTAACTCGAGGAGAAAGTAAACTAAAGGTAAGTTGATATAACAATTAGGACAAGTTATAAATATAAATAAAAACGGGTCAACCCATATCAAGTGGTCCGAAGGTGGTTGCTTGATCAATTTAGAAAAAAATAATGTTTTTACTACTAATTACGTATGGAATCCGTAGTTAAAAATAAGTTTAACAAAATTTAGGTTCAACTACTTAAAAATGGTAACTATATTTGCTTCCGATTTTTGAGTTTCTAAGCTCTTAAGGAAAACTCTTTTTCTCAAGACTGTAAAGTCATAGACTAATAATTCAGACATGATTGTCTTACTTAAAGTCTGCTTTATATTTTGTGTTGTCTTTATTTATTGGATATTTTGAAGTCCAATACTTGAAAACTGCTATTGAAAACAACTGCTTTAATATCTCAACAGACCGTTTTTGAGGGTAAGTTCTGGGTGTAAGAGGATGTACATCAAAGCTGCTTTTTGGCATGACAATAAATCTTACTAAGTGGCTTTCATTAAAAGTACTCTTGACCCTGATATTCGTTACCTTATTTTTCACAAATTTTCGAACTTCAAATTTATCAAATTTTTGTTAACTTCAGGCTACAATATCTCTGGTGGGGGACTAACAATCTCATTGTTTACTTTCACTTACCTATATTGAAATATATAGTAAGTGGAAGTATTGCGATCGTGAAAAATTTCGACTTCCGGTTTTCAACGGAAATACACGTTTTGGGGTCCCCTGAGTCCAATTAACCAAGTCCCGCGAAATGGTCTGTATGTGTGTGTGTGTGTGTGTGTGTGTGTGTGTGTGTGTGTGTGAACAGACTAGCTCAAAAACTATAAACCGTGCGAACCTGAAATTGGGTATTTAGTTTAGGTATATGCCCGTGATGTGACAGCAAAAATTTCATCAAAATTGTTCAAAGGGAGAGAGTACTTTATTTAATAACTTTTTAAGTTTTTTTCGATTTTCTCAAAAACGGCTCTAACGATTTTGATTAAACAGAGTATTTGATCTATCTATATGCCCGATTAATGACTGTAAAAAATTAATTAAAATTGATCAACATGAGGGGGGACTTTACTTAATAAATTTTGTATCATTTTCACGTGTTTTTTTTTTTTTACTCAAAAACGGTTTTAACGATTTTGATCAAACTGGGTATTTGATGTATGTATATGCCAAAGATTCGATAGCCAACATTACATCAATATTGATCAACCGGAGGGGGGACTTTACTTAATAAATTTTGTATCATTTTCACGTGTTTTTTTTTATTTACTCAAAAACGGTTTTAACACTTTTGATCAAACTGGGTATTAGATGTATGTATATGCCAAAGATTTGATAGCCAACATTTCATCAAAATTGGTCAAACGGAGCGGGCACTTTATCTTTGGCATATACATACATCAAATACCCAGTTTGATCAAAATCGTTAAAGCCGTTTTTGAGAAAATCGAAAAAAAAAAACGTAAAAAGTTATTAAATAAAGTACCCCCTCCATTTGAGCAATATTGATGAAATTTTCGCTGTCACATCGCGGGCATATACCTACACTAAATACCCAATTTCAGGTTCCCACGGTTTATAGTTTTTGAGCTAGTCTGTTCACACACACATGCACACACACACAGACCCTTTCGCGGGACTTGGTTATTTCGACTCAGGGGGTCTCAAAATGTGTATTTCCGTTGAAAACCGGAAGTCGAAATTTTTCACGATCGCAATACTTCCACTTCCTATATATTTCATATATAGGTAAGTGAAAGTAAAAATATACAGTCAAAATCGTTTATAACGAACTTCAAGGGACTGGAGGGTTTTTTACGTTATAGCCGATGTTCTCTTTAAGCGGTATTATCGGTTATAACGAACAGTTTGCTGTAAACGGTGTTAAACTGGTCCCTATAGTCACTTCGTCATAATTTTGGGTCTGTTAAATATTGAGCATTATCGATAGATATTTTCATCTTACGTAATTTAAGTACATAATTAATCTTACGTCTATTTACGTGCAGAATAACTAATAACAATTAAAGAACATAATAAGGTACTAAATAAACAATAATCATAATGCAAAATGTCAAAATCTTGGTGTTCTAAAAATATACATTTAAAGTTTTATAAATTAAAAAATATATAATGAAAAAAGGGTGAAAATACATATTATCAAATCCAAAATCATATATAAATAAATAAGTTAAATAAAAAAATCTGTCATTCTTGCCTCTCGCCTTCCTCGTAGTTCCGTTGTAAGCAATATTAATGTTTTTTTCTGTATATTATCTCATGGGGCCGATTATTTCATTGTTGTATCCGATTGTACGTTATAGCCGGTTCTGTTATAAACGATTTTGACTGTATATTCAAGCATATTGAATAATATTAGCATTAATTGAATAAGCAAAAAGACATTCGATATGGTTGAATATGAATGTTAAGCTACCTGTAACTATCCAAAACATTGAGTTTTAGTTTTATTTTAATAAATCTGGAGTAAATTTTTCGATTCAGAACAACCATTTGATCGAGTCCAAGAACCATTTCAATTATGACTTGTCTCAATAGATCACGCGATTGTTTTTTCCATCCACCCAAAACTTTTTTTTCTTTGAAATCTAGGATTAAATGTTTTTTTTTCATGATGTCTTAAATAAGATATTTTCGAAAAATTACGGCCTCGGACAAATTTTGGCTTTACTACGATGGAATGGTTTTGTGTATATGTATATAATGTGTATTCACGTGAGACTAAATCATATGATTAGCGTAAAAACGTTTTATAATTTTTATATACTCCAAATTATAATTCACAGCGCCAAACAAACAATAAAATCTCAACTTAATAACAGGTTATAAAAATTAACCGCTAGTGACAATACACTGGCACCCAAGTACAATATGATTCAGAGCAAAACTAAGCCCCTAGTACATTGCTTCTTGAATTTAGTATGAAATCAGAATCACACCTGGGCAAAAAGTATTTTAATTTTTATTTTAAAATACTTTATTTTAAATAGCAAGTCTTTAAAATAAATTTGAATAAAATGCATTTTAAGCTCAAATCATTTAAAATACTTTTCGATAAAATTATTTTAAATGCAAAATAAAAAAAGTATTTTGTATTTTAAATAAAAAAAAAATAAAATGAAAATACAAAATACTTTTAAAACATATTAGCTAGTGCATTGCAATTGATTAATAAATAAATATTTTTTTTAAATCGACTCGAAAATTGACGCCATTGATTGATAAATCGGCAGTTTTTATTTAATTTTTTTTCGGTTGTCTTTGCTTGGTGTAATGTATCAGGTACTCGGATCATCTTCGCTTTCGTTTTGTCGAAATTATAAAATTAAATTTCTTTTTCTACAGATCCAATCTGATTCGGAACCTATTTAAAATAATTGGGCAACCCATTGGACTATTCACTACCCATACACCATCCAAAGACCTCCGTCCAATATCAGCCCCAACGCAATGACCGATTATAACTTTATTGAATGATTCAGTCATACACATTTCTACTAAGTTTACTAACTCTTTTGGTGTTGTCTCAAGATTGGGATCCTGTTAATGCCTTCGTGTATGGCTCTAACATAGTTTCTGATTTTTTACTATCGAATATACCGGTGAAAAGTCTATAATTAGCCCCTCCCTAGCCGATTTAGAGTAAATAAAAAAACACGTGAAAATGTTACAACATTTATTAAGTAGAGTCCCCCTTCCGGTTAATAAATTTTGATGAAATTTTTACAGTCATATCTTGGGCATATAAATAGATGAAATACACAGTTTAATCAAAATTGTTAGAGCCGTTTTTGAGAAAATCGAAAAAAACCTAAAAAGTTATTAAGTAAAGTACCCCCTCCCTTTAAGTAATTTTGATGAAATTTATGCTGTCACATCGCGGGCATATACCTACACTAAATACCCAATTTCAGGATCGTACGGTTTATAGTTTTTGAGCTAGTCTGTTCACACACCAACACACACAGACACACACACAGACACACAGACACACACACACACAGACCATTTCGCGAGACTTGGTCATTTCGACTCAGGGGACCCCAAAACGTGTATTTCCGTTGAAAACCGGAAGTCGAAAATTTTCACGATCGCAATACTTCCACTTACTATATATTTCATATATAGGTAAGTGAAAGTAACAAAACAAAAAACAGCAACACAAACTGTAATAAATTTACTTGCTCAATATTTAGGAGTGAGAGCTCAAGTGCAAAAGACCACACTATACTATTACGAAAATTGTTTAACTTCAAACAACCTACTTAAGATTTATTTTATTTAATTATTTAAAATACAAATGAAAATACTTTTTTTTTATTTTAGTATTTTAGAATTAAAATGAAAATACTTTTTTTTATTTGAGTGTTTTAGAATTAAAATGAAAATAAACATGTGATTTATTTTATTTTAATTCTAAAATACTAAAATAAAATAAAAAGTATTTTCATTTGTATTTAAAATACTTTTATTTAAAATAATGCCCAGGTCTGATCAGAATGAATGAATGAATCCTATGAAAACATTCAAGAAGGGCGTAGAACATTCTCCTACAATCCAAAACATGTGCTAATACAGTCATGCGACTGTTACAACAACGTGTCCACAACTCTTTCAATGTAAGAGACAAAACATGCGATTATTTACCATACAATACCACAACTTAGACTCGATTGCAGCACAAAATGGCCACGAAGTCGGTGCCAGCAATCAATCATATGATCCTATCCAAATTTTAACCTCATGCCATATCAGCTAAGTTTTGATGTATTAAGCTGAAATCGAATAAGTTGTTGAAGTATATGCGATTGTGCACGGATTTTAACGAAAAAACATATCGTTCGCTTTTTCCAAATTTATGAATTAATGTAAAATTTGCAATGAATCCATTGCTATAGGTGTAATTAAAAATTAAGGGATGATAGGACCATTGGAAGTTTTTATTGACGACGTTTCCATTAAAAGGGAGTTGATATTGTTATGGTGAAGAGTAGTCAAACATTTCTGAAAGTTATAAAAAATTGAAAAAGGAAATTAGTTTTTATTATTTTAGTATTAGGGGTTTTAGGGCGATAAATTACTAGATTACGCCCGTTTTATTATTTTATCAAACATCAAATAAATAATTTAAGTTTCATCTTAAAAACGTGCCTATAATGCCAATGCTTAAATCCAATTATAAGGAATATTTGAGCATAAAGGATCTCAATATGTATTGGATCGTAACTCATGAACTAATCTTTTTTTTTAAAATAAAAAATAAATGTTTATTTCTTGTGAATGCCCAAGATTATCTTTTATGGTGTCGTATTATTATGACTTTTATGAAGTCGTTGGTAGGGCTTGAAATCAATAATTCGAAAACTAAGTATTTGGTATTTAATAAAAATGGAAACTCGTCAATAAAAGTTTGGGGATGGGATTGAACTGAGAACTTTAAATATTTAGGCAATATGCTTTCAAAGGGGAACAAACACGAGAAAGTCATCAATGCAAAGGTCATCAGAGGCTGGGAGATCAAACGACCATTGAATTGAACTCTGCTATCTCGGATAAGGACGTCAAAATTTAATCGAAAAAGATACTCTTCATTCATTAGTCCAATGCCTTTATTAAATAATAACATCTTTATTGAAATTGATTGTTATACAATATTTGTTTAATATATTACATTTATTATTATTTTATTATATTTATATTTTTTATATACTATAATATGTATGCCAGGATTCACTCAGGGAGTTTTATGATGATGAAAGGAAAAATTGACCAAAATTAACCATGATTAGAACAAAATTAGTACCTTGGTGAAATGTGGGTTTTAACTTGTAGAGCTAGATAGATAGATTTATTGTATTTTTTTATATAAATATTAGAATAGAGGCCAAATAAATAATTGTACAATCATAAATGATAATTCTGTGCTTGTACTTTTTAATATAGTAATATACAGGGTGTCCCACGAATGTTGTGTCAGGCTAATAAAACCCAGAGTCTTTGGAATTTCAATTCTAAAACTGTTTTGTATCAGTTACTTTTTCAATCAGATGCACCCTTACATCGATAACAGGCAGATTATTAACCATTTTCGAATATTATATCTAATAGTGTTTTTTATTTAAAAAAAAAAATAAACATATGATATAACACATGTAAATGTCAGCTATTTCTTTCAAATATTTGTTCCATCTGTATTTCTTGGTTATAAGATTATTAGTTTGTCAATATTTGTAAATGTAAATTGGTCATTTTAAAAATATGGCTCATTTTGTAAGTCAGTATCACATGCTCATGGCATTAGGACGATGTGACGGAAACTTTAGAGCAGCTGCAAGGCTATATGCAAAGCGTTATCCACAGCGGCACCATCCCATGTATCAAGAATTCTCACGCGTTGCTGACAGGATAAAAAGAACTGGTACAATTAAGCCTTACAGTAAATATTGTCACCGTGTCCGTCCAGTTTTAAATAATGCTAACACAGATGTAGTATTAGCTTTAGTTGAAGAGGATCCGCAGATGAGTGTAAGGGATGTGAAGGGGGGGGGGGGGGGGTGAGTCTGTTTTCATTAGGAAAACTGACATATCCCGAAGTTCGGTACATAGGCTTTTAAAAGATGGAAAACTCAGACCTTACCATTTTTCAGTGCACCAAGCATTGTCCGAAAGTGACTTGGACCAGCGATTGAGGTTTTGCCATTGGGCACAAACAATTATAGCTGAAAATCCTAATTTCTTTTCTAATGTGCTTTGGACAGATGACCTTTTGTATCACTGGCTTAATGAACATTCACAACGCACATTATAGGCCCAGAGAAAATCCATACTGGATGTTACAACGTGACCAGCAACACAGGTGGAAAGTGAACTTCTGGTGCGGCATTATAGGGGACCAGATCATTGGACCGCATTTCTTCGAAACATCATCAAATTCCATCAGCTATTCGAAGTTCATTGAACAAGATCTTCCGATTTTACTGGAAGAGGTGCCGCTTGAAAAACGTATGGTGATGTTGTTCCAGCAGGATGGGTGTTCGGCTCACTATTCCATTAGAGATAGGAACGTTATAAATCACATGTTTTCCAATAGATGCATTGAAACTGCATATTAATTGGCCAGCAAGATCTCCGGACTTGACAATTTTAGATTATTTCTTTTGGGGAAGATTGAAAGATCTCCTCTACACGAATAGACCGTCGAGCTTTGGGGCTCCACCAAACCATCAAACTCCTCTCGAATCCAATCCTTGCAGTCCAAAATCCTTCGAAAAATCCTTAACGCTCCTTATTTTGTAACAAATAAAATAATCCACAAAGACCTTAATGTTCCGTATGTCGCTGATTTAGCCCGATCCAGATACCAGTCCTTTCATAGTAAACTCCTGATCCATCAGAACCCACTCGAATCCTCCCTGGCTTCCTCCTCTATCCCAGATAATCCTCCAAGGCGTCTGAAAAGAAGATGGCCTCGAGATCTTTTAAGTTAGACACTACTTGAGTGCTATCAGTGGATAGTTTCTCTACATTCTTATTCAAGACATTATTTTCTTTTATTTTAGCACATTTACTTAATGTATTATATGTAATTACAGATGTAAATTTCAATAAATATTTATTTAAAAAAAAAAAAATTTCTAAGAGCTCCTTTCTTTTTTTATTATTTTATAATGGAACATAACCCGTAGACAACTCGACAGACGGCCTAATCTCTGGCCATTGTCTATATACGTTAAGAAAAAAAAAATTATGTTATGCATTGTATATTGTACCAATAAACGTGTTTATCTATCTATCTATCTATCATTGTTAGCTTGCGTTGAATGCACAGGTGATACGCCTCGAAATCACAAACTCCACATCCAGGCAAACTCTTCTTCTTCTCTCCTCTTACAAAGGTGTAAAATAAGATTGTTTTCGAAGAACTATGCAGTTTGGAAGTAGCTAATAGGAACAGTTGCCCGAAACGTGACCGGCCTCTCGGAGCTAACCCTCCCAAATGTGTTGAAAGGGGTTCGAGGGGGGGGATTTTATTTCCAAAGTTGCTATATTGTGTTCTTTAGTTGTTTACAACTCGGCAAGTTGTGCGGCTCCCGGCAGCCAGAACCCATCCCTTCTCTAAGATTTCTCTTTTTCTTATCTTATCTCACACGTTCGCGTCTCCATTAAAGGGCGTACTTTAAAACTTGTTACAAAGACATTTTTATTATTTTATTCTTTCTAAAGCTTTTTTTTTTTGTTTTCAGCGCTGGTTTGCTAAACAGTTACTCTGAAGGGACATATTAAATCAAATTAATCGTATTTTGTAATAATAACAATAACAAGGGTCTTGTGGCCCAACAATGTAAATTTAAAAAAATAAAACAAAAAAATAACTTAATCATGGCATATATTTTAAAAATCTGGTGCGTGCGCGCAACACAGAACTTTCACTTACCAACTTACTTAGATTAGAAATTGACGCGAGTCACATATTTTTCCACATTCGTTTCTTTTTTTTTTTTTTATTTGCGTTCTAAAGTAAACTATTTTTTTTTAATTATTAAATAAAAGTTTTTACTTATGATAACTCGGCAATGCAAGCATAATACTCCAAGTCGTCAAATTTTATAATTCTCTATGAAATTGTTGAAAATGTATTTGTTTACTTGATTTTTTTCATATTTTATATTTAGCTCTATCTTATTTTTAGGCGAAACGAGAAACAGTAAATTTCTCCATGTACATAAAATCAATAGTACTTTATAGGAAAACAATAAAGGCCCCTTCCCCATTTTAGCCCCCTCAGAAAATTTTAATAATGATAAATCTCACCGGATATTAAAGAAGACTTGATTTTGATTAAACATGATGATTTTAATCAAAATCATTAAAGCCGTTTTGAGATATTCGAAAAAAGGTGAAAATTGGAAAAAAAAGTTATGAAACAAAGAGCCCCCTGGGTATGACCAATTTTGATGAAATTTCGGATGCCACATCGTGAGCATATACATACACCAAATATCCACTCTGATTAAAATAATTACAGCCGTTGTTGGGTAAATAAAAAAAACACGTGAACATAAGAACAAGTTTATTAAAGAAAGTACCCCCTCCGTTTCACCAATTTTGATGGGATTTCGGCTGTCGCATATCCACATATCCACATACATATCCACATCAAATATCAAGTTTAATGGAAATCGTTGGAGCCGTTTTTGAGAAAATCGAAAAAAACGTAAAAATTAGAAAAAATTCTTTAATTAAAGTACCCCCTCCGTTTGACCAATTTTGATGAAATTTTTGCTGTCACATCGCGGGCATATTCATACACCAAATACCTAATTTGAGGTTCGTACGAGTAATAGTTTTTGAGCTAGTCTGTTCACACACACACAAACACAAACACACACACAGACACACACACACAGACCATTTCGCGGGACTTGGTTATTTGGACTCAAGGGACCACTAAACGTATATTTCCGTTGAAAGCCGGAAGTCGAAGTTTTTCACGATCGCAATACTTTCCTGACTATATATTTCATATATAGGTAAGTGAAAGTAAAAATGGAAATTGTAAACTTAAAATTTCATTTATAAGACAGCAGTACTTCTGTACAAGTCTTAAGTTTAAAAACATCGCCGATTTTTATTCACAGGTTTAACTTTTATTTTTTACTAGCTGTATATACCGGTTTCACCCGGAGAATTTCATTTTTTAAATCTATAAACGGTCGTTTTCGTGAAAACCAATGTAAAGCGAGATCAAAACGATTTTTATAACAATAAAGAATATCAACTGAAGATCGGCTGAAGTTATTCAAATTTAATACAGACAGGTGTTCGCACCTGGTATGAAAAAACCACTGAGCAAAATTTGGAGAATTTAGGACAAACGGTATAGATTTCTATAAAGAACAAACAAACAAACAGAATTTCAACTTTATTTATATAGATGTGTTTCGTTGTTATTTATTAAACTGCATATCATTGTTGATATTACAAAATATCGGATGTAAGAAATTTTCGATTTTGTGATTATATCGGATATTTAATCAAAACGAGTAGCTCTATGGTCCTAAAAGACGAAGTATGTCACCGGTAAATAGAAAAGAAGAATCACGAACGGTAAACGAATATTCGAATTTCAGGATTCGCTTGGTCATTAATCCTGAGTGACGCCAGCCAGAAAATTTAAACTCTAACACAAAAAAAAAACTTTTAAAAATTAATATAATAACTATTTTCATGTTTCTTTCGAAAATCAAACACAAAAACTAAAAAAATCTGGTGCGCAACACACAACTTTCACTTACCAACTTACTTAGATTGGAAATTGACGTGTTTTGATTAATATGTGAATGCCATTCCTTAAATTCATACATTTTTCCAATTTCCTTATTTTTGTTTGTATTTGCTCTCTAAAGTACACTAAATTTTTTTTTATTGTTAAATAAACGTTTTTACTTAAGATAATTCGGCAATGCAAGATAATACTACATCGTGTCTTTTTTTTATAATTCTCTATGAAGTTATTAAAAACTTCATGTAGTTACCATGGAAACATATAATTACCATTGAATATCTATGTTCCAAAACACCTTGACAAATCTTTCGCACGAACAGAACGCCTTCAATTAAACAATTGGTGTCATTGGGGCCGGGATGGCCGAGTGGACAAGGGCGCTTGCAATAGATAATCAAAGTTAAGCAACGTCCATCGTGGTCAGTACTTGGATGGGTGACCGCTCCATTCGAGTGACCGCCCACCAATAAAAGCCACGCAGTCCGTCTACCCCCACCCCCGGGTATGTGAGGCCCGTCAGCCTACTGAAGGCAACTCACACAGACCGGGCGTAGGAGTGATGAACCTTCCCCGTGTATCTCATCGAGAATCGTGGTGTGGTTTTCCAGGATGTCAGTAACCGCCCGGAGGTTTGGTTCAGGGACGGTATGCTTCAGGGAAAGAAATATAGGTCCTCGGGGCCTGCTGACTCTGAGTTACCATAATCCTTGGACCTAGACTAGTTTGTCACTGTCCTTGAACCCGAGAGAGCTGAGCTGGGAAGGACACTGCCAAATTGGCCCCAATGGGATTGGTTATGGAGCTATGGGCAGTCTGCCGCTGTACCATTGTAACCATGGCTTGCAGCAACGTGAGGTTTGGGCTACCCCCTCCAGGCTCTCTGTACTCCCGCAAGCAAAACAAATGTCTGTAAGAAGACCACACTGCGCGGCCAAAGGTCTCATTAGGCCTAATGCGCCAACCGAAAAAAAAAAAAATAATAATAAAAAAAAAAAATAAGGCTGTACAATTCTCCTGAAAATCAGCTGTTAATTGACATCGACCTTTTGCAGTCATACAATACAACGGAGATCTGTTTTCTAAAATGTATTATCTTTTATACACATATAACAGGTATTTAAAAAAAATACTGGAATCTCTCTTTGCTTTATAGACCGTTTTACTAATACTAAAGATCCTTAGAAATAGAACCTTTTACCATTAATAAAAGAAGAAAAGCCAGCAATGGTTATCGAAATATGAATACAAAGTGTTAACCGAAAAAATAAGGCAATTTTAGGACTTCAGTGAATGACTGAATCAAATGTACATTTAGTCCAGGCAATTTAAAAAATGGGGAGGGCTTTTCATATGTCTTGGGTAAGAGAAGCCTCATGTCTTCTGTAATTTTTCCTAAATATAAAATTTCATAAAAATCAAAGTACGGTTGCCAGGCCAATGTAAAGTCACATACTGTTCCATTTATCGAGCCTGATACTTTTGCTAAGTTTCCGGCTGCCCGCTGTTCTAAGGTGGGTGAGGGTTTCCAAAAGCTGCATATATCAAAATACTTTATGAATAAGATTACTTGTATCGGTTACTGAATGGAACCCAACTGTATTATTTTATATTGAATAGAATAGAATAGAATGATTTTATTTGTTTTTGGGAAATTCCCATACAAATAGAGTTGAGCAATAATACAGAATTCATAAATATGAAAAAGAACAAAATAAAGAATATACACATATGAATGTGAACATGCAGATATGCATGTGTACGTGTGCATACAAATACATACGGTAATAAGGATATCGATAAAAATTATTTCCAAAAATTAATCAATATATATTATAAAGCAAAGTGTATAATGTGCGTGCCGAAAAGGCTCAAAAACGACTCCACGTGGGATTAAGGAAGTGGTGTCAGCGTGTTGCTATAAAACCCCTAACGGAGAAGAAGGTTTCTGTTTTTCTCTTAAGGGTGTAAAATTGAAGAGAAAAGGACTGGAATTTTAAGCCTCTCGCACCATGTAATTAGCCTCTCTAAAATTGAGATACGTGTTTATGAATGAAAAATTTAGTTCGAGCTCCAGGCTACCAGGAAGCGCTAGGGTGCGTTTCACTCGATGATTATTGTTCATTCATTCCGTTCAATTTGTAAAGATTAGGTATTTGTTCAGCTGTTCTTTTTAAATTACTAAAAAATCAAGCGAAAATAATTAGTTTCACCTTTTCTTTAAAAATAAAATAATGATTTTACATATCAATTAGAAAACCGATTGGATACCTTACAAAATTATTTTCTCATAAGAAGGTTAATTGATTAACACATTAATCAATATATTTTTGAACATTTTTGAGTAGTACAGTGAGCGAATAAAAACAGACATAAAACAAAAAAGGAGAGCTGAATTGACTGATTATAAATTGAAAATAAAATGTTTGAAGTGTTCTTATTGTATGTAATTATCAAAAATGGTTTTATTACTATGTATGATGAGCATTCCTGTTGACAAAATGACTAACTGCAATTGCAGCATTTTTTCAATAAGATTTTATCACCCCTCATAGTTCAGGATAAAAAGAAATATGATGAAAAAATTGTGCCCTCATGATATTTTGGTTTTCACTTTGTAATAGTAGGTGCAGTGTCCGGCCAAATTACGGGGGGAATATCTTAAGGGAGATTGAACTGGAAGAAAGGTCTTAAAAAAAAAGTTTCTATGAATCTTCGGTAGTTTCTAAACTTCTGGATCTAATAGGACCATCACAGTAGTCGGCGCTTAAGTTGTAATCGAAATATAGTTTTTTAACTAATAGATTTTTCAACCATAATCTAATAACTTATTATCTGCTGACTGCTTGGAATGGGCTTATAGAATTCAGTTGCAGCAAAATTAATTGTTCATTCACCATTTTCAACCCCATTTAAGGTATAAAGGGTTCCTTATTTGAGCGGAATCTGCAGATATCGAATCTTACTATTGATACCATGTTAAAATTTTCAAGAAAGTGCTAATTTTGTTCAATATTTCCTTTAATTTTAAAGTTTTTCTGTTATTAAAACTACCACACAACTACCGGAGCGAAGCCGGGCACCCTAGCTAGTAGAACATAATTTTAAAGTTAGCAAAATTAATGTACATAAATCTATGTCATACAAATACGTGCTAATGTGCATACGTACCTTTATTCGTAAAATATTTATAATTCTTCCTAACTCAATGTAAATAATAGTGAATTCCTAGATATAATATTAAAGTAAACAAAACAAACTTACTTAAACGATTTAAATTTAAAAAAACAAAAAGCAAAGTTCAACCATTATTATTTACATTTTGCAATTAAAATAAGGCCATTCTTGTATGTAAAAAGGTTTCTTAATTTTAGGCAATCTTCAACATACCTAAATAAATCATTAAATTTATTTTTATTTTCTATTAGTAATAGTTGTTCTACTTTGTACTTATCATCGTTAATATTAGTAGTATAATTACTTAAATATTTGTCTCTGTAAATATTGTAAATAGGGCGTTTTAATAGAAAGTGGTTTAGATTTTCGGGTTCTCGCATGTTGAAAAAATGGCAATCAGCACTATTATCTCGGTAGTTATTTTGAAAACCATATACTTAGTTACTTCTAACCTGTCAGGTTGACATAACCTCAGTTGGCTAATCACTCTATGCTTCCTGATTGGGGCTCTCATTTTTAGGTAATGTTCACCCATTTCGAAGTTGCTAATATTCCTAAAATTTGTATTATACTTGGAATTCAGAACAGCTTCAACATCCATAGAAAGTTGATTATTTTGTTTATGGCCCCAAATTCCTCCAACCGATATAAGAATCTTTCTAGGTATTTCCCTCGTTGAGTATCGGCAGCATTGCCAGTTTTTGGCTTCACTTATTTTGAATTTCTAACAGCAAGTTTATGGCCCTAATAACTTCCAAGGCGAATTCCAAGGACCTTGCCATTGGCTGGTATTTGAATCCGGATATTCTTAGTAATAAATATAATAAAAAAATATATAATGTTGGTAGATAGTTGTCCGTGGATATAATGAACAGTTTGGGGGTGCGGTCAAAATAATTAGCACAAAAATGTGAGATTTACGTATTTTATTGTAGCCGACGTTTCGACCTAAATTTTAGGTCATCATCAGGGCCAAATGAGAAAAAACAAAAAATAACCAATCAGAGGATTACATAGAGTTAATAAATTAATATAGATCTATATAAATTATAACTACAGTCAAAATCGTTTATAACGATCTTCAAGGGACTGTAGGTTTTTGTACGTTACAGTCGATGTTCTCTTTAAGCGATATTATCAACCTTCGCTGTAAACGGTGTTAAACTGGTCCCTATAGTCACTTCGTCTTAATTTTGGGTCTGTTAAATATTGACCATTATCGATACATATTTTCATCTTACGTAATTTAAGTACATAATTAATCTTACGTCAATTTAAGTGCATAATAACTAATAACAACTAAAGTACATAATAAGGTACTAGATAAACAATATTCATAATGCAAAATGTCAAAATCTTGGTGTTCTAAAAATATACATTTAAAATTTTATAAAAAATAAATTAAAAAATATATGATGAAAAAAGGGTGAAAATACATATTACCAAAACCAAAATTATATATAAATAAATAAGTTAAATAAAAAAATCTCTCATTCTTGCCTCTCGCCTTCCTCGTAGTTCAGAAAAAAAAATTTCGATTGAAGCGGAGACAACCGAGAAAGATTCTTTGAAAATTACTGGAGTTTCAAATCCAGTTGAACGAGATGTTTTTAATTCACGGGCAATCGTAGTCGCGGAATCGACTCGGCAAACTATCCCAAACTGATCCTCAATCGTACATATATTGTTGTCATGGCATGTTTCCATGTACAAAGACAAGAGAGAACTGAATTGAGACACTGTCGAGTGCATTGATGTAAAGTAAAAAAAACTTTTTTTCTTCATTTCGTAGAACTTACTCTTGAAATGTACGCTGTTAGCGACATTTCAACTGCTACTGTTCCAAGAAAAGTGTTGGCTCTAACCGACCTGTTCACTATAAAAATAACCGATGTCCGTTGTAAGGGATATTATTGCTTTTTTCTGTATGTTATTTCATGGGGCCGACTATTTTGTTTGATATATCCGATTGTACGTTATAGCCGGTGTCGTTATAAACGAATTTTGACTGTATATGTATAAATCTATCACACCACTCTGTACTTTGTATACTACGTTCCATCTTATTTATTTGAGCTTCATTGCCACAGACCATTGTAACCATATTATATATATGTCACCTAGAGTTCAATATTACTACAAATTACCTCAAATATTCTATTTTGAGTTTTATCTCATTCTCATTTCTTACTTTTATGAAGGTTGTACATTAATAACTAATTTCTAAATTCTACAAAAAAAATTTTGTTTATTTTTATCTAATTTATTTAATTTTGTTTAATGTTTTACATACATCTAATATTTGTATATAATTTCTCTGATTGGTTGTGTTTTCGTTTTTCTCATTTAGCCCTGATGATGACTTAAAATTTCGGTCGAAACGTCGCCTACAATAAAATATGTAAATCTCACATATTTCTGCTAATTATTTTGACCGCACCCCAAATAAGTTCCTGTCTAAAAAAATATATATAGAAATAGCAATAATTTTCAAGTCATCAAGACAAGAAAAATATTTGAAGGAAGATATATTAAAAAAATAAAAAAATAAATCTGGTGCTTGCACGCAACACACAAATTTCACTTACCAACTTACTTAGATTATAAATTAATGCGTTTTGTTAATTGCCACTTTTCAAATGAACAGAACGGCTTTAATTATGAACAATGGTCTGTCATTAAAGGCGTACTCCGATAACGAAGAGTTTTATGAGTTGACTGAATATTTTTCTTTTTTTTCTCCTCTTTATGTTTTCTTTATTTTTATCATATCTCATATTTAGCCATTTCTTATTTTTAGGCGTAACGAGAGACAGTTAATTTCTCCATGTAAACAAAAACAAAGGTACTTTATAGGAAATATAAAGTATAGGAAACAAACAAACAAAAAATTTCATGTATAGGTAAGTGAAAGTAAAAATAGATTCTGCGTTTCATCTATAGCCTTGCCACAATATACACAGCACAAGGAATAGAGTTGTTATTTTTAAGCTCTGAGTTAAATTATTTACAGTTAAGTATAATATGTTTTATTTATTACTAATGCTAGTATTAACTTTAACTTTATATAGTATATTAAACATTTGCCCCTCTATTAAATATTAGTGTATTGAAGGGGGTCTTTGCAACGATTAGGGTTAAGGAGCCGCTACCAACGTCAATAGTAGTTAACAGTTACCGGACGTGGTCCTATTGTATCAGTTAAATTGTAATAGGAACAGTTAGGAGTAACTGCATTTAACAGTAACTACGGTTAATAGTACAATAACATTCTCAAGGCTATAATAGATTGTTAGGGCCATTTATCGGGCCAAGTAATTGTGTTTGCTTAGTTTGAATAGTATTGTACCCCCACTCTCGTGGACGTGGTTAACTCCTTTCGCAAAACATGTAAACCTAGCTAGACTTCACCATCATGATAGAATAGAAATGTAGGCAATATTAGTAAATGTTTTGATTTGTATTAATCCTGATATGTAGTATAAATATATAATACGAAGCAAATAATATTGTCAAAAAAGTCTGGCGGTACATACGTCATATCCCGCCGATATTCAAGGAAGGATTTACCTATATAAGTTTAGATAAAGTAACTCAAGAAATTAGTATTTAATTTAATACAATTTACAACCATATTCACTATAAACAAATTAAAGAAAAGAAAGTATCATAAAGAAGCATGAAGAGAAACTAAAAATTGATAGCACTGAAGTAATACATTTAACATATGTAAAACGTCTTGAGGCCATCTTCCTTTCAGAGACCCAGAAGAAAGCGAGGTTGCAAACAAGTGGGCTCAACGGGTTTTAAGATGGAAATTATAATTCTGTTGGCAAATAACATTGCTCTTGTAATTGCTTTCCTTGGCAATTAAATAATTTTTTTATGATAAAATAATGTTACGGAAGAAACATAAACACATGTTTATTTCTGTTACGTTGAACCAAGTTCTAGAATTGCCTCGAACTATTACATTCATGGTTTAGTACGTGATCACATGTTTGGATCGAACAAGGCATTTCTGGGTGATTCCATAGCACACCTCTTATTAGTAAGCGGTCGATTAGTGGGTTGGTAACCTTGAACGCTACGCTTGAGTCTCTGTTAATTTATATTTAATTGTTATATTGTTTAATAAAATATAGATCGTTTGATTGGCATTTTTGTACTGTAGTTTTACGTTAGCAGGAGTTCCGGAGGGATCAATACTGGCTCAGTTACTTTACATCATATACACTTATGATTTACCTACCAAAATTTTAAATGGAACGTAAGCTGAAGATACTGCGATTTTAACATTACAACATGACCACAGACTTGCCTCATTGAATTTACAGGACCAATTATATCAATGGCACTCAATCACTGAAAAATTGAATTATATCGTGATAAATTAAAACACATAATTTTCACACTCAGACGAAATACATGTCCACCAGCTTATATCGGCGACAATCAAATTCCTCAAGACTGAAACTATACGTTACTTTGAACTTGTGTTTGGCAGAAGGATGACTTGGTGCCCACGTATCAAATGAAAAAAAAAGACCCTGAACATACGTTTAAAAATACTTTACTCTCTTTTTCCCAAATCTTCTAAACTAGAATTGAAAATTAGAAAAAAACTAATTCATACACCTACTTACTTAAACCCATTTTGACATACACCTCACAGATTTTTGGTCGGCTAAAAAGACGTACTTACAAAAATTGTAAACCGCTCAATCCAAAATTGTAAGACTAATTACGGACGCTGCCAGTTACGTAATTAACCTAACTCCGCATACAGACTTACAGCAACCGACTATCCAACATCATTTAAAAACTCTTTACTCACGCTTTTTTGTTAAGTATTAAGGCAGCCACGACTGACATGCCCGTTAGAAGGCGGCTAAAAAGAAGCTGGATGAGAGACCTCCTCTCCTGAATTAGTGTCAAGCCCGGAAAGAGATGATATTCGGCACTTTCCTTCCCTAATGCCTAAAATGCTTTATATATTAATGCGTTTCAGCCACCAGATTTGCTGATTATCGCATATTGCTGACGATTGCGAATAAATGTTTCAAACAAAAAAAAAAAAATCGTTACAAGAGAAGAAGAAGTATACGGTAGCATTCGCATGATGAATAAAAAATAATTTTCACTGGTCACAAGGTATGTAGAAAAACGCAACCTACTGAAGGTGGAGAAGCAAATATTCTACTAAACAATAGGATCTCAACTCATGCTAGGATCTCCCCACATACATAATATATCTAATTATATGGGTATTAGAACAAACATCAGAAAAAATCTAACATCTAAGCGAGCTTTTCCTGGCTAAGAGGAAATCTGATACCAAACAAGTTCGATGTTGGTAGTTTATTTATATAGGAAAACAATACAACCATCGCCATTACAGGAAGACAATAAGATCCCTTGTTCCAAGAGCCAAGTCTTGGAGGAAACTTGTTGAGGAAGTTGGTCGAGGAAGATCCAAAGCAGGACTTGGTCTTCAATAAGGCTCTCCACCACACTCTCCTCATCACGCCAGCCTTTGATCAGCCGAGTTCCAGTTACCGGCGAGCACAACTTCTCTTATACAATCGAGTGTACTCCAACCGATTCTACCAACGACTTTTCCGAAATGGAATCATGACATAGATGATGTTAGATTCTGTTACCTATAAATTTACGTTTTTAAATTGTAGTTAATTAAAACAATATTCAAACATTTCGATCAATACATTTCACCTACAAGGCGGGGGGGGGGGGGGTCGGAAAACCTGATATAAAAAAATATCTATCAAATACATTGTTACACTATTATGATTTTGAATATTTTACTTTCACTTACCTATATATGAAATATATAGTATGTAGAAGTATTGCGATCGTGAAAAATTTCGACTTCCGGTTTTCAACGGAAATACACGTTTAGGGGTCCCCTGAGTCCAATTAACCAAGTCCCGCGAAATGGTCTGTATAATGTGCAGAACAAGTAGAAATTTAGTTGTGGGAAAGGAACATAATGGTAAAAAAGCTGATTAGCAGATCCAAATGAATGGCTGTGGGTCTGCAGCCCCCCCCCCCCTTTACGATCGGCTGGATCCGCCCATCGTATTCATCGCAGCTTTTCCAAATCATTTCCAATCAGAATTTCAGAACATGATTATTCAAACCCTCTAAAAACCTTTTGGTAAGATTTTTTAAGCGTGGTTTTAAAAAACCGTCAGCGAATTATATGACAGATGCTACAGCAAGACTTCAGATTAAACTTTTATTGTCAAAATAATATACTACATGGTAAAATTTAAAGATACTTTCTATAGACTAAGTCTCAAGGACTAAACTATAAGATTAGACCTTGTGTGTTTCTCTCTATATTTTGTGCGAATATTGGAGAGCTTGCAGTGGGGATTTGTTAGTTTTACACTAGAGTGGGGGGAAAAGTCTCGGCTCACAGTTTCTTGGGTGTCCTTAGAAATATAAGGAGCTGATGGATGTCAAAGGATCGGATACAAGTGTTATAGTAAAAAAGAGGGATGGCCTACAGGCTTATAGAGGTCTCAGAATATGGAGGAAATAAACTTGTTAATATATTTAAATGGTGAAACGATCAATTTTGTCATAGGTTGTCTATTTTTTTTGTTCTTAAGGTAAATGCTTATGGAATTATATTTCTTCTAATTATCATATCAAATTTACAATCACAGTAAAGTTTTATTTTTGCAACTTTTATTTATCTTCTTAAATATTTATTATTATTTAATTATTAATATCTATATGATTTTGTTTCCCTCTTACACCATAAGTTATCATATTACCCTGGATTATCTTTTTTTGTTTGTTCATATATTTTAATTTTATTTTTATTCCAGATTACTTATGTATTTTCTTTGATTTATTTACAATTTATTTTAGAAACCTAATTTTGTCAAACTTAAACTCCGGCAGAATTCTGTTTATCAATCTGACTTTAAAGTTTCTTAAATTTTAATTTTGGATTTTCTTTCAATCTGCTCTTTCCACGTCGATAACGTGAGATGAATTGGGTATTGAAACAGTCATAGTTTATTCTTATTAGGCTTTCTTATTCATATTATACTTACCTAAGAATTATTTTTTAACTTGCGCGCCTAGATGAAGGTTGTAATAATATCTACTTTTCAATGAATAAATACATTTTAAGCAATCAAACATTAAACTTTATGCTATTCAATTCTTGCATGTGAATGGTACGGTCTAGTGAAAAAAATAAAAAAGAGTAGCGGAAGGGAAATAAAGTGTATCGGATCTCGTTGCCAAAGCCGAAATAAACGTTAAGAGGGAAATATTACGGCCGTAAAACACGGTAACGGCAAGGAGCGACGATTCCTAAGGCCTATCGATTCAATGGCACTTGTCCCTTTAATAGGACGTCGCGTCACTGTTCTCGCTTATTTATTGCGTCACGAGACGCTTTTAGGGCTCTATTGTGAGCCGAATAAAAAACGGAGAGAGGAGAAATTAAAATGCCGAGCACTTGGAGCAACGATATAAAAAAAAAAAGTTAAATATTTTTTTATAAGAACAGAAAAGATTGGTCATGACCGGGATTCGAACACGGATTTTCTCATCACTAGTAAGCCGCTCTTGTCATTTGAGCTACCAGTCACATATCCCGTTCAAGTCAATCCTTTCTCTTCACAGACCTCTTTCCCACAGATCTCGTAGCAATTTTCGCGAATGATACGGGGGAATGAACAAGATGTCAGTGAAGATAAAGATTTGATTTGATCAGGATATGTGCCTGGTAGAGATGCGACATCGAAGGCAAAACATCGATGTTTTGAACATCGATGTTTTTGCAATCAAAACATCGATGTCGATTAAACATCGACCACAAAACATCGATGTTCAAGAACATCGATGTTTTTTGACATCGATGTTTTTTAATTTATACAGTCTTTAAACATTATCATATTAATGCCCAAACGTAATTAAATCGATGTTAAAGTGTAAAGCATTTTATAATTCATATTTAATGAATAAAAAATTCGATTTTTTCGACATGTTTTGACAATTACATCATATATATTGTTTTAAACATCGATGCTTTTATCATAACAAATTGGTTTTGAACAAAAATAAATATTTTAAAACATCGATGTTTTGGAGAAAAACAAAGCTGTTAATAACATCGATGTTATTGACTAAATCTAATTTTTTTTAACATAGATGTTTTTATCAAAAACAAGTATACTTTAACATCTATGTTTTGACAATAACATATATGTTTTGACAATAACATCGATGTTTTGGATAAATGTGTATTAACATCGATGTTATGGACAAAAACAAAGCTGTTAATAACATCGATGTTATGGACTAAAACAAATTTATTTTAACATCGATGTTTTTATCAAAAGAAGTATACTTTAACATCTATATTTTGACAATAACATCGATGTTTTGGATAAATATTTATTAACATCGATGTTATGGACAAAAACAAATTTTTTTTAACATCGATGTTTTTAACAATAACAAGTATCATTTAACATCGATGTTTTGACAATAACATCGATGTTTTTAACAAAAACAAAGCTGTTAATAACATCGATGTTTTTAAGAAAAACAAGTATACTTTAATATACAATAACATCGATGTTGTGGATAAATATATATTAAACTCAATGTTATGGACGAAAACAAATTTGTTTTAACATCGATGTTTTAACAATAACATCGATGCTTTAGATAAAACAAAGATGCTCTAACATTAACAAACTTGTTTTCGACATCAATGCGTTTACCATAGCAAATTGGTTTTGAACAAAAATAAATATTTTAAAACATCGATGTTTTGGAGAAAAACAAACTTTTTTTAACATCGATGTTTTGACAGTAACATCGATGTTTTTAACAAAAACAAAGATGATAATAACTTCGATGTTATGGAGAAAAACAAAGCTGTTAATAACATCGATGTTTTGGACTAAAACCAATTTTTTTTAACATCGATGTTTTTATCGAAAACAAGTATCCTTTAACATCTATGTTTTGACAATAACATCGATGTTTTGGATAAATGTGTATTAACATCGATGTTAAGGACAAAAACAAATATCATTTAACATCGATGTTTTGACAGTAACATCGATGTTTTTAACAAAAACAAAGCTGTTAATAACTTCGATGTTTTGGACTAAAACCAATTTTTTTTAACATCGATGTTTTTATCGAAAACAAGTATCCTTTAACATCTATGTTTTGACAATAACATCGATGTTTTGGATAAATGTGTATTAACATCGATGTTAAGGACAAAAACAAATATCATTTAACATCGATGTTTTGACAGTAACATCGATGTTTTTAACAAAAACAAAGCTGTTAATAACTTCGATGTTATGGAGAAAAACAAAGCTGTTAATAATATCGATGTTTTGGGACTAAAACCAATTTTTTTTAATATCGATGTTTTTATCGAAAACAAGTATCCTTTAACATCTATGTTTTGACAATAACATCGATGTTTTGGATAAATGTGTATTAACATCCATGTTATGGACAAAAACAAAGCTGTTAATAACATCGATGTTATGGACTAAAAAAATTTTTTTAACATCAATGTTTTTATTACAAGAAGTATACTTTAATATCTATATTTTGACAATAACATCGATGTTTTGGATAAGTATGTATTAACATCGATGTTATGGACAAAAAGAAACTTTTTTTAACATCTATGTTTTTAACAAAAACAACTATCATTTAACATCGACTTTTTGACAATAACATCGATGTTTTTAACAAAAACAAAGCTGTTAATAACATCGATGTTTTGGAGATAAACAAAGCTGTTAATGACATCGATGTTATGGACTAAATCTAATTTTTTTTAACATCGATGTTTTAATTAAAAACAAGTATACTTTAACATCTGTTTTGACAATAACATCGATGTTTTGGATAAATATTTATTAACATCGATGTTTTTTACAAAAACAAGTATCATTTAACATCAATGTTTTGACAATAACATCGATGTTTTTAATAAAAACAAAGCTGTTAATAACATCGATGTTTTTAAGAAAAACAAGTATACTTTAACATCAACGTTTTTAACAAAAACAAAGCTGTTTATAACATCGATGTTATGGACAAAAACAAATTTGTTTTAACATCGATGTTATTATCGAAAACAAGTATACTTAACATCTATGTTTTGACAATAACATCGATGTTTTGGAAAAATGTGTATTAACATCGATGTTTTTAACAAAAACAAATATCATTTAACATCGATGTTTTAACAATAACATCGATGTTTTTAACAAAAACAAAGTTGTTAATAACATCGATGTTTTAAACAAAAACAAAGCTGTTAATAACATCGATGTTTTTAGCAAAAACAAAGCTGTTAATAACATCAACGTTTTTAACAAAAACAAAGCTGTTAATAACATTGATGTTTTTAAGAAAAACAAGTATACTTTAACATCAATGTTTTTAACAAAAACAAAGCTGTTAATAACATCAATGTTTTTAACAAAAACAAGCATCTTTTAACGTCGATGTTTTGACAATAACATCGATATTTTTAACAAAAACAAGGCTGTTTATAACATCGATGTTTTTAACAAAAACAAATCTGTCAATAACATCGATGTTTTTAACAAAAACAAATATTTTTTAACATTGATGTTTTGATAATAAAGTTGTTTTTAACATTGATGTTTTTACAATAACATCGATGTTTCGGAGAAAAACAACTATGTTTTAACAATAACCCGGTAGATTTAACATCGATGTTACAACTTATTTGTTTCTGTCAAAAAAATCGACGTTAAAAACAACTTTGATATTACCAAAACATCGATATAAAATACAACTTTGTTTTTGTTCAAAAACATCGATGTTAAAAAAATTTTGTTTTTGTCCACAACATCGATGGTAATACGTATTTATCCAAAACATCCATGTTATTGTCAAAACATCGACGTCGAAAACAAGTTTGTTAATGTTAAAGCATCTCTGTTTTAACTAAAACACCGATGTTAAGAATATATATATTGTTGTTTTTTGTCTAAAGCATCGATGTTATTGTTAAAACATGGATGTTAAAATAAATTTGTTTTTGTCCATAACATCGAGTTTAATATATATTGATCCACAACAGCGATGTTATTGTCAAAACATAGATGTTAAAACAAATTTGTTTTTGTCCATATCATCGATGTTATTGACAGATTTGTTTTTGTTAAAAACATGGAGGTTATTAACAGCTTTATTTCTCTTAAAAACATCGATGTTAATGTCAAAACATCGATGTTATTGTCAAAACAAAGATGTTAAAGTATCCTTGTTTTTGTTAAAAAACATCGATGTTAAAAAAAATTTGTTTTTGTCCATAACATCGATGTTAATACATATTTATCCAAAACATCGATGTTCTTGTCTAAACAAATTTTTTTTAACATCGATGTTTTTTAACAAAAACAAGTATACTTGTAACATACTCGTAGATGTTAAAGTATACTTGCTTATGTTAAAAACATCGATGTTAAAATAAATTTGTTTTAGTCTATAACATCGATGTTCTTAACAGCTTTGTTTTTGTTAAAAACATCGAAGTTATTAACAGCTTTGTTTCTGTCAAAAACATCGTTGTTATTTTCAAAACATCGATGTTATTGTCAAAGCGTAGATGTTAAAGTATACTTGTTTTTGTTAAAAACATCGATGTTAAAACAAATTTGTTTTTGTTAAAAACATAGATGTTATTAACAGCTTTGTTTCTGTTAAAAACATCGATGTTATTGTCAAAACATAGATGTTACAGTATACTTGCTTTTGTCCAAAACATCGATGTTGAAAACAAGTTTGTTAATGATAAAGTATCGATCTTAAAAGATATTAGTTTTTCTCAAATACTTCGATGTTATTGTCAAAACATCGATGTTAAAGTATATTTCTTTTTTTCCAAAGCATCGATGTTAAAACATATTTTTATTTGTCGAATAAATCTATGTTAAAAACATCATTGTTATACCTAAACCATTGATGTTAAAACATATTTATTTTTAAACGTTAAAAAAAAAAAAAAAAAAAAAAAAAAAAAAAAAAAAAAAAAAAAAAAAAAAAAAAAAAAAAAGGTCAGCTATTAAAAACATCGATGTTAACATCGGTCCTAAAACATCGATGGTCGGAAAACATCGGCTGCGTAACATCGATGTTAAAACCATCGATGTTTTGCGCAAAACATCGATGTTTCAAAAACATCGACATCGATGTCGCATCCCTAGTGCCTGGTAGCTCTAGTGGCAAGAGCACCTTACTAATGATAAGGAAATCCAAGTTTAAATGAAGTTTATGAAAAATATTTACAAAGTATAATATAATGACACTCATGTTATCATGCCAAGAGAAATAATTTAATTTATGATTAAATTAAAAATTCATCATATTTAAAGTTATACCCGACTATATGCATAAACTTTTGAATTTTGCATTCACTGTTGACCAGAACATTAAGATTATATCTGTTTAAAAGGAATCAGAAAGTAATTCATTGTAATTTTTTATCTGTTGTAATTTATAGATATATAATTTTTACGTTGAATTTTAACCTTGAATTATAGATTTGAATATTTGAGTTTTAGATACATAAGTTGACTAACGATAGATAATAGTATATTTCGTACCAAGGGCCGAAAGTGGGCGTTTGCCGGCCCGAGATATTTTTTGACCGAGATGTAGTCGAGGTCATGAAAAGTTCGAGGGCCTGCAAAAGGCACGAACGCTATTTTTCACCATACTACAATAAATATTAATACGATATAACTGTTTAATTTCAGAGTATAGTAAAAAAAAGATAAAGGAAAATCATATGATTATAATTGTTAATGAGAACAGATGTTCTGTTGTTGTTTTAGACTTTGAGAAAGTGAATTAAAATATGTAGATTACTGTTCTTATTTTTGTGATAAATATATTTGAATTATAAAGTAAATTAGTGCATTCCATTATTAGAAAAAGTGTTTTTAACATTAGTGGCGACCGTGACAGGACTCGAACCTGCAATCTTCGGATCTAATGTTAAAAACACTTTTTCTAATAATGGAATGCACTAATTTACTCCCCAAAACTCACAGTGTGTTTTTTGTAAGTCCTCATCACATTTTGGTGCAGAATGTAGTCAAGCTGAAAATCTAACCTTAGATGAAAGAAAGGTAATTTTAAGAAAAAACGGATGCTGTTTCATTTGTTTGAAGATGGGTCACATAGGTAAGAACTGTCGAGTATTTGTTAAATGCAATGCATGCAGCAGAAGGCATTGTACGATTATGTGCCCAGGAAAGGTAGAGGAAATAATAACAGAGAAGGCGAAACCGGTGGAAAGTGCGTTATCTAATTTATCGACTAACCAGGTATTTTTACAGACTTTAATTGTTTTTTTAAGAAATGATGAGTTTGAGCATAAAGTTAGGGTTTTAATTGATACAGGATCGCAGAAGTCTTATATCACCAAAGAAGCAGCGAAGCGGATGAATTACCAAGCAATTGGTTCAGAAAAAATTATTCATGCTCTTTTTGGGGGTAGCCAGACTGATGTTGTTGAACATTATAAGTTTAGAATTAGACTTTGTGACGTAAAAAGAAAATATTTTTGTAACCTGGAAGCACTTGACCAACCAGTAATTTGTTCGAACGTTATTTCAGCTTTCAGAGGACCCTGGGACCAAGAACTTTCAAAGTTAGGCATTTCAATTACAGACCAAACATGCGAAAAGATTGATGTACTTCTGGGGGCCGATGTTGCAGGAAAACTTTTTACTGGGAAGAAGTATAACCTGAGATGTGGTTTAGTAGCCATGGAGACGTTATTAGGTTGGGTGTTGATGGGCAAGATTGCTTCTGAACAAGATGACAGGTCTAATAATATGCTGGTAACTTCACTTTTAAATAAGGATATGTGTATAACACAATTGTGGGAATTAGATGTGTTAGGAATTATGGACCCGGGGGAGAAAAAGTCAAGACAGGAAATCGAAGCTGAAACCAGACATCATTTCTTGAACACCGTTTATCGAGATGTCAATGGCAGATATGTGGTTTCGCTTCCTTGGGTTGAAGGTCATGCACCCTTGCCTTCTTATTATGAACTTGCCAAACGACGCTTAGAAAGAGTAGTTGTCAAGTTGAGGAAAGAAGGGTTATATGAAAAATATGATGCTGTATTCCACGATTGGCTTTGCAGTGGCATTATTGAGGTCGTTAAAGAAGAGGAAATGGACAGACCGGCTCACTACTTACCTCATAGACATGTAGTCAAGAAGAATAGCATTACTACTCCATTAAGACCTGTTTTTGATGCGGGGGCTAGCGAAAAGGGATCACCATCTTTGAATGATTGTCTGAGTAAGGGAACGAATATGATTGAGAAGATACCTGAACTTTTAAGTAGGTTTCGCTCATTTAGGATTGGTCTTACTGCGGACATTCGCAAGGCATTTCTACAGATTGCAGTGAGTGAGAAGGATAGAGATTGCCTTAGGTTTTTATGGTTTACGGAAGATGGACAACTCATTACAATGAGGCACACTCGAGTAGTTTTTGGAGTTGTTTGCAGCCCATATCTCCTAGGTGAGGTTATCCAATATCATTTACAAAATGCCACCAGTTGTTCTATAGATGTAATAGAAAAATTAAAAAAGAGTTTTTATGTGGATAACTTAATACTTAGCGTCGAAACCGAGGAGGAAGCTCAGAAAATAAGAAATAAAGCGTCAAACTTAATGGCTGAAGGATCGTTCGACTTGAGAAGTTGGGAACAATCTGGATGTGTCAGTGAGGATGGGTTAAAGGAGGTGCCTGTTCTCGGTCTCGTTTGGAACACACTGGAGGACACCTTAGGATTGAATGAAGACTCGTTTAATTATCATGAGGAACTTGTCACAAAACGAGTGATACTCTCTGTAGCTCAAAAAATCTTTGATCCATTAGGATTAGTCTGTCCAGTTACTTTGTTACCTAAAATTATTTTACAGAAAACATGGAAAGATAAAATTGGATGGGACACTGAAGTTAAAGAAGTACATAGAGATAGCTTCTTAAAGTGGAGATTGGAATTGAATTATTTGGCTAAACTTAGAATACCGAGATGTATTGCAAGAGGGTCAGACCGTTCAAGTTGGAGTCTACACTGCTTTTGTGATGCTAGCAAATGGGCATACGCAACAGCGATTTTCTTAAGATCTGGAACCGCAGAAAATCCATATGTACAGTTAGTACAGGCTAGAACCCGTGTAAGTCCAATTAAGCCTTTAATAACGATACCAAGACTTGAACTTTTAGCTGCTTTAATCGGTGTACGTCTAATGATGTCACTGAAGAATTCTTTCGAATATGGTGGATTAAAAGAGTTTTACTGGACTGATTCTACGACTGTTCTTGGATGGATACGTAGAGATGAGATATGGACACCTTTCGTTGGAAACAGAGTTAGGGAGATAAGAAAGTTATCGGAGGTTGAAAGATGGTTTTATGTTCCTGGCTCAATAAACCCAGCAGACCTTCCGTCTAGAGGATGTTCTCCGCAGCATTTGGCTGATTCCAGATGGTGGGAGGGACCGGAGTGGCTACTTGAGTCAGATGAAAATTGGCCTAACCAAGATTTAGGATATGATGAAGAGTCTATAGAACAAGAAAAGAGGAAGAAGGTGGTTTCCGCCTTGGCTACTCCAGATACTGGATGGTCATATCGCCGTTTTTCGAATTTTCCCAACATTCTTAGACTAATTGGCTGGATTAAACGATTCATCTCTAATTGCAGAAAGAGACTAGACGATAGAGCTTATGGGCCTCTTACAGCCTCAGAAATTATCCAAGCGGAGTTGACGTTGTGGAAATTAATCCAAGCAGAAGCCTTCGAGAAAGTTTATAAGAAGCTTGTTTCCTTGTGCCCTATTAGGGATGAAGAAAGGCTGATACGACTGGAAACAAAGGTTTCAAATAGAAAAGATAAATATGATTTTCGTTACCCCATAGTTTTGCCCTCACGTCACCCTGTTGTATGGAGTATGCTGTACGATCTTCACCTGAAGAATTGCCATGTAGGTGCACAAGGACTTTTATCATTAGCGAGAGAAAAGTATTGGATACTCTCTGGAAGACGCACTACTAGGTCAGTGGTAAAGAAATGTGTTAGATGTCGTCGTCATGATGCAAAACCAGCTGAGCCACCACCTATTGCTCTACCTGAAAGAAGAGTAAGAGATGCCAATACATTCGAGATTACCGGTATCGATTTGACTGGCCCATTAATACTTCGATCTGGGGAAAAGGCATGGATCTGCCTGTTTACTTGCGCAGTGTACCGGGCAGTTCACCTTGAACTTCTGAATTCCTTGTCAACTGAAAACTTTTTGCGAGGATTTAGAAGATTTATTTCTAGAAGAGGACGACCCCATACCGTGTGGACAGATAATGGGACTAATTTTAAAGGTGCTGAGAGTGCTCTCAAGGATGTTGACTGGAACGAAATTATCAATTACAGTGCAGTTCGACAGATACATTGGCAGTTCAACCCTCCATCAGCTCCGTGGTGGGGTGGTTGGTGGGAGCGTCTAATTGGGTTGTTGAAAAACCTTTTGAGAAGAACTTTAGGAAGAGCAAGCCTTGGATACAAGGAAATGTATACTGTGCTGTGCTGTGCGACTGCGAAAGTGCTAAAAACTGAGAACAAAGTAACCAGAAGTGGTCGAATTATAGTGAAACCACGAAGATTCATTCAGTAGAATCAGTTTTAAATTATTTATGAATTTCTTTAATTGTGTTTTGAGAAATTATTAGGTTCTTAACAATTTCTCAAGGTGGGAGGATGTTTAATTTCAGAGTATAGTAAAAAAAAGATAAAGGAAAATCATATGATTATAATTGTTAATGAGAACAGATGTTCTGTTGTTGTTTTAGACTTTGAGAAAGTGAATTAAAATATGTAGATTACTGTTCTTATTTTTGTGATAAATATATTTGAATTATAAAGTAAATTAGTGCATTCCATTATTAGAAAAAGTGTTTTTAACAATAACATTAATCAAAAACAAGATTCTCTTTTGGTTAAGTGTACCTCTTTGTTAGAAGGTTATCTTGTGGTTATGGGGACATGATGAATGTTTAATGTATGGATTGTTTTACGTTATGTTATTATGTAAGTTAATAAAGAGACTGTTTAGTAACAGTCTGTTTTGATTTGATAGGACCGAGAGATATACCAGTAAAACTTCATCATTCACATCTACATGTTTTACATTTTCCATTTTTAACCGGTTCAAAAACTTTGTATACTCTTCGTCATACCTATCTTTTGATTTTGCTGGTAACAAATCTGATATGATTTCTTTTGTTCTTTTATTTATATATTCTGATATATTATTAGCCACAATTACTAAATAACTAAACAATAATACGAGCTAAACAAACTTATGTAATGTATATAATGAAATGAATGAATTAAAATAATAAACAGCTGATTTTGCGGCGTCAGGGCGAAATATTCATTTTCGGCCCTAGGGCGGCGAAGTGTAGCTTTCGGACCGCAAATTAGGTGTGTAAAACAGGTGATTACATCGTAGTATGGTGAAAATAGGTTTATTGGTACTATATATATATATATATATATATATATATATATATATATATATATATATATATAGCACACCTTTTTTCTTTTTAACGCATATAATTGTCTATATACTTGTAACGAATATAGACAATGGCCAGAGGTTAGGCCGTCTGTAGAGTTGTCTACGGGTATTTTTCATGATAATAAAATATCAAAAGAAATGAACGCCTAGAAAAATAAAAATATAAATAAACATTAGGATTAGAGCGTATATCGTAAACACATAGATTTATAAACAAATAAAAAATTACTATTATAAAAAAAAAATCACACTACATTAAAAATTGAATTCATTGATTAAATAGTTTTTGTATCCTCCTGCACTCTTTATAAAATTAATAAGTGTTTTCCAGTTTTTGCCGTTTAATATTTCTTTGAATTCTAATATATTGAGGGTATTCTTCTTAAAATGTTTTGTCTTGAATCTTGAATCCTTTAAAACGGGGCATACTCCTATGAAATGAAAAGTGTCCTCTTTCTTGTTGTAATTTATTTTTGGAGGCTAAAATCAATATATATTATAAAGCAAAGTGTACAATGTGCGTGCCGATAAGGCTCAAAAACGACTCCACTTACGATTAAGAAAATTATTTCATCATTTAGCCATATACCCCCTAATGGAAAAGAAGGTTTCCGTTTTTCTCTTAAGGGTGTAAAATTGAAGAGAAAAGGACTGGAATTTTAAGCCTCTCGCACGATTTAATTAGACTCTCTGAGATTGAGATACGAGTTTATGAATGAAAAATTTAGTTCGAGCTCCAGACTACCAGGAAGCGCTATGTTTATTGTTTATTCATCCAGTTGATTTTGTAAAGGTTAGTTATATGTTCAGCTGTTATTTTTAAAGTACTAAAAAATTAAGCGAAAATAATTAGTTTCTCCTTTGCTTTCAAAATAAAATAATGGTTTTACATCTCTGCAATTTATTAGAAAACCAATTGGATTCCTTAAAAAATTAGTTTTCTCATAAGAAGGCTAATACATGACTAGCATATTACATTTAATCTATATATAATATATACTTAAGTAAAATTAATACAATATGAGTGAACATTTCTTAGTAGTACAGTGAGCGAATAATATCAGACAAAAAAAGAGATGAATTGACTGAATATAAAAAGTTTGAAGAGTTCTTATTGTAGTTATGAAAAAGAAGTTTGTTTGATTACTATGTATGATGAGCATTCCAGTTGACAAAACGACTAACTCCAATAACAGCATTCTTTCAATAAGATTTTATCAGCCCTCATAGTTCAAGATAAAAAGAAATATGATGAAAAAATTGTGCCTTTAAGAAATTTTGGTTTTCTCTTTGTAATAGCAGTAAGATTCGAGATCTGCAGAAAAACGTCCAAATTACGGGGGGATATCCTAAGGGAGGTTGAAATGGAAGAAAGGTCTTAAAAAAAAGTTTCTATGAATCATCGGTAGATTTTATACTTCTGGATCTAATAAGACCATCATAGTATTCGGCGCTTAAGTTGTACTCGAAATATAATTTTTTTAACTGAGATACCAGATTTTTCAACTAAAATCTAATAAGTTATTATCTGCTGACTGCTTGGAATGGGCTTATAGGATTCAGAATCACAGAAACCATCAAAAACGATGCATAACTTGACAAAGTAGCAGCAAAATTAATTGTTCATTTACCATTTTCAACCCCCTGTAAATTATACAGGGTTCCTTATTTGGGCGGACTCTGCAGATCTCAAGTCTGCAGAATATTGATACCAAATTAAAACCGAAGTTTCGAGAAATTGCTAACTTTGTTCAATATTTCCATTAATTTTAAAGTTTTTTTTGTTATTAAAACTACCACACAACTACCGGAGCGAAGTCGGGCACCTTAGCTAGTTAATCTATAAATTTCAATCAAGTTACGCCAGTTGCGATCAAATTGTTTGTTTGTTATGGCTTTGAGGTGTAAAAGCCTTAGGCCATGAACGCCTGTAGATTACAAGGAATGATTCTCATATTCCTCATAATTTCCTCATATTTATAGATATACCCGACTATACATATGAACTTCTCCTCTTTAGAATTTAGCACTCACTGTTGACCAACGATGTTTATTTAGCTGTTTCACTCCTTTTTTAAATAATATCAAGAGCATTAAAATTATATCTCTTTAAACTAAAAAAATTTTTTTTAAACATTTTCATTTTTTATCTGTTGTAATTGCAATAAATTACATTTTTTAGAGTCTGGTTTATAAAGAAGCATATCAGTGACAGCCACCCTCTGTCAAAAATGCAAGTTAGCCGTATAGAGCAGATTATCAAAACTCGCCTAAGGATTGGACACACCAGGCTAATCCACGTCTAGAAGATAAACCTCCAATAATATGTCGAAGATGCAACACAAATTTAACAATCGAACACATTTTAGATGATTGTCTAGATCAGCGAGGAATACACAACACCTTCAGGAATATGCTGGTATATGCTGCTTCAGATATAAGAATATTCAGAAAACTTATTTAAATTTTACAAAAATGTATAAATTTACCAGGATTTAGTATGATATGATTTCACGAATTAAATTAATTATTAAAAAAAAAAATTTTTATAGCTTGTAGATTTTTTATTGTGATTGGGGGAACAATTAGAGATTGATGAACTAGCCAACAAGCAATCAGTGATTAATAAATCAATCAGTGACTAAGCAATCACCTTCGCTCCCACTCACTAATTGATCAAGTTTCCAGCAGTTGCCAATAATAGCGCCACTAGTTAATAATTATCAGGGATATTAGTCATTTAGCTACTAAACGCTAAAACATACTTAAAGACGAGATTTAAACAATTATCAAACTGTTAAATTTATTTATTATTCATTTGTAACAAAATTGGGCTTTTCAACCACTTGGGTCATTTTAGCTCACATAGAGCACTTCCACAAGTAGTAAGAGCTATATTAAAGAGTAAAAAATAAAAACAATACAATTGTAACATAAAAATTATGGGTGACAGAAAGCAATAGTATCGTTATTAAGAATTGCTTAGGAAGGGAGAATACTGTAAAGGATAATATTATAAATGAATTAAAGTGAAAAACGAAAGAACAATGAAAGTTAATAAGAAAATACATTAAAGTTTGGCATAAAGATTAACTTTTTGTAGAAACAAGAACAATTTTTCGGCCATCTTTGAGGTGTTATTGACTATCTCGCCTAAGTCGGCACCAAGTCCCACTTCTCTCCGCTCTACTTAGTAAAGTATAACACTCTGTGAGGATATGCGACATCGTCAGAGGCACCCCGCGGGTGATGCATTGAGGCGGCGATTTCCTTGTCATTAGGTATTTGCTGGTGATCCTGGTGTGCCCTATCCGCAGGCGGCTGAGAAGTACTTCCTCTATTCTGTTTAGCTGCAGTTCTTTTCCATTTGGAATTGCGCTGGGTTCTACCCACGGACTGAACCAATCGCTTTGCCATTTCTCTCGCGCCTTTTGCTTTACTAAGGCAATTACTTCTGTGGCGAGTGAATGTGTAACTGGCTCTACTTCTTCCCTTTTTTCGCCACAGTTTATGCAAGCTCATTGCCTCTGATACCACGGTGACCTGATAGCCACAAAAATTGCACCTTTAACTCAACCATTTACAATTATTTCAATCGTATTAGGGTATTGGTTACTAGTGTGCTCTTCGAAAATGGATTTTTTATTGTCCTAAGAGCAGATTCTGAATAATCACAATCTTTTTTCTTTATTCTTCGAATCGAAAAATTTTACATAAATAATTGGCATTAAAGTTTTTGAGTTAAGTCCGAATAACGCAGTTGAAACACTTTCCGAAAAACGTTTCCAATTTTTGTTTAAAAAAAAGTATCATGAACATTTCAAAACAAAAATTAGCTAAATCCGTGAAGCACCAACTCAAGTGATTTGGTTAGAATCGAACATCATTTGGTTTTAATTTTTTTTGTTTAACGCCAATAAGGTTAACCAGACGATGCTGCTCGCGAGAGTCCTAAAGCTTGCCTATCCAGATATAATTAGAATAGGGATCTTTAACGAGTACCGAACTACATTATACGTCCTATCCAAGGGAAAACATAGCCAAGGATTTTTTACTCCCTTTAAGGTCCACTTGGCGGGATCCTAACCCGCGACTTATAGTATTTTAGGTTGCTGCGCTAACTACTACACCACAGGTGATCCCTCTTTTTGTCGGTTCGAATCTTGAAAACCTAACTGTTCTAAGTCGATTGTTTGTGGTACCCGAGTCCCAGACTGTCACAAGTCCAGTGTATTGAGTGAATGAATTCAGTCGAAAAAGTCAATGAAAATGGTGCCAATTTGAGTGTTCATGTGCTTTCGAATTAATAACAACCATGTTGAAGTGTAATTTTATTTAACAAACATCTATTTTACGTCACAACAGAAGGACCGCATAGCCAGGGGTATTTTAATCCCTTTAAAAAAACCTTACGGCAATCAGGCGGGGTTTATTTAATTTTATATTATACTAGCTGTATATCCCGATTTCACTCGGGAAATTTTATTTTTCTAATAAACGCGAACAATTCTATAAACTAAAATACAACAAAAATAGGACTAATAGATTATTATTCATTACGGAGGAACGGCTTTACCGGGCCTTGTTAGCCTCTTCAGAATCTATAAAATGTGACTTGTTTCGACTCCAACGGTCGATTTTGTAAAATCCAATGTAAAGCGTGAACATAACGACTTTTATAACAATAAAGAATATACCCAGAGATTGGCTGAAGTTATGCAATTTTAATATGGACAGGTGTTCGCACCTGGTATGAAAGAATCACTTAGCGAAATTTGGAGAATTTAGGACAAACTGTATGGAGTTCTATAAAGAACAAACAAACAGTATTTCTTTTTTTTTACTTTCACTTACCTATATATGAAATATATAGTAAGTGGAAGTATTGCGATCGTGAAAAATTTCGACTTCCGGTTTTCAACGGAAATACACGTTTTGGGGTCCCCTGAGTCCAATTAACCAAGTCCCGCGAAATGTTCTGTGTGTCTGTGTGTGTGTGTATGTACAGACTAGCTCAAAAACTATAAACCGTGCGAACCTGAAATTGGGTATTTAGTGTATGTATATGCCCGGATGTGACAGCAAAAAATTCATCAAAATTGCTCAAAGGGAGGGGGTACTTTATTTAATAACTTTTTAAGTTTTTTTAGTTTTTCTCAAAAACGGCTCTAACGATTTTGGTTAAACTGGGTATTTGATCTATTTATATGCCCGAGATATGACTGTAAAAAAGTTCATCAAAATTGATCAACCGGAGGGGGGACTTTACTTATTAAATTTTGTTTCATTTTCATGTGTTATTTTTTTGTTTACTCAAAAACGGTTTTAACGATTTTGATCAAACTGGGTATATGTTGTATGTATATGTCTAAGATGCGATAGCCAACATTACATCAAAATTGATCAACTGGAGGGGGGACTTTATTTAATAAATTTTGTATCATTTTCACCCTTTTTTTTTAATTCAAAAACGGCTTTCACGATTTTGATCAAATTGGGTATTTGATGTATGTATATGCCAAAGATGTGATAGCTTACATTTTATCAAAATTGATCAACCGGAGGGGGGACTTTACTTAATAAATTTGTATCATTTTCACGTTTTTTTTTTTTTATTTACTCAAAAAAGGCTTTAACGATTTTGATCAAACTGGGTATTTGATGTATGTATATGCCAAAGATGTGATAGCCAACATTTCATCAAAATTGGTCAAACGGAGCGGGCACTTTATTTCACAATTTTTTTCCAATTTTTACCTTTTTACTTTCACTTACCTATATACTTACACGTTTTGGGACCCCCTGAGTCGAAATAACCAAGTCCCGCGAAATGGTCTGTGTGTGTGTATGTGTGTGTATGTAAACAGACTAGCTCAAAAACTGTAAACCGTAGGAACCTGAAATTGGGTATTTAGTGTAGGTATATGCCCGCGATGTGACAGCGAAAATTTCATCAAAATTGCTCAAAGGGAGGGGGTACTTTACTTAATAACTTTTTACGTTTTTTTCGATTTTCTCAAAAACTGCTCTAACGATTTTGATTAAACCGAGTATTTGATCTATTTATATGCCCGAGATATGACTGTAAAAATTTCATCAAAATTGATTAACCGGAGGGGGGACTTTACTTAATACATTTTGTATTATTTTCACGTGTTTTTTTATTTACTCAAAAACGGTTTTAACGATTTTGATCAAACTGGGTATATGTTGTATGTATATGCCAAAGATGTGATAACCAACATTTCATCACAATTGATCAACCGGAGGGGGGACTTTACTTAATACATTTTGTATCATTTTCACGTGTTTTTTTTTATTTACTCAAAAACGGTTTTAACGATTTTGATCAAACTTGGTATTTGATGTATTTATATGCCCGAAATATGACTGTAAAAATTTCATCAAAATTGATCTACGGGAGGGGGGACTTTACTTAATAAATTTTGTATCATTTTCACGGGGTTTTTTTATTTACTCAAAAACGGCTTGAACGATTAACAAAAATAAGATATGAATGTAGAAAAATGTGTGACTCTGGGAAATGATATTTAGCAAAACACGTCAATTTCTAATCTAAGTAAGTTGGTAAGTGAAAGTTGTGTGTTGCGCGCACGCACCAGATTTTTTTCGATGATATCAAAAACGGCTTTACCGATTTTTATCAAATTCGTCATGATTAATGAAAATTATGTGTTCTTTAATATCAGGTAAGCTATATCATTATTAAAATGTTCTGAGGGGGCTTTTTTTTTTTGGGGGGGGAGGGTTGGGGCCTTTTTTGTTTGTTTGTTTCCTATGAAGTACCTTTGTTTTTGTTTATATGGAGAAATTAACTGTCTCTCGTTCAGTTGAAAATATTCAGTCAACTCATAAAACTCGTTGAGCCCACGCATGCGGAGTACGCCTTTAATGACAGACCATTGTTAATAATTAAAGCCGTTCTGTTCGAGAAGTGGCAATTAACAAAACGCATTAATTTCTAATCTAAGTAAGTTGGTAAGTGAAAGTTGTGTGTTGCGAGCACGCACCAGATTTTTTTTTATATGGATTGAAAATAATTTAAATAAATCTCTTTTTGTTGAAATGTTTATACTTATTACAAAAAAATAATGACTAACTATTCATATATTATGTACACATGTATGAATGCTGGAATGATATGTAGGGACCCCAATTATGGACCATGTAACCAATAGCATTGCCAGCGAGGACTACTCGCAGTCAGCCCCAGTCAACACTACACTGCACAAACACAATGCGATATCTCCACCCGGCGATCATTTGGCATCACTGGGACACTTACTAAATCACGGGTGGTTTCTGGTTGGATGGATTGATTGTAGCTCCGGAGTCAGCTCACAGCGACCGCTTCCCAGCCATTTAATCATCTAATAATTGTTATAACTGCTAAATCATTCGATATATATATATATATATATCCTAGAAGATCAAATAATAAACAAACAGAACTCACAATCGGCCAGAGAGAACGCAGTATATTCGGTTTACTTAAAATTAGCTATATTTGAGGTCAATTGAAGCATGGAAACGCAAAAGGGTATAAGTGCCTTTGGGAACATTTTCCAGAAATGATATGGCTTATACCCACTACTTTCGGTGTAAGCGCCCAAGGAATTTTTCAAACGTTCAATAAACTACTTATTAACAACTAAAAATTAACCATATCCATTTCTAAACACGTTAGCTGCGAAACAAATAAACTGGGATTTTCGTTAACTGCGACGAGGGGTCGAATGAGCCCATGTTACCACACCGCTAAACTGCGTCAAGGGGCTGATTGACCCCTTGTCCCTTAGACATTAAAATTAACTCTCTGTAAACATTGATGAATGTTTTAATGTGAAATCCATTTTTTTTTACAAATACCTGACGTACAAGAATTCTTAACAGAAGCAGGGTTGAATTTTGTTGCTTCTGAATATATTTTTTTATTACTTATTTTTTCCACAATATCTGTGTTATACTAACAGTAATTTTTTTCTTGCCTTTTACGTTCAATCATAAAATGTTTGTTATATGTTTTTAATTCTCTTAATTTTCAGCATATATAATTCATGAAAGGAAGAATTCAGATATAAAAAATAAAACCAAAAGTATGTTTTTATTATAAATAAATGAACATAGGTGTAACTTTTGTGTATTTAAAATTAAATTATTTAAAAAAATAACATGTGAAAAATTCATTTTATAATGTTTATCATTGAAGCACTGCAAGCAAAGAGACGGTTGTCGGCACAGTCATCACAGTATGTCCGGACCTTCTTCATCTTTTTTTGGGCTTCTGCACTGCTCATAGCTGTTCTTAGCTTTTCATAACAGCCCGAACATTTCTTCCTTATATAACTACATCCTTCCTTTTATACATAACTATCTTTAAAACTTGAACTAGTTTTTTTATCTTCAGTTGAAGTTGAATTCCGCTGTGAAAGGGCTAAATCGGCAAGTTTCTTATCACGTGAATACATATCGAAATTATTTACTAAATCGAGACAAATAAACAAGAGCTCAGGTGTCAACAATACTAAGTAGAATCAGTCGAAGAACAAGAAAGGAAGGTGAATCAGTGATTCACCCTCAGATAAATGTGATTCACGGTAAATTACTGTCGCTTTCACCGCTTTCAAACATTTACGGAAATAGAAAAAATATTTTTTATTTACATATTCATTAATATTTTATATAATATGCTAAAACAATAGTAAGATGAAGTGTAATGAGCATTAAAAGACCAAGGGGTAATTTGACCCCTTGCCGCATTAAGGAAAACATTTAAACTATAATGCGACAAGGGGTCAACTGACCCCTTACATTTTTTTTCGATATATAAGTAGTATTAAGTAGTGCATTATAAAAAAAAAAAAAAAAAATCTGAAAAATATTAAAACAGGATGCATGACAAGCATCGCAGTTAACGACAAATACACGTTTAATGGCTCGCAGTAAAGGAAGCCACCACATGGGGTCAAACGACCCCTCGTCGCAGTTAACGTGTTAAAATATATTTGTTGGCACATATACCCATATGCATTTCCACGCTTCAATTATTCAATTGGGGGAGATTCAGAGAAAAATAGGAGGGGCTAAGGTTTTGACGTTGCTAAAATATTGACTTATTTTCTGTACCATTAAAAGATAGTGGTTATGGGGTCACCTGTGGTATATTAGCTAGCTTAGCAGCCTAAAATACTAAAGGTTGCGTGTTCCCATCCTATGGTGGGAGTAAATAAATCATTCTCGCCCTTCCTAATATAGGACGTAAAATGGAGGTCCCGAGCCTGTGCGATTTCAGGTACTCGTTAAAGATCCCTATCCTAATTATAACTGGATAGGCAAAATTTAATATTCCCGATTAGTCTTAGAGGCATGAAGTGACGATCAAGCTCACAGATAGCTAAATAAACCGTTTATGAACAAACCTAAATGCAATTTTATTCTGTAATAATACTCCTTTTGAGATTTATATATCCTTCTATAAATACACAAATATTAGAACAGGTTACAAAAATTATCACTTTGCAACACAAATAATATTATGGTTTGAGCTTCACAACCAAGACAAAGACTAAGACAGTCCAGTCAATCTTTCCTTATATATAGTCGTAAGGAGATGAACGACGTGGAACGGACTCGAACATCGATGTCATAAACACGTGCTATGACAATTCGCTCCAACTGTTAGCTCATTCCAAAAAAAGGTCTGGGATTTTAAAACATATTTCTTTAACGATTTAACGTTACGGTAACTTTGCATAGCAGCCTACAACCAGCAACCTACTAAATATTGCGGGTTCGCAGGTATTTTAAATGGAGTAAAAAAATCCTTGGCTATGCCGTCCCTCGGATAGGATGTAAAATGTAGTTCCCGAGCCTGTACGATGTCAGGAAGTCGTTAAAGAACCCTATCCTAATTATACCTGGATAGGCAAAATTCAGGACTCCCATTGTAGCATTATACGATTGCCTTAGTGGCATAAAGTGACGTTCAACAAATAAAAAAGTTACTAGTTTGATATAATATAACAAAATTAAAACGACCACTTAACGAACAATATTCAAACCCAACTAATTCTAAGTAAAAGCAACATCACTGTTGCGGCCAACAGTAATTTTATTACATAATTGTTAGAAAAAATTAATTGTTTATAGCATGTATAAACAAATTGTTTATAGCGGCCCGGTATCTACGTTTGGTATTAGCCAGTACCAAGCGTAAGCCGGGCCAGTAGCCTTACTAGTGCCGTAAGTAGCAGCTACATGTGCAAATTCACCGAGCAAGGCTCAAAACTGCTCCCGGAGCACAGAAAAGTTGATCAAGACCGAAAAGTTGATCCCAGAAAGACGGTTAGAGGATATTAAAATTATTAATTTTTTTATATATTCCTACTAAAAACTCTAAGAGGTATTAATTTAGTTTTTATTGAAACTAGAAACATATTCATTTATTTTATTTTTTTGTTTCAGGATTTTCCTTTCTTTCTTATTTAATGTTGCCCAATAATGTACCTTATTATTTTTTTTTCGATAAAAGGAAAATTATTTGTAAGTATTAATTGGCAACCATAAATATACTGTATTTAAAATTAAATTATAGTTAATTCTGCATTACCAGAGAAATTATACTTAAAAGGTTTATTTTGAAGAAATTCTAAACTCGAATTTCTAAGCTGCCTTAAAAAGCACGAAAACAAAGAAATGACAAACTGACCAAACACTGGTTGCCATGTTCAATGTTATCCAATGCTCGATGCTCGAAGTAACTCTTACATCGTAAAACGGGAGAGAAAATTTTCAATTAGTTTTTTTCTCACATCCTACTTCAATACAAAGCATTCACACCTTTATTCAAAATGTCAATTTTCCATTAACCTTTAGAATGTATTTTCCTTAAAAGAAAATTTGTATACAGCACCAAAGAGATTATTTCTTTTAATTTTTTTTAACGAACCCCTAGCGTTATTATAAATAAAGGCTTTGATGAAGAAGTGGCACTATTTTTATTTTAAATTTTCGTTATTTTCTTAACAGTCCCCTTCCTAATAACTTCTTTAATTTTCTAAATCTTTTTTATTTTATTTATTTTCTAAATATTTTATTGGATATTTCGTAACTAACTTTATTTGATTACATTGCTCACCTTATTGAAAACACAATTCCTAACTGAACACGAAACACGAAATACTACTTAATACGATTCACTATCATACAAACTGACACATCTGTTGAAGATACACAATTTTAGACACATTCTATATGATTGCGCGTTATATGACAGACAAGGATGCAAATTAAAACTAAGTATTATGGCCTAATATGGATACTGACCTGAGACAGAGTATGCTCTCAAGGATATATCATTTTTACTAAATTTAAGACAGATTTTTAGAAGTTTATAAAAGAAATTGATTTTGGTCAACTAATACCAAATCCTAAAACTTGTGCTTATATCAATTATGCTACTAAGGCTAATCGGAAGATGCTACAGTGGGAGTCCTAAATTTTTCCTATCCAAGTATAATTAGGATAGGGATCTTTAACGAGTACCTGACATCGTACAGGCTCGGGACCCCATTGTACGCCCAATCCGACGACATAAACAAGGATTTTTCATTCCCATTAAAAAATTCTACCGCCACCTCAGGACGCGAACCCGCAACATTTAGTATTGTAAGTTTCTATGCTAACCACAACACTACAGGTGACCTCTATATACTTTATTATTTTACTTTTTTATTCTGTTAAACTTAACTTGCAATGTAATAATTTATCAAATTTCTAATTTATTTGTAAACTTCTGCAAAATTACTATATATGATGTAGGCATATGTAGTATGCCTTACAAAGGCATGAAATGTGTAATTTCAATAAATAAATCCTCTCTTTATGGGGTTTCCAAGCTGTTACTCAGTCCTAGAATAATAATATGTAATTTTGCACTGAAGACATTATTGAAACTCACGCCAAACGCCAATTTTTTTTTTTACTATTAGTGTTCAACAATTGACAAAAAAAGGTTCTATAGACAGTTAAACTAAAAAAAAAGAGCAAGAGAAAATTAGTAAAAATGTTCCCGAATACTGGAATTGTTCGGTAACACACAAACATTTGATAATGTAGTCAACACAATACCGACAAATGGCATCCATTATGTCTGTTTGTGATGGCCGGTCACAATAGGGAGGGATAACCTTTATTCAAATTTATTCATTTTTTATCTTCATATAGCTTTCCCGTTCTTTATTTTGATCTAGATCCAAGTAATATTTTTTAATGTTATTTCAAATATTTCATTTTTTTCCCCTCCCTAAACCATTGTTTTTACACATATAAAACTTTCGTGTCGTGATGTTTGCCCGGGATAGGATCCGAAACTTCTCAATATTCCGATCTTGATAAAATTAGTCTCATTGTGTGTTGTTTAAAAAGATAAGATGATTTTTATCTTGAATATTTACGTCAATAATTCTCTATTGTAAATAAAATGTTTATTATACTAAAATTGAAGGGGTTGGAGTAAAATAGTGCCAAGCAACATTTTTAACAAATATAAACTGTAGCTGCCGTCTCTCGTATATTATATAGTATACAGTACTATAGTATTAAACAGGTCTATGATGGAAATGCCACCTAAATATGACTATAGAGCACTCTATAGCCATATTTCAGGTGGCATTTCCATCATAGACATATAGTACTACGAGGGGTGTCCGTAAAATAAGTTTCCCTGTTGTGGCACGGCCGTGCAAGTCGCGGCAGGTCCCTCAGACGGCACCTGCGTGTCGCTTGTTCTCCCCCCTCCACATCCCAACCCCGGTCAACTCGCTGCCACCATCAGTTCGGCCTTGACAGCCTTGAAAGATGGAGCTCCCAATCGCTTCCCCCGCCAGATCCGTTTTTTGTGTGCTTAAGGCAATTCGGCGACCGAAATTCATTCCCAACTTAGGGAAGTGTATGGTGAAACATGAATGAGTGTCCAGATGGTGCGCAAATGGTGCAAAGAGTCCAAAGAAGGGCGCACAGATGTGCACGATGAACAGCGGGCTGGACGTCATCCATCCAACACCCACCCTACAGCCCCAATCTGGCCCCAAGTGATAACCATCTTGTCCCCAAGCCTGAAAAAACACCTAGGCGGAACGAATTTTGGGACAAGAGAGGAATTGGAAGAAGAGGTCATGAAGTTCTTCAACAGCGCGGCGGCGGACCTCTATGACCAGGGCATCAAAAAATGGTGACACGGATGCAGGAGTGCATCAATGTCAACGGGGACTACGTAGAAAAATAGTTTAATGTTCAAGATTTCTAATGATGTAATATACAATGGTAATAAAACATTTTTTTCACTTTTAAAAAAATAGGGAAACTTATTTTACGGACACCCCTCGTACATAATATACAACAGAAGGCAGCTATAGTTTATTTTTGTTAAAAATGTTGCTAGGCACTATTTTACCCCGACCCCTTCAATTGAGTGATATTTTTCACAATTTCTATAAATTCCCAACATTGGTATATGTCGGTTTATCGACACAACATTTCATTTTCAATCGATATTTAGGTTAGGTAAAATTCGGCTGCAACTAGCTTCGTCCCTGTGCTCACTAAAAATTTGGTGTCAACATACCAATCAAATCGGCTCATTATTCCTCAGGAAGATTGACGATATTATCAGTAAAATCCAAAAAAAATATGTCATCTGGATCTCTCTAAAACATATTTTCACATTCAGGTCTGCAACAAAAGTAAGGGAATAGAAATTATCTTCGCGAATTCCACAGATTTTTGGATCAGATAGTGTTAAACCTGGAGACATGTCGTATTATTACGACATAATCGCGGTATAACTTGTAATAATGTAAAAATATTGATATCATTATTAATACAATCTATAGTGAAATATGAGATATAAAACATAAAATATTTAACCCTTCTTTACCAAAAACATTTAAATTTAGCGTAAGCTATTTTCAATCCCACATGTTTTTAGAATAGCTGAAACGTTTTCTTGTTTAACACGTTCACGCCGTCGTGTACCACCGGTGGCTCACACTTGACTCCCGCACCGGGCGGATTGTACCACCGGTGGCTCGCACTAGAATGCTTCCTCGGTCAAGTAATTAGATCTTTAACACTTTGACAGTTGAAAAAGAATAACTGATAGTCACGTTTTCGTTTCGACAGAATTTTAATATTCATTTCTCTGACAAGAGAACAGTTACTCGTTTTCAAGTGACATGGCAACCAAAGTGTTAAGAAAGTAGAAATAATTTCTCTATAGCTGAAAATTATAATAATGAATATTTTGCGTAAATTCATTTATTTTTATGTTTATTTATATTTATATTTATATACTTATAAACATACTAGCTAGTGTGCCCGGCTTCGCTCCGGTAGTTGTGTGGGAGTTTCAATAACAGAAAAACTTTAAAATTAAAGGAAATATGTTGAAAAGTGGTGAATGAACAATTAATTTTGCTGCAACTTTGTCGAGTCATGCATCGTTTTTGATGGTTTCTGTGATTATGAATCCTATAAGCCCATTCCAAGCAGTCAGCAGATAATAATTTATTAGATTATTAGTTAAAAAAACTATATTTGGAGTATAACTTAAGCGCCGACTACTGTGATGGTCCCATTAGATCCAGAAGTTTAGAAAATACTTAAGATTCATAGAAACTTTTTTTGTAAGACCTTGCTTCCAGTTCAACATCCCTTAATATATCCCCCCTCACCCTAATTTGGCCGAACTCTGCACTTCTCCAATCTTACTACTGTTACTAAGTGAAAACCAAAATATCATGAGGGCACAATTTTTTCATCATATTTCTTTTTATCCTGAACTATGAGCGGTGATAAAATCTTATTGAAAAAATTGTATTATTGGAGTCAATTCATCATTTTGTCAACTGGAATGCTCATAGTAATAAAACCATTTTTCATAATTACATACAATAAGAACACTTCAAACTTGTTATTTTCGTTTTATAATCAGTCTATTCAGCTCTTCTTTTTTGTTTTATGTCTGTTTTTATTCGCTCACTCATATTGCATTAAATTTACTTAAGTATATCTTAGATATTGAGTAAATGTAATGTGTTAATCAATTAACCTTCTTATGAGAAAATTAATTTTGTAAAGTATCCAGTCGGTTTTCTCATTGATTGCAGATATGTAAAATCATTAATATATTTTAAAAGAAAAGGTGAAACTAATTATTTTCGCTTGTTTTTTTAGTAATTTAAAAAGAACAGCTGACAAAATATATAACCTTTACAAATATAACGGAATGAATGAACAATAAACATTGAGTGAAACACATCATAGCGCTTCCTGGTGGTCTGCAGCTCGAACTAAATTTTTCATTCATAAACTCGTATGTCATTTTCAGGTATGCTAATTACATGTTGCGAGATGCTTAAAATTCCAGTCCTTTTATCTTCAATTTTACACCCTTAAGAGAAAAACGGAAACCTTCTTCTCCGTTAGGGGACATACAGTTACACGCTGACATAACTTCCTTAATCCCACTTGGAGTCGTTTTTGAGCCTTTTCGGCACGCACATTGTACACTTTGCTTTATAATATATATTGATTAACATTTATTTTTTTAATAACAATTATAATTATAATAAGTTATAATTATAATTATAATAATATTTATAATTAATATCTATTATAAACATAACTGGTAGGATAGTGCTTTTTATTGTTTAATTTGTTGTTTATTGTAAAAAATTAATCAAAAAAAAAATTACAATTATTTTTGGATTGCCAATAATACATAATGCCACGGAATAGCTCCCGTAAGATAGAGCGAAAAGAATTAAACTCAGCCGCCAATGGGCGAAAAACGTGAATTACATCGCGGTTAAAGTGAATTTTGATTTGACTGTATTAAAAAGAGTAGGGTATAATTAATTCAACGCTTATAGCTGCTGATCCACAGCAATCATGGCCGGTTCTGCTATTATTCATATAAGTATATAAGTCATTCATAAAAGCATATAAGTCATTCATAAAAATTATATACTTGGAAAGTCATATACAGTATTCGTCCTACAGATCAATTGGCATCACTCCCATATACTTTATTTAATAATATATAGGGCATATTAATATAGCACTTTTTTACTAATTATTTCTTACTCCCTTTAAAAATTCTTGCTGGGCTACGAAATCGAGACCTAGCGTATGTAAGTTTGTCCGTACGAGCCCTTACATCATAGGTCACCATTTTTTTTTTTTTTTTTTGACATTTATCTTATGCTTGGAAAAAACTACTAAACAGATAAGATATATGACCAGAATTTCAAAAGTAGTTAAAAATTGTTACGAAATATGCAACAAAATTATTCTGTGGTTATATAAAACTTTATCGTGATTCGTATAAAAAATAATTCGAAATAAAATACTTACATACATTAAGGCCCTTTTTTACTTTATTTATATATTTTTTGTTTTCATTCCTTGCTATATTATTTTTTATATGGAATATAAATTGTAAAGTGATTTGTTGTGAATAATTTAAGGGGCCGGCGTGCTAAAGAGAATTACACACGCTCCAGGGAGCACACCACAATCTGACAAGCCACATTTCCGATAAAATTCGCCCCGGGCCCCTTCCACATTCGAAGCGATCAAAATTCCAGTCGAATAATACACTTCGCTTCCCTTTCAATATTAGGAAAATTGTTTATACCCACAGACCAAGCAGGGTTCAGAAGAGGAAGAAGCACGTCCGATCAGATTTTATCCTAAAACAGATACTCGAGAAACTTGAAATAAATCAAGATGTGTAAGTCTTATTCATCGACTTCAAAGCAGCCTACGGTCGAGAGGAACTGTCTTTGAAAACTACTGAAGGGACTAGATTTCCCATGAAAATTGGTACGATCTGTACTTGTATTCATGGATCCAGTTGCCGAGTCCTGGTAAAGGAAAATGACTGATAGTTTCGACGTGAAGTCAGGATTACGACAAGGTGACTGCCGATGCTTTCTTACCTGGCCTGAAAAAAGTCATCCGAGAATGTACCAAGGGGCAGTGATGTACAGGCAAGTGGGGGTGTGCAGGTGGGAAAAATGTGTAAGATCTTAGCTAATATGGGTGATGTGACTGTGCTGGGAAGTAAGAAAGAAGACATTCAGTCACTCGCCGGTTCCCTGATCACTTCAGCAAGAGACATCGGGTTACAAGTCAATCAAAATAAGATGAAGTACATTATAGTAAGCCGGAACCTCACGTATTCGACAATATAAGGGTAGGAAGTAGATAACTTCAAATACCTCGGATCTACAATAACCTGAATAAACGACAAGCTAACAGAGAACGATCAACGAATAGCCAAGGCTAATCGTGCGTTTTTCTCTGTGCCTCGAGTCGTCAGGTCTAAGAAAATCAGCCGTCCACTGAAATTTGGACATTGACCAGCACCTTACAAGTAAGAATCAGATAGAAGATGCCATAATGGTCCAAAAAAGCTGAAAATAAGAAAAACATGGAACCATGGAACCACCCGTGCATTGATTTTTTTAAGTATCGAATATAATGAAATCAAAACCAGTGCAATGGGACCACCATATCAAGTCCAAAAAGTCAAAAATATCAAAACTTCGTGTTTGGTATAGTCGTATATGTTTTTTGAGGTGCCGAATCTAATTAAATCAGTATTAACGAATTCAGAGCATCAGATCAAGTTAAAATTTGGCGTGGAAAAAAAATTATAGATAATTTTTATATTTAACATTTTAATGTACAGTAACACAAATAGGATGAAATTATTTAATCTTGTTTAACTAAATAGTATGCTTCCTCGGTTAACTCTTTTTTCTTTTTATACTTTTATACTAGCCTTTAATCCGTAATGTATGGGTCACTAGTAAAACATAATTAGTGGAAAACGTCTTCATTTGTTGCGACTCGAGATATCTTCCTGTTCCCTGTATTGCTTATGATTTTTGTTACCACTCTCCATGAGCCTCTTCTGAAAGGTAACCGATATAAAGAGCTGCGTGCTCAATCATGTCTGCTCCATGGAAAAGAATTTTGTGGACGGTCGATGGGATATAGTACCAGGAGTACCTAATCACTGCCATCTCAGCCGTTTCTGCTGCATACTAGCAAAATGCTGTAGTATCAATTGGGTACAGAGAGCAAATCACATCTAATACTGTTTTTAACTTCTTATTAATTCTTCATTCATCCCTGTAATTTCCGCGGTTCATGAAGGATTTTCAAAAAACTTGCAACTATAACAGCATCAAACTGAAATAAATGTACAGCCTCAATTTTCAGGGGTGAGAGCTCTAGTGCAAAGTACTATCCACTATAAGGAAACTGTGCAGCTTCAAACAACCTACTTAAGTTGTAGTTTATTTGGTTATTTAAAATACAAAATAAAATGCTTTTTTTTTATTTCAGTATTTTAGAAATTATAAAATACTAAAATAAAAAATTAAAATAATTGTATTTTATTTTAGTATTTTAGAATTAAAATGAAAATAACGTGCGATTTATTTTATTTTAATTCTAAAACAACTATTTAAAAAAGTGTATGCTTACCATTGTTCTACAACTATCCAATTATTTGAAAACTTAGAAAAAAATAGGTTTGGGCCACTTTCATTTATGGGTTTTTTTTTCCCTGGTTGGACCACTGTGGGTGCTGAGGACAATAGTAGGCCCGAAGTGGGATAGTAAGCAAGGACTTTGGACAAGAAAGGCTAAAGAAGAGATTATAGGGGACACCTAAGAATCCATATCGAACGATATGAAATCTAAGAGGTTAAAATGGGCAGGATACGTGGCAAGAAGCAATTCGTCAGGCTCCCTCAACATGAAGATGAGTGCAGCAAGTGTCAGAATACGATTGAGAACCAGGCAGAATGGAGACTAAAGCAACCGCCGAACATCGAATGGTTAGCTGAAAAGCCTTTGTTGAAGTTATACAGAGGTGGAAAAGGCTAGTTTAGGTGGCTAAAGATTTCCGAAGTCAGTAAGCCAACCGAAGACAAAAATAATAATATTCACAGAAGTATCTAGCATTTTTTGATGCTTGAAAAAAAAAAAAAATCTAGACTTTAATTAAATACATATCAGAAGTAAAGAGTTCATAATATAAAATGATATTAAGGTAACAACCAACTTTGCCTAATATAATAGACTATTGTTCCTATTCATAGTATTCGCTATTCCTAGTATTGATTTATTATCATAGGAAAAGCTTATCTTCGAATAGCGCATAATAAATAAATAACTCAAAATTTATATTGAAATTACTCCTTTAACCACAAAATTACGGATGGCTAGATGTTGGAATTCAGTATTATATTTAAATAATTTCCAAGTTTAGAGGATCAAACACAGACTGGAGGCTAAGGGAGAGATATTGAAAACCTCAAAGCCACCGCAGGCTACTTCCCTATTCGGTTTGCATAGCCTGCATTATCGAAGGGCTGCCCTCATTTCCAAGTCTGCTCCACTCACCTAGGACGGTCATGTTCTTGCTCTGGAGGGTCGTCTCGAAGTTGGGGGCCTCCGTGGAAACTTCGCACCTGTAGGTCCCGGAGCTGGTGTAGCCAACCTGGGTCAGGGTCACCTGGCTCATGTTGGAAGCAGATACCTGCAACAAGTAGAGTTCACCGTTATAAAAACAATAAAAATGCATACTAAATTTAAATTGTTATGAAAAAAACAATATAACACAAAAATATCTCATTTTGAACCTCACCATTTCATACTTTCTTCTGAAATCTAGCATTTTATGATTAAAAATATCTTTAGATGTTTTCAAAATTTGACTAGGACTAGGTGTCGTTTAACAGCGCATTCCAGGCTGTTTCATATGACATACAACAATGTATAGGTTGATACTAAAGAAATTTTCTTAAAACTAAATGTAAAATTTTGATTTCAATATTCTCAAAAATGGTATTTTTTAAAAAAATTATCTTTTTTAAAAAATAGGCAGTATTATATCCATTCATACAACAAAATATCAAAGTGGAATGGAAATTTCTTCATTACCACAAAAATTTAAAACTAGTGATAAAAATAGAAAAAAATAAAATTTTAATAATAAAATCTAGCATTTTATGATTAAAAATAGCTGCAGATGTTTTCCAAATTTGTCTAGGACTATGAGATTGGAGTCGTTTAAGAGCGCATTTCATACCATTTCATATTATATATAAAAATATATAGGTTGATGCTAAAGAAATTTTCTTAAAACAAAGTTTAAAACTTTAATTTCAATTTTCAAAAAGGGCATTTTTTTACATTTTCCTACTTATATATTTTTTAAAAAATCATCATGTTATCACTAATTTTTATTTTTTTAATTATGAAAAAATGTTCATCCCACTTTTATATTTTGTTGCGTGAATAGATATAATACTACATATTTTTCAAAAATAATATAAATTTTCTTAAAAATGCCCTTTTTGAAAAAATTGAAATTAAAATTTTAGAATTTAGTTTTAAGAAAATTCCTTTACCATTGTTGTATATCATATGAAACGGCATGGAATGTGCTGTCAAACGATACCAATCTCATAGTCCTAGTCAAATTTAGAAAACATCTACAGCTATTTTTAATCATGATTTTTTCTATTCCTGGACCTATTTTTGAGGGCTTTAGAGACCAATAATTCAAAAACGAGTAGACATATCTCAGTAATATTTCACAATCGTTCTACTAGATACGAGTAGTACACATATACCAAATTGCAAGAAAATCTGAAATGGTGAGGCTCAAAATGATATATTTTTGTGTCGATTTGACGTGGAATTGCCCATATGTAGTCTATGAAATGAGTACTTTCAGCCTATGTGATCAAAAATTGTCTTCAAATCAGGCACCTTTTTGGCCCGGAATACATACCCTTTTACATTTTCATGCTTTAACTTACATCATTTTAATTTTATTTTTTCGATGAAATAATAAAATGAATTTTTCGTTAAACTCCTTGAATGAAAATTCTGGAAGGAAGGATTTTCTCCCTCTTAGCTAATACTATCCACATTAGATTAGAGCTGAGTAAATTAATTCGCCTTTAGCCTACTTTCCTTGAGAAGTGGGGGGTGCCTTGGAAGAGGGGGGTGTGACATTGAAGAATGAACGTTCGCTGAGAACTAATTGGGACAAAGTGAGCAGCGGCGATCATCTTCTCGCGTCGGCAATTTGTCTTAATTATTCCGACAATTGCTCAACACGTGTGTCTTAATTGTAAAACTCTCTTTCAGAAGCAGCTGTCTGGCGAAGTGTCACTAAAGACTGACAAAAATATTCGCTTCGAGCTGAAGTAAAAATAATAAAAACGGTAACGAAATTTTCTGGATCCACGGCTATTCTCATTGTTGTCAAAATTCCGTGGGTGAAACCGGGATATTAAAGCTAGTTATAAATAAATTAAAAATAAAATTATAGTTGTTACCTTGTCCAATAAATAAAATGTTGTTACTTATTTATGTTACAAAATCTAAAGGTGAGTCTAAACTTTTGACCGGTAATGTATTTAAAATCATATGTTTTGTGCTTTGTTTTGTCTCACGTTACAGAATAAATTAAAATTTTGTTTGTTTGTTTGGTTTAACGTCACTTTATACTAATAAAGCTAATTGGACGATGCTACAGTGGGTGTCCTAAATTTCGCCTATCCGGGTATAATTAGGATATGGATCTTTAACAAGCACCCGACATCGTACAGGCCAGGAACGTCCTTTCCGAGGGACGGCACAGATTTTTTACTCCCATTAAATTATCCACCGCTGAACGCTTATTAGCGACCTTCAGTATTGTAGGTTGCCTTACTAACCACTACACCACGGGTGACCCCTTACTTTCCCTTTTTTTTATTAACATATTTGTAACCTATGTCCATGCTTAATGTAAGGCTTTGCATGGTTGATTGCTTTAAAATTAAAAAATAAAATAAACGAATATTATTAAGAATTCTTGATTATTCTAAACAATATATTTTTAAAAAAATATAATCCAGGTATATTAAAACAGTGGAACCCCAATAATCCCTCGAAATCTTCCCTTAGCCCAAGTAATCGCAAAATCCCAAGCTCCTTACAAGCTGAGAGCCGCTAGTTTCTAATATTGCTGGCTTCTCGATCGATTACCAATAAACCACCAAGGCGCTTAAAGCTTGCAGTAGCACACTTTTACAATTTCTATCGTGATAGTGACAAGGGGGAACTGTCACATTCTAAATGCCGACAGCGAACTCTTAGGGCGGATTCACACTATCGCTCCGCTCCCAGTCCGCTCTCGGTCAGGCAAAATATTATAAAGAGAAATAGAAAGAGAGTATTCCACTATCGGTACCGCTCCGGTCTCGCTCCGCTCCCGGTCCGCTCTCGCTCTACCCTATTCACACTATCGCTCCGCTGCCGGTCCGGTCTCACTGGCAAAATATTCTAAAGAGGAATAGAAAGAGGGTAATCACAATATTGGCCCAGGTCCGGCCTCGCTCCGCTCCCGCTCCACTCCCGGTCCGATCTCCTAAAGTCTTATCATATTCACATTATATAATTTTACACCGTTCACGATTGAAGCCATTAATAATCGAGGCCGTCTGTGTTTGGATTTTAATTAATAATTAAGTTACAACTTTTCTTATGTCGAAATAGCTATTAAGTGTACTTTTCTTGATGAAGAAGATAATGTTATCAAAACATATAATAAGAAGAATATGTTGCAACAATATGATAATTATTAATAATAATTATAAATTAATTCAATTAATGGTGAAGAAATAATTTAAATTTTTTTCCGAATTTTTTCAAATTCGATTGAAATCGGTAAATGCTGCAATTTACCGATTGTGTTCTCTGCTTTTCCTGATTCATATTTTAATTATTTTTTGCTTTAATATATTTAACTTCTCTAAGCAAAACCAGCAAAACAAAAAATAAATATATAAAATAACCAGAAAAGAGGCGTCCAAATTGTTACAGTTAGATATGGTATGAATATATTGCCTGAATTGATGAATTTCATTAATGACCTAAAGATTTTTAACCCCTTAATTTTTACACTCGTTTCTCTCAAAATTAAGTTGTCAATCCCAAGTACCGCAGTCCCATTTGCGAAATTGGAAACTAAATATAAATTTTAAATCCATTAATCTCTCCCAACAAGACATTTTGATTATTTTAGCCCTGAATAATTAACATCTTCGAGATAGGACGGGTTCGTAAATAATTCAAACCTCTCTCAAAGATATTTTCAAAGTGAGCCTTATAATTAGGAGACTTCACCTAAAAGCTCTCCAAACCACTTTAACTTCAATCAAAGGCACTCCAAATTTTTCCAAAGATTTCGGTCTCCGCTAATCAAAAGGAAATAAACAAACTGTGATCTTGTTTGCAGCCTACGAGGTTGGCTTCAAGAAAAAGTCGTTTTATTTCATAAGTAAACAAATATACATATATACATATATATATATATATATATATATATATATATATATATATATATATATATATATAATTTTAAGTTTTAGTGGCAAATGAATGAGGGAATTATTATTATAATAATACAATGATCATAATAATAATCATGGCATAATAACGTCTATCATCGGAACTGAGGGTTTGTTCGGATAATCGAAATCCACTAAAATATTCGCCTAGCTGTATATAAATGTTTATGTATGTATAATATGCATGTGTATGAGATAATCGCTTCTAAGAATACACTACCGCAACTGTACAGAACAGAAAAAATACTTGCTGCATGTTCGAAAGACTATTATACAATCTCAATTACAATTATACAATTGGCTGCTACTGTTGTAGCTACAGCAGAACCTCTATTATCTGGGGTATTTTGAGATAGGAGCTATAGGATAATAAAAAATCACGGATATTAGAATTTTTCCACATATTTACCTCCATCTCATATGATAAAAATGTAAAAAGAATCATACATAATCTATACCAATAATAAATTATAGAGGTGAGAGATGGTCAACTGTTCTTCAATTACGATAGGTTAAATCCTGACCATCATTTAACCTATATTAATAAATTATATTCAGTATAAAAAAAAGATGTCTACTAAAATAACAAGTAATTATTAAAATATCAATAAACTTATATTTTAAGGGAAGACATACATGAAACAACCAATATGTAAGTAAATATATAGCATTTTTCACTTGGAAAAAATAAATCGATATTTAGATCTGATTCATCTTCATATTTTTATTTTTGACCTCTCGTCAATTTTATTTTCGGTTTCAACACAAGAAAATTATACGTCATATCACCGACGGCCCCTTCTACATTACCAATCATTGCACAAAGAACTACAGATACCATTCGTCACTTACATAATTAAGAAATACTCCAGAACTTTCCGTTACTCACTTGCTGGACATCCCAACCCTCTGGTAGAAATATTACTGACAGACACACTGCCACAGAACCTAAAAAAATGACTGTAACACCTCTGGAACCTGTAGAACTATCATGGCAGGAGTGCCTTCACTGGGAGGTTTAACAGACCAAGTATTCAAGATAATCCTATTGGAGGTTACTAATAACCAGGCGTGGTTCCAGAAAAAAAATTCGGTGGGGGGATTGGTCGGTAGGAAAAAAAAAACAGCGTAAAAAAAGCACACTTTATTTGCTTATGCTTATACATTAAGTTCATATACAAAATTCTGTATAAAAAATTCTAGTCAAAATTAAACTACATTACCCTAGAAAACTCGTAAAAGTTAGACACCTAATTAATTTTTTAATTCATCCCACTAAATTTTTTTTTTCGCCGATATTTCGGTGGGGGGGATTGATCCCCCATATCCCCCCCCCTGGGACCACCACTGCTAATAACCTAACCTAACCTTATGACTTTACTTCAGAACAAGTCTAACTCTCCAGTCCATCGCTTCTCATATTTAGTCGTAAGAAGAACAGTCTCGAAGGTTCTAGGCTAGGTTAGATGCTACTCGAACATCCTAGTCACAAACATGTCCAACTGTTCCAAAAACAGGTCTAGAATTATTCTAAACCACTTGTTCTGTGTTCTGTTTCACGTTATAATATTACTTATTCAAGACCCATTTATAAGAAATAAAACAGTGCCCAAAACTTAGGCCAAAGCCGAAGCCGAAGACAGGTGCTTTCAAAAAGCCCGCTGCTTAATAAGCCATTTGACGATGAAATATGGCTGCCCTTAAATCTCTGTTCTCTAGCGCGGAAGTCTCTGCTTGAAGCATAAATCTTTCCAACCTTCCTCGCTGAGGTAGGGCTCCGTGTTTGTGTACCTTCGTTTTCACCTGCCTTCAATATTAATTAACCTCTGTTTATGTATTTATAAATAGGAAGTCATTTATCGTTTTGAGTAAATCCTAGAAGAAGAAACAAGAGGAAATTGTTTAAGTAATACAAAGCAGCTTAAAGAGATATAGAGATTTTTTTTTTTTTTTTTTTTTTTTTGTCTTTCAAACATTTATTCGCACCTGTCAGCCGTCTGCGACAATCAGCGAATCCGATGGCTGCAGCATCGCAATACTATTGAAGGCATGTATGGCTTGAAGGAAGGAAAGTGCCCAGCAGCACCTCTTTCCGGGCTTGACAATAAATTCAGGAGAGGAGGTCTCTCATCCAGCTTCTTTTTAGCCGCCTTCGAACGGGCAAGTCAACCGTGGCCATGTCGTGAATTAATCTATTGTTATGTCCATCCAATTTAACAAAGAAGCGTGAGTAAAGCGTTCGTATATGTTGTTGGATAGTCGGTTGATGCAAGTCTGTATGTAGAGTTTGGTTGCTTACGTACCTGGGAGCGTCCGTAATTAGTCTTAAAATTTTGGATTGAAAAGTTTGTAATTTTTGTAAGTGTGTCTTTTTAACTGAGCCGAAAATCTGTGAGGCGTATGTCCAAATGGGTTTAAGTAAGTAGGTGTATGTATTCAGTTTTTGTCTAATATTCAATTTAGAAGATTTGGCAAAAAGGGAGTAAAGAATTTTAAGTAAAGAATCTATCGAGATGTAGAGATAAATTACATTAGATAATCAGAAAATATTATCATTTTCAAATAATACATATTTTTTATTTATTTTAAATATTATATTATTTATTATTACAATACCATTATTCTTTTTCTACCTCCGTATTTTTACTAGTGAACTTCTACCCCTTTATAAACTGATTATTATTCTTTCTTAAATTCAAAGCATCACAAGGATATATTTTAAATTTCATGGCTGGTGAAAAATCAAAGGTAAGAAATAAGAATAAATGAATAAATAAACGTCAGAGGTGACCTGTGGTGTAGTGTTTGGCATAGCAGCCTACAATACCAAAGGTAGCGGGTTCGCGTTCCGCGGTGGCCCTAGGATTTTTCAAAGGGAGTAAAAAATCCTTGGCTATGCTGTCCCTCGGATGGGACGTAAAACGGAGGACCCGAGCATGTACGATATTCATTAAAGAACCCTATCCTTATTATACCTTGATAGGCAAAATTTAGGACTCCCACTGTAGCATCGTCCGATTAGCCTTAGTAGCATAAAGTGACGTTAAACAAACAAACATCCGTACACTTCAAGATGCTTTTTAGTAGAATTAGGGATTTTTATTTATTTATTTATTTTTTTTTTTTTGGCACTAATACTTGTTAACAAATCCTATTTTTCCAAGCTGTTCCGTTAGACTTTAAAAACCTAGTTAAAATAAGCCTATAACAAAAGCATTACTGAATGATAATGATAAGATTTTTTTTTTCAATCAAAATTACTGTATTTGTAAGAATAACAATTACATGGGTCTGGTGGCCCAGGGTTATAAATAAAAATGAAAATAATAAATAAAACAACTTTTTCTTCCTAGATTAAAATAAACATTACATTGTAACTATTATGAACAACAGTACTTATATCCAAAACTATTCAAAAATAATAAATGCCCTAATCCTCAAGGCCCCAGTTAGATAATAAAAAATCTGGTGCGTGCGCGCAACACATAACTTTCACTTACCAACTTACTTAGATTAGAAATTAATGCGTTGTTGTGGTCCCCTTCGTTAGACCAATTTTGATGAAATGTTAGCTATCACATCTTTGGCATATACATACATCAAATACCCAGTTTGATCTTTAAAACAGTCAAATCTTTTAAACCCAGTCAAATCTTTAAAGCCGTTTTTGAGTAAATAAAAAAAACACGTGAAAATGATACAAAATTTATTAAGTAAAGTCCCCCCTCCGGTTGGTCAATTTTGGTGAAATGTTGGCTATCAAATCTTTGGCTTATGCATACATCAAATACCCAGTTTGATCAAAATCGTGAAAGCCTTCTTTGAGTAAATAAAAAAATCTGGTGCGTGCGCGCAACACACAACTTTCACTTACCAACTTACTTAGATTAGTAATTGACGTGTTTTGCTAAATATCATTTCCCAAAGTCACACATTTTTCTACATTCATATCTTATTTTTATTAATCGTTAAAGCCGTTTTTGAGTAAATAAAAAAAACCCGTGAAAATGATACAAAATTTATTAAGTAAAGTCCCCCCTCCCGTAGATCAATTTTGATGAAATTTTTACAGTCATATCTCGGGCATATAGGTACATCAAATACCAAGTTTGATCAAAATCGTTAAAACCGTTTTTGAGTAAATAAATAAAACACGTGAAAATGATACAAAATTTATTAAGTAAAGTCCCCCCTCCAGTAGATCGTTTTTGATGAAATTTTTACAGTAATATTTCGGGCATATAAATAGATGAAATACTCGGTTTAATCAAAATCGTTAGTGCCGTTTTTGAGAAAATCGAAAAAAAACGTAAAAAGTTATTAAATAAAGTACCCTCTCCCTTTAAGTAATTTTGATGAAATTTATGCTGTCACATCGCGGGCATATACCTACACTAAATACCCAATTTCAGGATAGCACGGTTTATAGTTTTTGAGCTAGTCTGTTCACACACAGACACACAGACACACACACAGACCATTTCGCGGGACTTGGTCATTTCGACTCAGGGGACCCCAAAACGTGTATTTCCGTTGAAAACCGGAAGTCGAATTTTTCATGATCGCAATACTTCCACTTACTATATATTTCATATATAGGTAAGTGAAAGTAAAAAAGAGATTAATGACTACACATCTTTATATCGGGAAGTTTATTTCGTTCAGAAAGGCACGCGATTTATGGGCTGCGTCTTTATTTATTGATCGTGAAGGGATATTTCTTATGCAAGTTAATTAATAGCTCAAGAATATGGAACGAAATTGGAGTTGAAGAAAAGTGGTAGAAATTCTCTTTGGGCCAGATTACATCATACATTAAATCCTAAATCATCAGTAATTCCTTTTTCCCAGCCTTTAGAAATATATTAACCGCTGACCCATAGATCTCCCGGGGTCCAAATATATTCCAGGACATTAAGAGAAAAGGGGGGATGAAGAACGGTCATGTAAAGAGGCTAAGGGACGAGTGTGCAATGAAAAATGAAATAAAAACAGTAGAAGAAGTAAGTCGAGGGGAGGAGGGAGTCATAGAGTTATAAAGGAATGAAGTATGGCAGTGGGGGGAGAGGTATATAGGGGAGGGGGAAAGAGTGGGTGGAGGGGGAAGGTGGTGGGGGAAGGCTAAATAAATAAAGCTCTCTCTCTCTCACTCTTTCTCTCTCTCACCCTCTCTCTCTCTCTCCCTCTTCTCTCTCACTCACTATCTCTCATTCTACTCTAATCTACCCTCGGTCCCTCTCTTCTTGTCTCAGATATTTATGTCAGTCTAGTGCGGTCACTCATGGATGTCTACTGTCTTCTTATGTTATTCTCTTTTTACGTCTTGTCTCATATAAGCTAACTCATTTCTCTTTTTGAGAAGCCTCAATAATAGAAAAAATCATTTACACGCGATCTCTAGTAAAGCCGATACAGTTATTGAGACAGTCATTGGGGTAAAAAAGTATTGAGCGTAGATCAAAGGCGTCAATAGGATTTCGAATAGGGGGGTCAGGCTAGTAAAATTCTTATGACCGATGGGTGGGGGGGGATCGAAGTATTCTATGTAAGACTTAATTCATTTTGCAAATAAAACATATTGGTATTTGAAAATTAACATACCTGTGCTCTATACGAATTATGCTTAATAATAATATTGATTAAGGACTATATATTGTATATGGATATGATATTATTATTATTGATATTACTGACTATTTATCTGTATAAATAAAGATGAAATTCTGTTTGTTTGTTTGTTTATTTGTTCTTTAAAGAAATCCATACAGTTTGTCCTAAATTCTCCAAATTTCGCTCAGTGGTTCTTTGATACCAGGTGCGAACACCCGTCAATATTAAAATTGCATAGCTTCAGCCAATCTCAGGGTATATTCTTTATTGTTATAAAATTCGTCATGATCTCGCTTTACAATGTTTTTTTTTTTATGAAATCGACCGTTTGAGTCGAAAAAACGGCCTTAAAATTCATTTTATAGATTTTGAAGAGTCCAACAAGGCCCGGTAAGACCGTCCCTTGGCAGGCGTCGAGTTCTGGGATTTTTAAACCATATGTTTTTGTTTTTTTTTAACATTACAATACGTTTATTCACATGTATAGGTAAATTTATTTTTTTTAAATGCCTCCTAAGAAGCGAGTTTCAATAGGAGTAGTGAGCTCAAAAGCTAAAAAACAACGTCAAATACGAGCAGCTGAAACTCTCGACGAACATCAAAATAGGATTGAACAACAGAGGCTTAGACATGCAGAATCGCGGGAAACTGAGTCTGCCCAGGGATACGAGGCCCGCCTTGCGCTACAGAGGCTTAGGCAAGCCGATTTGCGAGAAGCTGAAACTGCAGGGCAATATTTCTGTTTGTTTGTTTGTTCTTTATAGAAATCCATACCGTTTATCCTAAATTCTCCTAATTCCGCTTAGTGGTTCTTTCATTCCAGGGTGCGAACACCTGTCCATATTAAAATTGCATAACTTCAGCCGTTCTTCAGCTGATATTCTTTATCCTAATAAAAATCGTAAAGATCTCGCTTTACATTGGTTTTTTTACGAAATCGACCGTTTCATTAGAAAAACTAAATTTCCCGGGTGAAACCGGGACATATAGCTAGTTATGAATATAAGAATGGAGGCACTGACATGGAAAAGTTAGTAAATAAAAAAATATCGATTTTGAGATTTTCATAGGAAAAAATCACAAATTTACTGATAAAGATAAAAACGTTTTAACTAATCTAAAAACCAACGGGATTTAAAATAGAACTTTACGCCAAATTTAAAATTGTTTGGTAAAGAATTTAGATGAGTTAAAGTTTTTATGGTTTACATCTTATATTTGACCATTGTAAAGGAAATAATAAAGAATATAATTGGAAGAGGGTAAAGTATAATCAAAATAGACAGTTACCAAATTAATCTTTTGGCATAATAGATATTAATTAAATGATGAGATGTCGTACCTGGAGGTTATACTAATAGGTGCACATTGATTTCGGTTAACTTTCCTCTCGCTAAAATAAATACATTTGATGTTTTCCCCACACGTGAAACGGCGACACATAATTCGCTAAGGGAAAAACACGGATTTTCCAAGACCAAGTCGAAAAAAATAGATTTATGCTTACCCTCTCGAATTATCGAAAGAATGAATATAAGAATCGAAAGTGTTGTGTCAATACTTACACCTGCCTATGCTGGAAATTTATAGACCTTGCAAATAATCACACTGTTTGTAGTATATTAAGTATTTAATTTAGTGTAATTGCAAAATAAGAAATATTGAGGCCAATAATCGAGATAAAAACTACCCTATCTTTTAAGTTGGACAAAACTACATACAATGAGCCAAATTTCATCAAAATCGGTTTAGTAGTTTCTTCTTACTTTACCTTCCAAAAACATTAGGACACGAGATTTATATATATATATATATATATATTTATATATATATATATATATATATATATATATATATATATATATACACTACCAGTCAAAAGTTTAGACTCACTTTTATTTAATTCAGAATATTCAAGTTTAATAAAATAATTCTAACTTAAGAGGTAAATATGGTGGTAGGTCATACAACTAACTCAAGGTCAAACAACTAACTAGTGTATATATATATATATATATATATATATATATATATATATATATATACACTAGTTAGTTGTTTATATTGTTTATATATATATTATATATATATATATATATATATATATATATATATATATATATATATATAAATATATATACACTACCAGTCAAACGTTTAGACTCACTTTTATTTAATTCACAATATTCAAGTTTAATAAAATAATTCTAACTCAAGAGGTAAATATGGTGGATATCCTTCACCATCATTAACTCAATAGGTAACATTTAAAACATTATATGATTAAGTTTAGAATAAAATTATAAATAGGGCTAACCTGTGGTGTAATCATTAACATAGTCGTCTAGAATACTAAAGGTCGCGGGTTCGCGTCCCGCCGTGGCCCTAAGATTTTTTAATGGGACTAGAAAATCCTTGGCTATGCCGTCCCTCGGATAGGACGTAAAATGGGGGTCCCGAGCCTGTACGATATAAGGTACTCGTTAAAGATCCCTATCCCAATTATATCTGGATAGGCAACATTTAGGACTCCCACTGTAGCATCGTCCGAATAGTCTTAGTAGCATAGAGGGACGTTAAAGAAACAAACAAACAAATTATAAATGAATTAAAAATAATATTATAGTTTTTAAGTTGCTTAATAAATAAAATGTTGTTATATATTTATTTTACAAAACTAAGGGTGAGTCTAAACTTTTGAGTGGTACTGTATATATATACATATATATAAGATATAGATACATATGTAATTAACTTTAGAAAGTTGCTTCTTGCTAAGCTCATCTAAATAATATTACGACATGACGCTTTTAGAGAAATTAGCACTTTCCTTGACAATTCAACTGAAGGGAATTGAGTCATAAGAAATTACCAACTGAATCCACAATCTACATTCACTTTAAAGATGGGAGGATACCACCAGGCAGTAAAAAATGACAATTTCAATTTGTTCAATACTCCCACAGTTAAATTTAATTTTATAACAGCATCCCAAGCCTAACTCTCCTTCTAAAAATAATAAAATATGTACAGACAAATCTTTTTCCTTTTTTTTTTTTTTTTTTTCGCTTTGAAGTTTTATATAATTTAACAGAAGAAAAAAGAAATCGTACGATTGCTTTTCGAAAGAATGAAGATAATTTTTCATTCATTTCTCAGAAGAAAGTATGATAAAAACAGAAAAAGCAATATTTTTTTCGACCTATCCTAATATCTTTCTGGGAAGACAGTAATTTTCCTGATTCCCTTCCAAGCCTTCTTTGTCACGATCGAAAAGAAAATTCCTTATTAATAAAATTTAATATTCAACGGAAATTTCTTTTGTTGTTTTTCTTTTTCCTTAATTAAACACTTAGATCATACAAAAGAGCAGCTTGTAAATCTTTTTTTTTTACTTTCAAACTGCTTTACAAAAGACTCCTGTCAAATAAAGTATTGTAGGAGCAAGGAATGGCATTAGGGGAACCAGTAAACTGAAAGTCCCAGATCAAACTCTGAGACACAACTGTCACTCAATGAGTTCGGCCCGATTTAAGCTAGACAGGAATTGAACGGCTTCCAGTGAGTTTACCAAAGTTCTTTTCTCCAAGTTTGTTAAAATGTATATATTGTAACATTTATGTGGGTAACAAATATTTATTTAACAGAAAAATGCAGTTATCAATGCCACCGAATCCCGCTACTGTCAAATATACAAAGAAATCTTCATAAACAGTCCTCATAGTAACGAAATCATCGATGACAAAATACCTTTGCATGTTATTAAAATTTACTCGCAGCTAAGAACATGTAATTTATATCTTATCAAACTAACAATATTTGGAATAACTTGTCGCATCGATCCGCAACACATTTGTTCTATTTGTAACTTAAAAAATGAAGAAAACTTAAAACATTTCCTGCTGAGATTCCCAATGTATAACACTGTCCGCCAATATTACTTGCCACAATGTAATGATGTTGGACTATCCTCGCCCGACAGAATTATAAATATATATTGTTATGTTAAACAAGCACTCAAAATAAGATCGTTTATCTTAAACGAATAGCTTTAGCAACAATATGAATTTATATCACCTATAAAAAATTGGAACTCCCACTGTAGCATCGTCCGATTAGCCTTAGTAGCATAAAAATGGACGTTAAACAAAATAAACAAACAAACAAAAATTGGAACTAATTAATTCAATTATACTATTAATTACCAATAATAATTAATAGTTTTAAGTACTTATAAAGTATATTTTCGTTTCATTTTCTTATATATTTATATATATCGTATTTTATACGTATAGTATTTATATATATTTCTTATATATATCGTTTTAGTTTATTATTAAAAGTATATTTTTCCTTACTGTGTTTTTTGTATCTTTATTATGAGTTTTGTGAACTTATTTTATTTTATTTAAATTGTAATTTCATGTATTATATGTTGCTGCCAACTCCTTGTTATAAGGCATGTGCCTTAAAAACAATAAATAAATCTATCTATCTTTCTATCTATCAATGCCACCGAATTGTCACACACAATCATATGACTTGAACTTCACTGTCAAGACACAGACTTCTACTATCACTGACTCGCTCAGTCCCTAGCTCCTTATATATGATCGTTAATGGTCAGGCCTGGAATGTTCCAGAACAATGTGGACAGTTCTACGCCCCCGTAGACTAGGCCAGGGAAAGACCTAGACCCAAACAGTTCGTTCCAACCGCTTGTTTTGTTCCAACAAACGGTCTTGAAGTTTACGCCATATGTTTTTTTTATTCGCTTATCGGTTTAACGTTACAATATCTTTGTATCTACAAAAAACTCGTGTCACGATGTTTGTCCGGGATAAAATCCACAACTCCTCTACCGATCTTGATACAATTTGACTCATTATGAGTAGTTTCGCCTAACTTAAAAGATAGGATTGTTTTTATCTCGATTATTGACCTCAATATTTCCTTTATCCCACATTGGTTTACTATACTACAATTGTGTTTTATTATTTTATGTTTAACAAATGTCCAACAGATGGCGATGTAAGTTGATTTTTCAACATTTTATTTTCTTTCGATATTATGGGTGGGTAAGTATCCAGTAGCCAAATCCAAAGTCTCAGTCATGGACCAGGGAAATGTTTGTTTTTCACATGGACAATTATGTAACGTCTGTTCACGTGTGTGGAAAAAATCGAATATGTTTGTTTTAGCAAAAGAGAGATTTTAACCAAAATCATTGTGCACTTATTACCTCTTCAATAAAGAGAAATAATGGGAGTCACCTGCGGTGTAGTGGTTAGCATGACAACCGACAATACTAAAGACCGCGGGTTCGCGTCCCACGTTGGTCCTAGAATTGTTTAAAGGGAGTGAAAAATCCGTAGCTATGCCGTTCCTCGGATAGGACGTAAAATGGAGGTCCCGAGCCTGTACGATGTCAGGTACTCGTTAACGATCCCTATCCTTATCATACCGGGATAGGCAAAATTTCAAAAACTACGCAGCGACTCACATACCAACTGTCTACTAGCCCGTACCAACCTACTACTAGTCCCGAGCCTGTGCGATGTCAGGTACTCGTAAAAGATCCCTATACTAATTATACCTGGTTAGACAAAATTTAAAACTATCACTGTAGGATCGTCCGATTAGCCTTAGCCTTAGCAGCATAAAGAGACATTAAACAAACAAACAATAGAAATTCTAATAATTAAAAAAATGTAAATTATTATATAATTTATTATGTAAATAGTTAGAAATGAAAGATATTCATCTCATTCATAAAATTAATTATTTATATGTTTTGATTAGTAATGGGAGCGGGGTAGCCCAGTGGTAAGGCAGTGGACTGCTGTGCTTAAGGTCCTGAGGTCGAATCTGACATGGCTTATGATATCTTTATTATTCGCCACAGTTCGTCTCGTGGGCCGAGAGACCCTTCTGGGGCAAACCCAGCCTCTATAAAGTGGGTACCCTTAATTGAAAAATTAAGGGGAAAGAACCTGGCGGTTGAGCGTGATCACGGTCAAATCATCTCCTTGCACGAACGCTGACCAAGAAACAGTACTCTTCCTTACATAGTACTGAACCCAAGACCCTTTATGGGTTGTAGTGGTACAGGTTTTTTTGATTACTAATACTGTAAGAATATGCAGCATGGTTTTAGGCGGTCCCTTTCCCTTTTCATAACCTGTTTCAGGTATAACCTACTGATAAGATATCTAATATCATCATCTGTTATATTCTGAATTTAATTAATGTGTATTGTATGTATGTATTAATTATTTTGGAAAAAGATTAATTTGGTGCATTTTTGCTCAGTGTCTATTATGATTGTATTAAATCCTATTCCAATTATATTCTTTATTAGTTCCTTTCACATTTGTGTTATCTAAATTTATTTAATCTCGCCTCTTCTGAAATAATCCATTAAGTACTAAATGAAAGTACTTACTATAATCAAATATATTATAAGATGATAAAATAAAAGCTTTAACTCTTCTAAATTCTTTACCACACAATTTTAAATTTGGCATAAAGTTCTATTTTAATTCCCGTTGGTTTTTAGATTAGCTGAAAATTTTTTACCTTTATCAGTGAATATTGATTCGACTGTATTAAAACTATTGGATATTATTACTGAGACACAGCTAAGCGTTATTTTATTCAGTTCGAATAATACCACTAATTGACTGGAAAGTTTCGTTTATTTGTGAAAATACAGAAACTAGCTATTCAGAATAAAACTTCTCTGACATTCTTTCATCTTCATTTAAAGAAGCTGTTTTCCTTATTTCTTTTTCTGCTTTTCAATTCATGAATAATTCATAAATGTTTTCAACCTAATCCTGTATACATTTCTGCAGCACTACAGTTGCTTGCAATCAGTTTAATCTAAGTGGCAACTTAAACCAACAAAGTGAGCTGTTATGAATAAAATTTTCCTAATTTTTTTTTCCCTGTTGGCTTTCCGACCTTTTAGATCATTAGTCTTCTGCACAAGCCTCGTCCGCATCTGCCTATCTTGGGCTACTTTTTCCCAGTTACAAGTAGCATTGCAGCATCTTTGTAGATTCTCTCAACCCATCTGCATTTTGGCACACCAAGATGTCTCTTCCGTGTTATTGGAGGCATTCGTTGTCGTATGGTGGCTTTGTTTCGAGCTATTTGTAACCAAGGTGAATAGAGAGAAGGTGAAGAAGAAGAGAGAAGGGCCTCACTTTGTAAGGGGCAATATGTCGTCATCGGGGATGACTAATTATTAAAAAATCTGGTGCGTGCGCGCAACACACAACTTCCACTTACCAACTTACTTAGATAAGAAATTGACTTGTTTTGTTAAATATAATTTCCCAAAGTCACACATTTTTCTACATCCATATCATATTTTTGTTAATTGTTAAAGCTGTTTTTGAGTAAATAAAAAAAACCGTGAAAATGATACAAAATTTATTAAGTAAAGTCCCCCCTCCGGTTCATCAATTTTGATGAAATTTTTACAATCATATCTCGGGCATATAAATAGATCAAATACTCAGTTTGATCAAAATCGTTAAAACAGTTTTTGAGTAAATAAAAAAAAAACAAGTAAAAATTATACAAAATTTATTAAGTAAAGTCCCCCCTCCGGTTGATCAATTTTGATGAAATTTTTACAGTCATATCTCGGGCATATAAATACATCAAATACCCAGTTTGATCAAAATCGTTAAAGCCGGTTTAGAGTAAATAAAAAAAACACGTGAAAATGTTACAAAATTTATTAAGTAAAGTCCCCCCTACGGTTAATCAATTTTGATGAAATTTTTACAGTCATATCTCGGGCTTATAGATAGATCAAATACTCAGTTTAATCAAAATCGTTAGAGCCATTTTTGAGAAAATCGAAAAAAACGTAAAAAGTTATTAAATAAAGTACCCCCTCCCTTTGAGATTTTTTGATGAAATTTTTGCTGTCACATCGCGGGCATATACCTACACTAAATACCTAATTTCAGGTTCCCACGGTTTATAGTTTTTGAGCTAGTCTGTTCACACACACACAGACACACACACAGACCATTTTGCGGGACTTGGTTAATTGGACTCAGGGGACCCCAAAACGTGTATTTCCGTTGAAAACCGGAAGTCGATTTTTTTCACGATCGCAATACTTCCACTTACTATATATTTCATATATAGGTAAGTGAAAGTAAAAAGTACGCCTTTAAACCAAACCAACCAAAAAGATTTCGTTCTGAAAACTAAATGTGTTGATTTTAACTTTAAGTCCACTGTCCGAACAGGAATAAGCTTTGAATAAGTAACTTAAATAAGAATTAACAGTATAAGTAAAATTGTTACTTAAAAATACACCGTTGCTATATAAAAGGGAAAGGCGTGGACTATAGTTAAACTATGTAGAGATGGGTTCGAAATAAAAAAAATCTGGTGCGTGCTCGCAACACCAAACTTTCACTTACCAACTTAGATTAGAAATTAATGCGTTGTGTTAATGCCACTTCTCACTCAGTTACTCATTTTTCCACATTCATTTCTTATTCTTGTTTTCATTTGCCCAATAACAAACACTAATTTCATTTATTATTAAATAAAAGTTTTTACTTGAGATAATTAGGCAATGCAAGCATAATACTCCAAGTCGACTGATTTTATAATTCTCTATGTACTTGTTGAAAATTTCATTTAGTTACCATAAAACCGATAATTTCCATTAAATGAACAGAAAGGCTTTAATTGGGAACAATGATCTGTCATTAAAGGCGGACTACGCATGCGTGGGCTCAACGTGTTTAATGAGTTGAATGAATATTTTTCTTTTTTTCTCCTCTACATGTTTACTTGGTTTTTATCATATCTCATATTTAGCCATTTCTTATTTTTAGGCGCGACGAAAAACAGTTAATTTCTCCATGTAAACAAAAACAATGGTACTTTATAAGAAAGAAACAAACAAACAAAAAAGGCCCCCCCCCCAAAAAAGCCCCCTCAGAACATTTTAATAATGATAAAGCTTACCTGATATTAAAGAAAATCTAATTTTCATTAAACATGACGAATTTGATAACAATCGTTAAAGCCATTTTTGAGATAATCGAAAAAAAGGTAAAAATTGGGAACAAAAGTCATGAAATAAAGTGCATTTGGATCATTTGGACCAATTTTGATGAAATGTTGGCTTTTACATATTTTGTATATACATACATCAAATACCCAGTTTGATCCAAATCTTTAAAGCCGTTTTTGAGTAAATAAAAAAAACACGTGAAAATGATACAAAATTTATTAAGTAAAGTCCCCCCTCCCTTTGAGATATTTTGATGAAATTTTTGCTGTCACATCGCGGGCATATACCTACACTAAATACCTAATTTCAGGTTCCCACGGTTTATAGTTTTTGAGCTAGTCTGTTCACACACACACAGACACACACACAGACCATTTTGCGGGACTTGGTTAATTGGACTCAGGGGACCCCAAAACGTGTATTTCCGTTGAAAACCGGAAGTCGATTTTTTTCACGATCGCAATACTTCCACTTACTATATATTTCATATATAGGTAAGTGAAAGTAAAAAGTACCCCTTTAAACCAAACCAACCAAAAAGATTTCGTTCTGAAAACTAAATGTGTTGATTTTAACTTTAAGTCCACTGTCCGAACAGGAATAAGCTTTGAATAAGTAACTTAAATAAGAATTAACAGTATAAGTAAAATTGTTACTTAAAAATACACCGTTGCTATATAAAAGGGAAAGGCGTGGATTATAGTTAAACTATGTAGAGATGGGTTCGAAATAAAAATATTATGAACCATTGGCCTAGAAGAAAATGTTAAGTCAGGATCTTGGTAATATCGAATAGGTCACACTGTAACTAGATCAAACACTCTAAAACCCGAGTACATACATTTTTTTTTTTTTCCCTTCCTCCTCCTACCTCTTAATCTCCTCTACGTTACAGGATCCAATTTTAAATTTGATGTGCTCCGAAGCTCCAGTATCCCACAAACCCCATCCACTCCGGGCCACATATATTGGAGGGAATCTTATTTGGAGGGCTCGGATATAAATAACATTACCATCCCCGGGGCGTGAGAGGTCGGTCCCCTGTTTGGATTCCATCAAAGGTCGGGTAGGGGGGGGGGGGGGGGTTACCCAGAGTCTAAAGTCCAAAGCCCCTTTGGTCCAAAGTCCAAAGCCCATCTCACTTCTGATAGGTCAATCGTGATGATAATTGGCTTCCTGCCTCCTTTGATATCAGATCCAGCCGAGCGGCGTCAACCTTGTGAGCCTGTATGTGAAAAGTTCTCATATAAAGAAATCGTATATTAGAATTTATGCGATATAAGACATAAGTAAATATTTTATAATTGAATTTAATCATAATAAATTTGAAAGCTGTCTAATCATTGTGATGTTATATTTACAAAAGAAATAAAAAATCACGAGTCACTAGTTTTAATAGGTTATATACATACATATATAGTTATACAGTAGGTCATATATATACATACACACACACACACACATACATATATATATAGAGAGAGAGAGGAGAGAGAGAGAGAGAGAGAGAGAGAGAGATAGAGAGAGAGAGAGAGAGAGAGAGAGAGAGAGAGAGAGAGAGAGAGAGAGAAAATAAGAATAGAATAAATGTAAAAAAAAAACAAATTAAAATTTTTAATTTTATGACGCATTTCAGAAAGATATGAAACAAAAATTCCGATCATTGGATAGAGATTTCCTCATGTGTTCACTCAGGTTTGAAAGATAGAACTCTTCACAGGAAATTAAATTCCTTTTCAAAGAGAAGATATTTATACGAATGTCGTTTTCTCATTGGGACTAAGAAAGATCTCAATACTTGGCGTAATTTTTAAACTATTTTCTAAATATATGTCTAATCTTGTAACAAATTGGAGTTAATCTCAGGCTAAAAATGACGTTTTATTAATACAAATGTACAACAATATAATAGATATCAATCATACAAAAACTATAATACCTAAAAATAACGATTGATTAACAATCCATTGTTACATCTCTAGATAGAAAATCCATAACAATGCAATATACAAAATAATATGTCCTCTAAAAAACATACGATTGGCAACCAGCTTACACTTCCCTTATTATTTTTAGCATGAGATTAACTCCAATTTGTTACAAGATTAGAAATTTATTAACAATCCATTGTTACATCTCTAGATAGAAAATCCATAACAATGCACTATACAAAATAATATGTCCTCTAAAAAACACATGATTGGCAACCAGCTTACATATGTATATATATATATATATATATATATATATATTTTTTTTTTTTTTTTTTTTTTTTTTTTTTTTTTTTTTTTATATTTTTCCTTCTATGGTAGCCCCAAAGAAGGAGAGTTTATTGAAAGATTTACATGCTCCATGCCTATTTTATTAGGCACATTACATGTATTACATATTACATTATATCGTGAACAGAAATATATTGGACAAAAATATAGTGAACAGAAATATAGTGAACAAAAATAAAAAATAAATAAGAAAAGTTACAAAAGTAGTAATATAAATATAAACAGAAGTAACAATATAATTATAAATACTAAATACTAAGTGGCAATATAAACTCAAACACAAACAAGAAAACAATATAAATATAAAATAAGTAGCAGCATAAGTATAAAGTAGCTATATAAACATAAAGAACTAAGTAGCAATATAAACAGAAAATAGAAATAAAAAGTTACTAAATGTAGCAATATAAGTTAAACTAGCTGTATATCCCGGTTTCACCCGGGGAATTTCATTTTTCTAATAAACGTGAACAAATTTAAAGTGAAATCATAACGATTTTTATAACAATAAAGAATATACCCAGAGACTGGCTGAAGTTATGAAATTTTAATATGGACAGGTGTTCGCACCTAGTAAGAAAGATCCACTGAGCGAAATTTGGGGAATTTAGGACAAACGGTATGGAGTTTTATTAAGAAAAAACAAACTAACAGAAATTCATCTTTGAGCTGTATAACCCGGTTTGATCGGGGAATTTCATTTTTCTAATGAAACGGTTGATTTCGTAAAAAAACATTGTAAAGTGAGTTCATTACGATTTCTATAACAATAAAGACTATCAGCTGAAGATCGGCTGAAGTTATGCAATTTTAATATGGACAGGTGTTCGCACCTGGTATGAAAGAACTACTGGCGAAATTTGGAGAATTTAGGATAAACGGTATGGATTTCTATAAAAAACAAACAAACAAACAGAAATATTGGCCTGCAGTTTCAGCTTCTCGCAAATCGGCTTGCCTAAGCCTTTGTGGCGCAAAGCGGGCCTCGTATTCCTGGGCAGACTCAGTTTCCCGCGATTCTGCCTGTCTAAGCCTCTGTTGTTCAATCCTAATTTGATGTTCGTCGAGAGTTTCAGCTGCTCGTATTTGACGTTGTTTTTAGCTTTTGAGCTCACTACTCCTATTGAAGCTCGCTTCTTAGGAGGCATTTATAAAAAATAAATTCACCATACATGTAAATAAACGTATTGTAATTTAAAAAAATCTGGTGCGTGCGCGCAACACACAACTTTCACTTACCAACTTACTTCGATTAGAAATTGACGTGTTTTGCAATTCCCAAAGTCACACATTTTTCTACATTCATATCTTATTTTTGTTTATCGTTAAAGCCGTTTTTGAGTAAATAAAAAAAAAAAAACCGTGAAAATGATACAAAATTTATTAAGTAAAGTCCCCCCTCCCGTAGATCAATTTTGATGAAATTTTTACAGTCATATCTCGGGCATATATATACATCAAATACCAAGTTTGATCAAAATCGTTAAAACCGTTTTTGAGTAAATAAAAAAAACACGTGAAAATGATACAAAATTTATTAAGTAAAGTCCCCCCTCCGGTTGATCGATTGTGATGAAATGTTGGTTATCACATCTTTGGCATATAAATACATCAAATACCAAGTTTGATCAAAATCGTTAAAACCGTTTTTGAGTAAATAAAAAAAACATGTGAAAATGATACAAAATTTATTAAGTAAAGTCCCCCCTACGGTTGATCAATTTTGATGAAATTTTTACAGTCATATTTCAGGCATATAAATAGATCAAATACTCAGTTTAATCAAAATCGTTAGAGCCGTTTTTGAGAAAATCGAAAAAAACGTAAAAAGTTATTCAATAAAGTACCCCCTCCCTTTGAGCAAATTTGATGAAATTTTTGCTGTCACATCGCGGGCATATACATACTCTAAATACCCAATTTCAGGTTCGCACGGTTTATAGTTTTTGAGCTAGTCTGTTCACACACACACACACACACACAGACACACACACACACACACACACACACACACACACACACACAGACCATTTCGCGGGACTTGGTTATTTTGACTCAGGGGACCCCAAAACGTGTATTTCCGTTGAAAACCGGAAGTCGAAAATTTTCACGATCGCAATACTTCCACTTACTATATATTTCATATATAGGTAAGTGAAAGTAAAAAAACAAAAAAAAACATATGGTTTAAAAATCCCAGAACTCGACGCCTACCAAGGGACGGTCTTACCGGGCCTTGTTGGCCTCTTCAAAATGTATAAAATGATATTTTAGGCTGTTTTTCGACTCAAACGGTCGATTTCGTAAGAAAAACCCATTGTAAAGCGAGATCATGACGATTTTTTAACAATAAAGAATATACCATGAGATTGGCTGAAGTTATGCAATTTTAATATGGACAGGTGTTCGCACCTGGTATCAAAGAACCACTAAGCGAAATTTGGAGAATTTAGGACAAACGGTATGGATTTCTATAAAGAACAAACAAACAGAATTTCAACTTTATTTATAAGATTATTAAGATTTATGATTTACAATTATTATTAATAATTATGTTAAAGAGATGTTACCAATAAAAAATAAACCAAAATAAATTAAAATAAAAAGCGCAACAAGCTATGTACAAAGCTAATAAATGCAAATAATTTAAACCGCCTTCCTACATTCGTCTGTCAGTCGGTCAAAGTCTATTTTCCTAATAAATTCCAGGAAGTCTTTTTTAAATTTTGTCATCAGTCTCTGTTCTGTTTCAGGCCATGTCCCTCGTTTCATAAGAACGTTCTGTATAAGTTTTGCCCGAATGTGGTCCAGGTTTTTGCAGTCAAATATTAGGTGTCGAAAATTGTGTATTTGTCCGTCGTCTGGGCACTTGTCATTGTGTAGTATGTTAAAGCGTGTTAGGTATTGTTTAGTTTGTCCGTGTTCAGTAAGAATTTGTGTAAGTTTGTAGTCAGTACTTAGTATTCTTTTATAATTGTGAAATGTGATGAGGGGAACAAATCTATGGAGACTCGGTGATTTCGAGGAAGCAGTCCAGGCTAGGTTCCACTTAACTACCGTATCCTTTCGAATGTCCGGTTTGATGTGGGATATCGGAACCTTATCGTACGTCAGCGGGAGGTCACTGTGGGCCGCTAGCTTAGCAAGCCTGTCCGCTCTCTCATTGCCCTCTATCCCTGAGTGCCCCCTTACCCAGACTATGTTTATGTATTTGTTTTGATTGTGTAGTGTTGCCAAATGGTTTCTGATTTTGTCAGTAAGTTCGTCATGTATCTTTGAATTTTTAATTGAATGTATGATGTTCATGTTGTCTGTGTAAATGGTTATGTTGTCTTCTGTTTCTATCGCATTTTCAGAGAGATACTCTAAAGCTTTTAGTACGGCTAACTTCTCCGCCTGGTTATTTGAACAATGTTTACCCAGCCTATGCTGAGCTTGGGACATTTTTTCATTGGTACTTCTTAGTAACCAGGCGCATCCTACATTCTCTCCGTCTTTGCTTCCGTCTGTATAAATTTCTGTATCAGTTTCTGTATAGATTAGTTCATGTGGCAGTACTTGTGCCGTAAGCGCGGGGTGTGTCCAATATTTACATTTAGTTGGGAGGTCTATATTGTCGTGTACTATATCTTTGTAGTTAGTCCGTCGTTTTTTAATATCATAAAGTTGAACTGTTTCTTGGATTATCAAATCTATAGGAATCATTCCCGCCAGGACGCAGGCTGCTTCATGAGAGATGGTGTGGAATGATTTACAGATTTTAATCCCCATAAGTCTTTGGAGCCTTCGGAGTTTCATAAGATTACTTTTTCTAAGCATACCTCTGTGCCATACGTGAACTGCATATAAAACTTTAGGCAAGATAGCTCCCTGATAAATAATCTTAAGATTATTTATCACTCACTCAACTGCACTCAGTTGCGAAAGCAATTTTTACTTCACGATGACGTAATAGAACTTGATCGGGAAATAATATCGCAGTTACAATTCATGACTACAGACACTATTGCCTCGAAATTTACATCCGTGATAATCAAAGCAAGTAACATGACATTTAGAAAAACGCGAGGAAAACGGTCTTTTAACAATTCACATCGGACAGTACCCTGGTGGAATGATGACTTGACAAAACTACGAAAACAAACGAACTATCTTAGAAGGGTATACCAACGGACTAAAAACAACGTAGAACTCAGGGAATCAAGGAAATGCGACTACCTCGACATGAAACGGAATTACAAACTTCTGCTGAAAAAATCGAAATTAGAATCGTGGAAAACATACACCGCAAACAGTACTGCCTGGAACTGGCCTTATAAATGGGCTTCCGGCAAACTTAAAAGTAGAATGACTCTCCAAACTCTTCTAACAGACAACGGTGAATACACAAATGATTCTAAAGAAACACTTACTTACATACTCAATACTCTGATTCAAGATGATAACAATAGCAATGACACTCAAGAACAGAGCCACATGAGACTGGACGTAATACACCCACCCAACACGCTTGACGATTTACCACTCGAAGACGGAGAAATAATTGATATTGTTAATAGTTTGAATAATAGAAAATCTCCTGGACATGATAAAATTACCCCAACCATAATTAAAAAGATAACCGAATTTTTTCCGCGCATCATTTTGGAAATATACAAAACTTTCTATAAGAGGAGGGAATTCCCACAAATTTGGAAAATCGCTAAATTGGTTCTGATCCCCAAAAAAGACCCCACTTCATTTAGGCCTTTAAGCATGCTACCAGTAATGAGTAAAGTTTTAGAAAAAATAATAAAAAACAGACTGATGCATTTTCTTTCCACCAACGAACTATTAAACGCAAATCAATTCGCTTTCCGTCCGCAATCAGGAACAGATGACGCCCTAAGTGCTTTAAATGAACAAATTCAGACGACATTGGACAAGAAAAGACACCTACTAGTAGTAAGCCTGGACATTAAAGGAGCCTTTGACAATGCTTGGTGGACAGCAATTTTAAATAATCTGAAACAATACAACTGCCCCAAAAATCTTTATCAATTAGTGCAAAATTATTTCGTTAACAGACAACTTAACATACTAACTAACTCGTTCACGATCAGCAGACACTTAAGCAAGGGGACTCCACAAGGTTCTAGTTTATCACCGGTAATATGGAACATTTTAATTAATACCATATTTCAGGTAGAATTACCGGTTGATACTAGTATAATCGCATACGCAGACGATGTACTACTACTGGTCAAACGGCGAAACATGGAAGAACTAGAATCCGTCACAAACCTTGTACTAGCTAGGCTTACCAGATGGGCTAAACAAAATAAACTGACTTTCAATCCACAAAAATCAGAATTTATAATTTTTTCACGAAAACGGACTCTACCAAAATTAAACATAATCCTGAACTCTTCTCAAATAACACAACGTGAAACTTTAAAATACTTAGGTGTACTTTACGACCGAAAAATGAACTGGAAAAGACACATTGACAACATTTACAATCAGGCCTTACTAACCATTAACAGACTGACTGTAGCAGCCAGAGTCTCTTGGGGTCTTAGATCGGAGATATATATATATATATATATATATATATATATATATATATATATATATATATAAATATGGAAAGATTTATATCGAGAGTATTTTGTGTCTGGGTATAAAGTAGACAATTTTTTTATAACGGAACAATCAAATGAAACTTCGAAAAATAAATTAACAAATTGATGAAATTTATGTTCTTTAGATCAATGCACATCGGTGCCTAAGACCAAGTAAGGCGTCATAAGTTATACTAAATTTCGAGTATGTTTGTTTGAGTTTCAAGGCGTTGAATGGTTATCAATGCTAATTTAACTTTACATTTAATTTTTCTTAATCTTCCTTGTTTGTGATCTACTAATGTACTTATAGTATGTATTAGTACGTATTACTATACTAATTTCTGAACATTTGCATAGTTTTATTTTAATTTTGGAAAGAGATACTATTGTTTCGTTTTTTCCTCTCCAAATATTGTATTAGTTTCGGATTTAATCCAAGTATTGAGTACTGAATTAAAGAAGGTACATTATTGGAAAATTCTTTGTTAAATAGAAATAAGAAGAAAAATTCTGTTCTTCAAATCATCTTGAATCATTTGAAGATAAAACTTTAAATATATATATATATATATATATATATATATATATAGGGTTTGAAATCGATAATTATTAAAATAAAAATAAAAATCAAATCCGATCAAAATTTTTATGTGAAATTTTTAAAAAAGATTTTTATTTATTATACTTTAAAAAGTGATAAAAATCGTAACCTGATCATTATTTTTGAATTAAATGTTTTCGATTAACAATTACAATAATTTTTGACTAATACTTTTATAAATCAGAAATATAAATTTTTAGTTTATTATTGTGATGTTCCGAGGAAAACGTTTTATCAACCCCCCCCCCCCACCAACCACACTTAAAAATTTGACATTACATTTCAAAATACATAGAATCCGAAAATTGAATAAAAAAATTCGCCCGTCAGTAGTACCCCGATTTAAAACTACTTGGCAATTTTAATACAATTAAATAAAGTCCAGGGACCATTTACCTCTTTATTGTGATCCGCCATTTCGATTCTGGTTTCGATTCTGATTTGAGGGGCCATAATTCGCTCATAATTGAAGTTAGATGCAAAATAGCAACAGATTTGGAATCCACATGTTATAATAAATTAATTTGCTTTTAAAAGAGGATTTATATTTTCTGATCAATATTTTTGTGATCGCAATTTAATCATTATTATTTATTTAATACCGTATCATTCGGTGAGTGATCATTATTTTTAATCCAACTAATAAATATTAAAGATCGATTTAAATTTTTATTTATAAAACAAGAATAATTTTTAAATTAAATATCAGAAATAATAATTTTAAGATGATATTTTGGAAAAAATAATTATCGATTTCAAACAGATGTTTAGTTATGAACTTATGTGTTCCTGTTTATTAAAATTTTTTTTGTAACGAAGATACTCTGTTTTTCATTTTCCCGATTAAATTATCGTGGCTTACTGCGAGTTTTTGGATATTTTCTGTTTCTGCAAAAACGCTTTTGTAAGCTTCTTAACCCGGCATTGGTCGCTAGACCAACTTTAACATGGATGGTCGCACTTGAGGATTTCTCTCACAACAATCACTACTTTTTTTTTTCATTTTAATCATATGTTAGTTTAAATTTTAACAATAAAGCTGTACTTACAAAAGGGTCAATTATTAGTAGAAATTATGAAATATTGAAAAATATTTTTATTAAGAAGATAAAACAACAATACTCATTCAAAACTACTGTTTAAAATTTTTTAAAAAGAGTAAATAAATTAAATACATAAAGAAAAAGTATAAACTTTAATCCAAATTAATACTACAAGCATTTAGTTTAATTAACAACAGTGATTATAATGTTAAATTAGAAATACAATGTTTATTGGAACTTCCAAGTTCGAATATAAAGTAGACAGAAAACTATTCTTTAGTGTAGTCATTGAGTCATTTTTCCCTCTTAAATAAAACATTTTGGAAGTTGACGCACACTCAGTTTTACGTAACACTGACAGTCGCGCGTGAGAAAAACTCTCAAGTAAATATATCATTGACAGTCGCGCGTGAGAGAATCTCTCATGAGATCGGATTGAGCGGAGTAGAAGGAAGCTGGAGCAGGTATAAGGCTTGGTATTGGAGCGGGGAGAGTTCAGGGAGGTGTGTGAATCTGTGAACTACAGATAGTAAGGAGGGGAGGTTTTCAGAAGCACCAAGAGCCGTTTCCCGCCAAAAAAAACAAAATATGTGAGAGAAATTCTCACGCAGCGACCAATGACGGGTTAAACCGTACTACTGAATCTGCACTGGAGCATTTCCCACCTCTCCTGCTGAAAGCCTCTATGCAGAAGTGGGCGAACCCCCGCTTGATTTAAGAATACTTTTCTTTTCTTGTGAAATACGGGTTAAAACTTAAAACCAGCTCGAGACACCCATTGAACAAACTACTATTCAGTAGAGGAGAGAGGGAAGGAAGGGAGGAAAACTCACTCAAAGATTTCTAGAAAAACTCTGAAACCCGCCATTAAAATTAGAAAATATTTCAGAAATGCCAGATAAAGCATTTTCTAGATGGGTACTTGCCAAACCGCATATTGAAAAATCATTGGCTGCCCATAAAAAAAGATCAATTACTCCAGCCGAATCTCAACAGTTATTTCTGGAAACACTGGAGAAATATGCGGGATACAAAATCGTTTATACAGACGCATCCAAAGCTCAGAATGAAGTGGGCTGCTCTTTCATAATTCGCCCAAATGGCCGGAAATTATACAAATTGCCAAACGTATGCTCCATATTAACAGGGAAGGCGTTGGCGATTAAGGAAGCACTTGTACATATTGGGTTATGTGACAACGGGAAGAGGGCAGTAGTAACAGATTCAATGATTGCATTACTGCCCATAGAAAATACTAAGCCCAAATCTGCTCTAATAACAGAAATAAGAAACGTTTGGTGGCAATTAAGGGAGAAAGGAACGGATGTTATTTTCATATGGTCACCCTCACACTGCGGAATCACAGGAAATGAGCTAGCAGATCAAGCCGCATTTCAAGCGCGAATTCCAGGTACCAACGAGGTGACAACCATAAATAACATTCCTTTAGACGACCTTTTAAAAACAACAAAACTTGAAATCCATAAAATATGGCAGGTCAAATGGAACCGAAAAGAATCAAAACTGAAGGACGTAAAGAAGAACCCGAGAGAAAGTGAAGAAACCTCCAACAGAAAATCGCGTTGAGAGGAAACTGCCCTTTGCCGGTTAAGAATAGGCCATTGTATGTTCTCCCATGCATTCTTGCTAGAAGGTCTCGAACCCCCTACATTTAAAGTATGCAAAATAGAAATAACAGTAGTTTGCTTGTTTGTGCTTATTGGCGTAAAACCAAAAATAGTCATCAACGCCAACTGGTTTTTATTTATGTTTTATTTTATTAATATGTTCTTAAAATATAATTTTTTTCAGCTTTATTATATTAATATTATTTCCTTTAAATATTATTATTTTACCATAACCAATTTTCCCGTAGTGATCGGATATGTTGAATTTCTGACAGTAGGTTGGTTGCTTTTAAACATTTGAAAACTGACTCTATTCCCTTACTATCATTTCTAAGAACTGCTAATTCTGGTTTAAGTCCATAGCTATTAAGTTTGGTTGTGTAATATGGGCAATCTTGGAAGATATGTTTTATGGAGACAGTGCCGCCGCGGTACTTACATATCGGTGGTGTTTCCCTGGAGATGAGGTAGGAGTGGGTAAGTCTCGTATGACCGATCCTCAACCGAGTCAACACGACCTCCTCTCTACGGCACTTTCGAACGGATGTACCGCACGGTTTTACATCTTTCTTTATATCTTTTAGTTTGCTTGGACGACTCTCGTCCCACATCGACTGCCAGGCATCTTTTATTTCCATTTCGAGGGTCTTGGTAAGGTCTGATGGAGTTAGGAAGGTTTCGCCAGGACCGGGTAGGGTAAGTGCCTCTCTTGCAGCTCGGTCGGCTAGCTCGTTCCCAGCGATGCCCACGTGACTCGGGGCCCATAGAAACGTTACTGTCTTACCCAAGTCTTTTAGGTCGGTTAAATAAGAAATAACAGTAGAACACCTTCTACATAATTGCAAAGTCTATGGAAAAAATTAGAATTGAGATCATCTTTAGAAGAAAATCCTGAAGACGATGAAACAACACTAAAAAAAAAAACAATACAATATTTAAAACCAACAAAGTACTACAACAAAGTCTAAAATACAGATGTTTCCAATGACCCTGCAGGGTAGAGCCAACAAAAAAACCAAATAAAGAAATCTCTCCGTTGAGATGAAAGTCCATTATTTTCGAGGGAAAATACGAAAAATGTGATGGATGTTCCCACTATTATAAATGCTTGGAATAACAAATTGCATAATACTAAAAGCTACTAGAACATTTCTAGCGGTTCGTAAAGGAGAAAAGTGGAAGAGGACAATAGGTGCCATCGCAAAGCCGCAAATTGTCGGCAGTTGTTGAGGCCATTCCAAGATTGGTCTTTGCATAAATACTCTTTACGACTCCCTAATGTTCTTCTTTACCAGGAATGGCATTCTTTTCACTCCATCCTGGTCTTTGTTTGGATGGAGGAAAAAAGTTAATGGCCCGAGCCTATGTTCTCTTGTAGTTTATTTAAGGATTTTTTGTGGCCTTATTAGGTCTGGACATATTCCTCACAGATATTCGGCATTGATAAAAAGACTCACTGACAAAAACTTTCAAATTTTCATACAGACATCCATATACCAACAGTCGACCAGCACATAACGATACTTTAAATTTAAATTTTTTATTAATTTGAACGGGCATCCAAATACTTCAATCAGTAATATGACTGATATACGCATGGGGAACGCGAAGACTAAAAAGGCGCTGGTTGAGAGATCTGGACTCTTAGACAACCTAGGTCATTTACTCAAGACAGGAAGGGGGTGCTGCTGGTTGCTTTCCCTCCTGATGCCTGATATGTCATTATTTCCAACTATAACTATTTCATAGCTGAAAGCTGCGAATCAATAATCAAAGTAAAAAAAAAAAAAAAAAAAAACATTTTCCAACATACTCATCTGATCTATTCTTAGAGAAGTGTAAGCAATCTGAAAGAATTATTTTTTATAGAACAGAAGAATATGCTTAGGTTTTCTTAAGTCCACCCCAATAGATATCATATTAAATGAAGCTGTAGAAATGCCATTAAAGCTTAGAAGACAATTAATAAGTGATAAAATCATTTTTAAAGTGAAAGACAGAAATCCTATATGTTACAATAAAATAGTAAATTTAAGCGTACAAGTATTAAGCAAGGCTTATTGACAGAAAAAAAAAATACACACCGCTTATTTATAATAGTTTTATAAAACATCAAAAAAATCTAGACCACGTTCATCCGGCTAATATTCTCCCTCAGTTATCGATTAACTTTGAAATGCTCTTTCAAAAATTCAACATGATAATAAACAAAAAGTTGAATTCTCTACCTCAAATGGAAGTAAATCAGGAAATAAAAGCCGTTATCTCTGATAATTGGCCACACCATATTTGCATCTATACTGACGGGTCAAAAATAAGTAACTTATCAGGCAGCGCATTATACGTTCCGAAATTCAAATATATCGCAAAGTTTAAATTACTGCCAGGTTGTTCATCGTTTACATCAGAATTATACGCTATTCTAGAAGCCTTAAAATATATTAATCAGTCGGAAAAAAGTAAATTTTTAATTTTATCAGATAGCCTAAGCTCATTACAAGCAATAAATAATTTTAAAAACATAAACAATAACAAAGTCCTATTGGACGTCATTAAACTACATTACGAATCTTTAAAAAATGACAAACAGATAGTATTCTTATGGGTCAAAGCTCACGCAGGAATTTCAGAAAATGAAAAAGTCGACGGTTTTGCAAAAGAGGCTATTTATACAGGCGAGCCAGTCAACATATCAGTCCCTTATACGGATTTTCATTTAGTTATTAAAGACGATTGCAGGAACTCTTGGCAACAACAATATACACTATCCCAAACAGGCCAGCATTACAAATCAATTTTTCTAATCATTTCTCGTAAACCATGGTTTTCAACAACAAATCTGTATAGAGACGAAGTAAAAATATATTGTAGGCTCAGATCGAACCACGGATTATCTAACAGTTATTTACATCGAATAGGGATTTCGAATACGCCTCAATGTGTAAAATGTACTAATCCTGAAACACTATATCATATTATCATGGAATGTGATGCCTACGAACCTCATTGAAGAGTACTTTTACAAGCCCTCGGCAATAGTAATATAACATATAAACAAATATTGTCACTGAGCAGCGGTGAACAGATAGCTAGCGTTGTGAAGTACTTGAAAACTATTAAAAAATACATTTAATCGAAAATAGTCTACAACTTTAACCCTGGCTGTATAGATTTATCCAATGCCATTAAAAAAAAAAAAAAAAAAAAAAAAAAAAAAAAAAAAAAAAAAAAAAAAAAAAAAAAAACTCCAAAAGTACCATGCTTAAATGAAAAATATTTTTGATAAAAGTTACTGAGCATCAAATTTAGCAGAATATAAGCTCCATACACACAACATTATCTAAATCCGGGGGAAATACAAATCAAACATTAGCGTAATTCATTTTTCCACTAAAGTGCCTGAATGAACGATCGTTTTTGGCGAAAATACTCACCCGATTTTAACTGTGAGGACCTCAGTCGACACGAAATTTAATGCCCTTTTATTTTAGAAAGAACACTATTTCCTCTGCGATAAATCGTTTTCGAGTTATTAGCGAAAAATTGAAAAAAGTTCGAAAATGTCGATTTTGTTCGCCTATAAAATTTAAAGGCAACCGATCTGGGGTGGCAGACGTTCACATTTGTTGTCTATGAAATGAGTACTTTCAGCCTATATGATCAAAAATTTTCTTCAAAGTAGGCATCTTTTTGGCCCTCAGCTTACGGATAGTCATGCGTAATCAATTGAATATGATATAATGAGCCTGCTACGTCGTATTCCTTTTTTCTATTTTTTCCCCTCCCTGTAAGCGTAGGTTATAATAAATTTAATGCCCTTTTATGTTAGAAAAATCGGCATATATGATCAAAAATTTTCTTCAAATCAGGCACCTTATTGGCCCTCAGCTCCCGGAATAACTTCTTTTTGTGCTAATAAGAACCACAGAACAAAAAGAAACTTTTGCATGTTAATAATAATTCAATAAAAAATCACTCGTATGATAGAATTTTCCATTTGTAATAAAATTCTATGTATTAATAATTTTCGGACGTATAATGAATATTTTAGACGTTTAATTATTTTGGCCAAAATAAAAGAAGAAAAACATAAAAACAAACAGAATCTGATGAAGCCCATGTTATTTCTATTACAGAGCTTATAAAATAAATTGGAGCAAAAACCACAAGCGCTTTCACTACCTCTAGAACTGTACTGTTAATAAACTGATTATCTTCTAGCGGCTCAATCTCGGAGGAATTTCCCATTTTCCGTGTAGGCGGTGCTGGAAATAAGGGGGGTAGGCATAATCTTCATCCTGGTAGGCTGATATTGGTGGGAGTATAATTCCACTGCCCTATAGATTACGCTAATTAGAGCGGGAATAGGATGCTTCGACAAATGGCGGTCGCTATACTGCTTTAGCACTCAATAAGGGTAGTTGCTAACCTAATTTGTATTCTCGCCGAATGTTTGTGTGATCTGAAGGAAGTGAAGTAGTACTCTCTGGCTGCGATGAGAGAAATATTTATGGAGTGAGCCGGCTGAGATCAAAGAATACATCAATATGCAACAGGCAACCGGTGCATATTGCATGTCTTGTAATCCATATGAGACGGAATACCAGCCTTAGTTCTGAACATAATATATCCTCAACAAATAGTTTCTGCAGATACAGGCAGTATTTTATCTAGAATCAGGTGTGGTATATTGACTTGTTATTGTAGTAAAAAAAAACTCTATAACTCATTTATTTCTGGGCCATTCCACATCAAATCAACACAGTAATGTATCATTTTTAACCTCACCATCTCAGATTTTCACAATTGTAATATTACTGAGATATGTCTACCCGTTTTTTAATACTTGGTCTCTAAAGCCCAATAAAATAGGTCCAGAAACAGAAAAAATCATGATTAAAAATAGCTGTAGATGTTTTCTAAATTTGAATGGGACTATGAATTTGGTGTCGTTTAACAGCACACTCCATGCCATTTCATGTGATATAGAACAATGTATAGGTTGGTACTGAAGAAATTGTCTTTAAACTAAATGTAAATTTTTTTTTTTTTTAACTTTATTTCTATATTCACGCCTGTCATAACTGAAAGACAATCAGTGAATTTGCTGAAATTTTGAGACGAAATTGGCATGATAGGCGTAGGGAAGAATTTTTCCCAGCGGCGCCTCTTCCTGTCATGATTCGCACTCAGGCAGGGAAATCACCGACTCCCTTTTAGTCTTCAATAGGTGTTATCGAGCATGTGGGTAGACCAGTGCACAATGTTTGGGCGACCGTTGTTAATTGTTGTAGAAGGCTAAAAAGTGGCTGTATAAGGTTATTCAAGCCACTAACCAAGTTGGTAAGTTGATCTGGTATTGAGTTGTTTTCAGTGAGCTGTGTCGGTTGCTTGTTTCTCTTCCTCTTACCTGAAGATTCCTGTTGTTTTTGGGCTGGTATCCTTGTACTAATTGGTCGTTCAGGGTGCTGCCGATATTTTGATTCCAGTTTTGAAGGACCCGAATGCGGAGGGATATTGATATTCATATTGATTTGTGGATGTTTTCTTGGATTCCTGGCTGCTTTCAATTGTTTCAGAGCTGGGCATCCTCTGTAGCTAGCAGGATGTGGCCCTCCACAATTGGCAAACTTTGCTGCGGATTCTCTGGGCTTGGTGCATTCAGTGCTCTGATGGCCTTGACCACATTTTACGCATTTTGGTGCCTGATTGCAATAGCTTTTTGTGTGTCCGTATTGCTGGCATCTTATGCACTGGAGAATATGTTTTTTTTTCTGGGTTCTTCGATTATTACGTGAGTATGGTAAATAAATCCGATGTCAAATATTTTTTGATTATATGTGGATTTACTTATGTCAACGAAGAACATTGGCAATGGTTTTTTAAAACGAGAGAAAGCATTTACTACATTAGTGGCTTCGTAACCAAAGTTTCGTAGTTCATGTTTTATGATTGAGACTGGAGTCGCGTGGTGCAAGTTTTTCAGGACAACTCTGGGGTTTCGTTCTTCAGCTAACTGATAGGTATGGAAATCCACCCCTTTCTCTTTTAAACTGGCTACTAGTCGGCGATATGTGTCTGTATTTTCGGGGTAAACGCTGACACCGTTAATATTAGATTTTAATGTGAAAATATTTTGACCATAGAACTTTTGAAGGAACGATACCAATCCAGTATAATCCTGTATATTATTTAAGTGCATCGGTGGAGGCCTTACATGAACAGGCTGTTTTGTACTTAAATGTGGTTCATCTTCTTTTTCGTCAAATTTTGATAGGGCATCGAAACTATTTTTGGTGGCAATGATGTCTTTTATCTCTTCTATTTTTCTTGGTTGAGCATCCGTTTTGCGTTTCCGGCCGGTGACCAATTCCCAGGCTCTGATAGCATCGGCGTTTGGATCTACAACCTCCATGTTGCTGTTTAATGCCGAAAGTGCAGCATCCATTCTTTACTTCACTTAACTTGACCCTCCTCTATCTTCATATCTGTCTCAATCTGTTTAATTCAGTTCAGAATGGACCTAGCTCGTTTAAAAACACGAAATTTGTAATATAATTTTACATAAAATATTTTTGACCTTTTAGCTTTAGTGGTTACCATATAAATGTAAAATTTTAATTTCAATTTTCTCGAAAAGGGCATCTTTTAAGATTTTTATATTTTTTGAAAAAATAGGTATTATTATATGTATTCAGACAACAAAACATAAAAGTGGGATGAAAATTTCTTCATTCCTAAAAAAATTTAATACTAATGATAAAATTCCATAAATATAGCATTTTATTATTAAAAATAGTTGTAGATGTTTTCCTAATTTGACTTCGCTTATGAGATTGGTGACTTTTAACACCGCATGCTTTGCCATTTCATATGATATACAGCAATATATAGGTTGGCACTAAAGAAATTTTCTTAAAACTAAATGTAAAATATTAATTTCAATTTTCTCGAAAAGGGCATCTTTTAAGATTTTTATATTTTTTTAAAACAATAGGTATCATTATATGTATTCATACAACAAAATATAAAAGTGGGATGAAAATTTCTTCATTGCAAAAAAATTGAAAACTAGTGATAAAATTCCATAAATCTATCATAGTATGATTAAGAATGTTTAAAATATTATTTAAATGTATTATTATTTAAATGCTGTAGATGTCTTCCAAATTTGACTAGGACTATGAGATTGGTGTTGTTTAACAGCGCCTTTCCATGCCGTAAAATAAAAAAATGGCCTTTTTGAGAAAATTTGAATTAAAATTCTAAACTTGGTTCTAAGGAAATTTCTTTAGTACCAACCTATACATTTTTTTATATCACATGAAATGGCATGGAATGCGCTGTTAAAGGACACCAATACTATGAAAGCGGATACTATTAATTAAGAAATGAATTAAGGGGAAAAATCTGGCGGTAAAGCGTTATCCCGGCCATACCATTTCCTGCTTACGTGGTACTGGCTCTAAAATGTGTGTGTATTTCTTGTCCTGATAACATGAAAATTCTTTATACAATTTTAAAATATATATATATATACATTTTCTTTTTTATAAGAAGAGAAAATCTTTTCTCTTTTAACATGACAAGAAAAATAATTTAAATAATATTTTAAAAAAATGACAATGGTCAAGGGACTTCACTAAATGGACAGTTAGTATAAATCGCAAAAATTGAGGGATAGGCTGGAAGGGGGTCAGTGAAGAGAAAGGATTGACTTGAGAAGGGATATGTGCCTGGTAGCTCAAGTGGCAAGAGCGGCTTACCAGTGATAAGCCTTTTTTTTTTTTTTTTAAATATTTAAAAATTTTATAAAGCATTTTATGTTATCATGACAAGAAAAATAGTTTTATATATGTATATATATATATATATATATATATATATATATATATTGAAATATGCTTTCTCTAAGGATTACAAGCTTGAAGCTTGGGGGGGGGCCACCTTCCTTCCCCCCTTGAGGGTTGTGGTCAGCGCCTAGTTCTACTCTGCCCCATCATTTATCAACATCCGGTCGGGGACAAAACTCACTTCCGCCAGCTCGCTCCATTCATTCTTTTTCTTATTTATTTTGGGAAAATGGAACATCGACTAAAGATTACAACTCTTGGCAAATAATAAGTAAATATATCTGGGTATATATATATATATATATATATATATATATATATATATATATATATATATATATAAGATATATAAGATATATATGTATAAGAGGCTTTGTCCTGACTGACAGAATCAACGCAGAGCAAAAACTACTAATGATAGAAACTTGAAGTTCGGAATTTAGACTTTAAACGCGATGTAGGTAACCACTAAGAAAGGAATTTCAAAAATGTAACCCCTAAGGGGCTTAAATGGCGAAATTGTCGTTTAACTCTAACGGAAATCTATTGTTGAGATTTTAAACCATATGTTTTTTATTTGAATATCGATTTAACGTTACAATAATATTAAAATAGACATTCACATAAAATATGGCTACTGATTATTTAAATATTAGTGGTAATCAAATTATGCACACTGTGATTCCCATGATTGGGGATGGTGCGTGTTTATTTCGATATATTTATATATTTCTCCATATATATATACTTCTCCATATATATATTCTACTACATATATATATACTTCTCCATATGTATAAGAGGCTTTGTCCTGACTGACAGAATCAACGCAGAGCAAAAACTGAAAAATGATTAGAAACTTCGGAATTTAGATTTTAAAAGCGATGTAGGTAACCACTAAGAAAGGAATATCAAAAATGTAACCCCTAAGAATATCTAAAATGTAAATGGCGAAATTGTCGTTTAACTCTAACGGACATCTATTTTCGAACTTCGAGAAAATATATCTAATTAGGACTCATTTTAAAGAATTTTAAAATGAGTTTAACTCGAAAGGCCCTATTGGGCGTCGAAAACCATGTTTTAAAGCCGAAAAATGAAGCGTTCACGACGAGTAAGCAATTTTTCGTTTCGGCGGTTTTAGTGAACTCATTCCATTGCGCGCCTCCCTCTCTTCTACCGAGCCGGCAGCTTCCCCCTCCAACAGTCCACCTACCGGATGCTCCGATTCTACTAAATCTCCTAACATCAGTTAACAGATTATATTAGATCAATACCAAGATAATGGTTACAGAATTGATTTTAAAGGCTCGCGGGCGAAGCCGCGACGGGGAATGCTAGTATATCTATCTATCTATATATATATATATATGTATATATATATATATATATAAACGGAGAAACATAGAAAGGAGGGTTAAAGAGTGTTTTGATTGGGTTTTTGGAAAAATGCGCTAACACTGTTGTAAGACTTTTGAATTCATTAATATTGTTATATGTAAAGTTTTTGTTCATGTTAATAATATATTGTTGTTCATTCCAATATTCTTAAATTTATTTATGATAATTAGTAGCGAGTTACGTTGTAACTTGAGAGAGAACTTACTTCCACTCCGACTGGGTAAGTTCGCAATACTACTATTTACTAAATTAATCTAACGTTGAAAGAGACTTTAAAGTTAGAAAACTATATAACAATCGATGAGCAACATTACTTTTTGTTTTCTTTTTAATAAAAGACTATATTTTTTGTATTTTCTGTTTAATGAAAAGATCACAGTTATATATATATATATATATATATATATATATATATATATATATATATATATATATATAGAAAATTGGATATTATACATTTAACAACATGCAATAATGTTGTTCCTGAAGACGGGGCGGGTGCACCGAAACGTTGATAAATGTTAAATAAATAAATAATGTAAAATAATTTTTGGAAGTTTTTCTTTTCAATAAACAGAAAACACAAAAAATAATAAAAACTTCCAAAAAAATATTAAAAATAAGTGATAAAAGACTATATTATTTTAGCGTTCGTTAATATACTGTTCATTGATTATTATTTTATGAATGCAGGAAGCCTCATTACCTCTAAACCTCTAATATTTATATAATTCGATAATTCGAGCATTAGAGAGATGAGAAGCGCAAGTGGGCGGAATTGCAGAGTGCAGGGATATTACTGCTATCATTGTCCTCTACTAGTGCTGCCCTCAAACTGCACTTAGCTTCCACTTCAATTACTGTAGGGTAGAGTGGGACCCTCTGATCTTGAACTTGGCCTATCGATGGTGATGAATTTTCTTGAAACCAATCAGTAATTCATGAAGTACCTAAGAGCATCAATTTTCTCACCAGGAGAAACCAAAAAGGCTCTGTGCATTAAGAATCAATTCGGCAGTTGGGAATTCGGGAGGACCAACCAATTTTTCTGAATGTAGTAAGAAATTTTAAAGAGCAACGAACGAAGATGTATTCAATTTTATGTTGGCGTCATCTGACTCATACATCAGGCACTCGAGGCCAAATTTGGAAAAAAAGAAATACCTCTGGATGTCCATACGACAGCTTTAATTTTAGAAGAGTAATAACACATCATAAATATGTACCTATATAAATGAATGATTTATATAAATGTAAACCTTATATTGTACTGAAGATGGTGTAACAAGTGAAACATGTCTACAATTGTATTGTTTATGTTGGAAAAAGAGTATTAATTTTATTTTAGTAGTTATTATTGTAAATATACATATCATATTAGTTTGATGTTTATACATATGTATGTATATACTCACTTTTAGTTCTGTAATTTCATATAATATTTATTACGATCCAAGTAATATCCAAATTTTATTTTTAAAAATTAGGATTTTTTTTACCCTGTAACCCTTAAAATGAAATATTACTGCTTTTAAATGGCATAAATCGATTAAGTGACCCAAAAAGCCATGGTTAGTATATATAAATATATATTTTATCGTCGTTTGTGACCGGTTAAGGGTTTTGTCTCTAAATTGGCCATTTTGAACCACTTTGCGACGCACAGTGATAAAATTTGGTAATTAAATGTCCGAAAATCTGCTGACCAAATTACACTAAACGAATAATTTTTTTTTTTTCATAATTGAGCATGAGATTTTCTTTATTTGTGTAATAATATTAAAAGTAAAGCCTAGTAGAAAAAAGAATGTGTTTAGCAATATCTATGCTCATCTCTTTGAAATTGAATTTTTATTTTCATTAGGTTTTATTTTCAATATTATTGCACCAAATATATTTTAGAAATAAGAAAAATGGCTGTAAAATTATCTGATGAAAATTGGTTTTAATTTCATTCAAGTTGATTATATCGTATATATATATTTTAAAAAGAAGGTATTTACATTATCATAAATTCTTCTATAGACAGTAAGTAATGCTTTTATTTGTCTTTAGGGATTAACCCTATACAAATAGGGCTAATATAGGCAGGAAGTGGTTCTGATTCTTTTCACAGAGGTAAAGGGTAAGACCAGCAATTTTTATTTTTATTTATTACTTAATGATTATGTAACTATTTATGTAAATAGATTTTTACAGAATCGGTGACTGAAATACGTCAAGATTCAGGACGAACTGTTAGTCAACAAACACTTGAGTGCCTTATCTGATGCCTAATCCTCTGGCTAGTTGATAGTAGGCCACAGATAGTAAATATTTATTGCATGTTGCCATAATTCAGCTACATATCGCTACACTTCAAGCCCCTGACAAGCAGGAGACAGCACCATCCAGACATGGAACTACTTTTCGGCCCCCTATGATATAACGCGGAAGTAGACAGAGTAATGGGTAGCAGTTGTAAAAAGGCCTACGTAAAAAGCTGCTCTTTTCGACGGACAAGAACAATAATCCCATCTCCTAACGGTTCCTTTAATCAAGTGAAGTTTATTACTAATCTACTAATCCCATATTATCTGTCACTTTTTCGAATTTTCCAAAATTCTCCGAGACTAAGATATTTTTATAGGTAAGTGAAAGTAAAAACTATCATCACGGGAAATGTGTTAAGTTGGATTCTGAGCCTATTCCGAAATGATGACTAAGATCATTAGCAGACAATTCGCAGCGAGCCTCGCCAGAGACCATCCACTTTAGATATCGGCCCCGAATCCCACAGCACACTGGGGCCTCAGCTTACCCTGATCCCTCCGGGCCGATAGCCGCTGCTGCCCAATGGAGTCCTTAAGTCCTGAGAGATCCTTCGTCCTGATATCCTGGATCCTGCCCCTCTTCGCTCTCTAATACCGGAGCCTCGCTCCGATCGTTAGGGCTATTGCCGGATTTCAGCTTCGTTTTTCGGAGATTTCTCGGTTCACTGATTATCGCCAGCTTTCTCTCGGTTTCGGACAAACATGTTTCATAATATACTATCTGTGTGTAGTATATTTGTTTGGCCATAAATAAAAATACATAAATCCCACTTAATTGAATACCTATACACCGAATATTTAGTATCTGTAAATATTTATAAATAAATAAATATCTGTAAATATTTATTTTTTGAAACATAAGTTTAAGGTATTTACATATTTACAGGACCTCTTTGAACACTATTGAAGTTGCGATATGGTCATCTGCGATTGTTGTTTGTGGGTTTGTTTTACACAAACATAGATGTCACCTAAAGAGCGCACCCCGAAAAACACCATATACTTAAATACAAATATCGGTTTCGAGGAAAGCTGCTGATTCTATTGACTGAAATCGCACGTTTTCGCATGTAACTCGCTAACGACGGCTGCAATTGGAAAAGTGTGTTTAACAAAAAATGATCGTCTTGACAAACTGAAAAAAATGACACCTTCGCCAAACAAAGCCCTGCGACCATTTTCGCTCAAAATTACAACTCGCAAACGAAAGTTAATCAAAAAAATGTATATAAGCGAAAATGTTTTCCTTGAAATCTTGAAAATATTGACAGAATTTAGAAACCTCTGATTTGTATATTTATCCTGAGTATTGGTTAAGGGAAGCTTTAAAATTATGTCTTATTCATGAAATTTCATGAAATATTAAATAAGTTATGGCGTACCTACCAAAAAAAGGCCTCGAGAAATAACATTTATGATTATGACGGTTTAAATAATTTTTATTCAATGAAAATTATAATTCACAGTGTCAGACAAACACACACAATTCATTCGGGTTCGGGCAATAGGGCTTAAGTCATACAAACTATTTTAGTCTCGTCTTCTTGAAATTCATAATTTTCAACAAAGACCAGTCTCTGTTGAAATAATATAGATTCATGTATTATTCAGGAATAAAAGAATAAAATCATACACGATTTATAATGAAGACAAAATGGTTGGGGGTACGGCGGAATAAATATCACTAATACGTGAGAATTATATATTTTATTTTAGCCAACGTTTCGATCCAAATTTTAATTCATCATCAGGACTAAATGAAAAAAAAAAAAAAAAACAGAAAACAAACAATCAGAGAAATCTAATAAAAATAATAATTTACAATTCTAAAGCAATATAAACTCAAATAATCATATGATTCGAATTTCAGAACAAGCCTAACTCTCCAGTCCATCGCTCCTTATATACTGTCAGAATTCGAACATTCCAGATAGTCACAGAAAAGCGTAGAAGGATCTAAAACAGTCACGAGCTTGTACTAGAACAGTTGGCAATTTCTCCAACAAAAAGTCGAGAGATCTATTAAATCGTATGTTCTATGTTTCTTCTTTATATGTTCTATTACATAGACTTTAAATGCCAATTTTTCAGTTAATAATAGAGGGAAAGCTTTTAAATAGCTATATGGAACAACCGTGTGTTTAAGGAATATTCATAGAGGGGAGTCTGGAATACATATTTCCATGTGTTGGATAATAATATGTCGTCTATAGATGAGCAAAACGCCTTCCTTAGCGGTCTCATAACTGTTATTCCAATCCAAAGTGGTCGTCCCAGAACAAATCCTGCGGTATCTATTCCAAATAAATCTTCTTATGTTTATAAAGTTATAGTAAAGATGAGAACAATAATTATCAATACAGTGATATTCAAGTTTGTATCAAGGCTTTTTTGTCAATTCATAGCATTAATGAAACTCGAGTCCGGTTTATAAATAAAAGTTTAACTAATATCTCACAACAAGTAGACAGAATAGAGAAACAAATTTATTTCTATTAGCAAATAGTTTTGTTTGTTTATCCAAAAAAGTAATAATAATTTACGGATCCAAACAAATAAGCAATGGACTACAGTGGTTTTTCCCGCTAACAATGAGCAATTTGGTGATGTTTTGTTATTTCATTGGCATTTACTTCTATTAGCAAATAGTTTTGTTTGATTATCCAAAAAAGTAATAATAATTTACGGGTCACGAACAGATAAGCAATGGACTGCAGTGGTTTTTTACAGCAATTTGGTGATATTTTGTTATTTCATTGGCATTTAAACTACTATTTGATTTTGGAAATTTTGTTCAGTGGTAAACAATTATCTGAGCTTGAGGAATATGTTTTTTGAAATAATTTACGGGTCATAAGCAATGGACTATAGTGGTTTTTCCCGCAAACAATGAGCAATTTGGTGATGTTTTGTTATTTCATTGGAATTTACTTCTATTAGCAAATAGTTTTGTTTGTTTATCCAAAAAAGTAATAATAATTTACGGGTCACAAACAAATAAGCAATGGACTATAGTGGTTTTTCCCGCAAACAATGAGCAATTTGGTGACGTTTTGTTATTTCATTGGCATTTACTTCTATTAGCAAATAGTTTTGTTTGTTTATCCAAAAGAGTAATAATAATTTACTGGTCACAAACTAATAAGCAATGGACTACAGTGGTTTTTCCCGCTAACAATGAGCAATTTGGTGATGTTTTGTTATTTCATTGGCATTTACTTCTATTAGCAAATAGTTTTGTTTGTTTATCCAAAAGAGTAATAATAATTTACTGGTCACAAACAAATAAGCAATGGACTACAGTGGTTTTTCCCGCTAACAATGAACAATTTGGTGATGTTTTGTTATTTCATTGGCATTTACTTCTATTAGCAAATAGTTTTGTTTGATTATCCAAAAAAGTAATAATAATTTACGGGTCACAAACAGATAAGCAATGGACTGCAGTGGTTTTTTACAGCAATTTGGTGATATTTTGTTATTTCATTGGCATTTAAACTACTATTTGATTTTGGAAATTTTGTTCAGTGGTAAACAATTATCTGGGCTTGAGGAATATGTTTTTTGAAATAATTTACGGGTCATAAGCAATGGACTATAGTGGTTTTTCCCGCAAACAATGAGCAATTTGGTGATGTTTTGTTATTTCATTGGCATTTACTTCTATTAGCAAATAGTTTTGTTTGTTTATCCAAAAGAGTAATAATAATTTACTGGTCACAAACAAATAAGCAATGGACTACAGTGGTTTTTCCCGCTAACAATGAACAATTTGGTGATGTTTTGTTATTTCATTGGCATTTACTTCTATTAGCAAATAGTTTTGTTTGTTTATCCAAAAAAGTAATAATAATTTACGGGTCACAAACAGATAAGCAATGGACTACAGTGGTTTTTCCCGCTAACAATGAACAATTTGGTGATGTTTTGTTATTTCATTGGCATTTACTTCTATTAGCAAATAGTTTTGTTTGTTTATCCAAAAGAGTAATAATAATTTACTGGTCACAAACTAATAAGCAATGGACTACAGTGGTTTTTCCCGCTAACAATGAGCAATTTGGTGATGTTTTGTTTTTTCATTGGCATTTAAAGTACTATTTGATTTTGGAAATTTTGTACGGTGGTAAACAATTATCTGGGCTACAGGAATATGTTTTTTGAAATAATTTACGGGTCATAAGCAATGGACTACATTGGTTTTTTCCCGCTAACAATGAGCAATTTGGTGATGTTTTGTTATTTCATTGGCATTTACTTCTACTAGCAAATAGTTTTGTTTGTTTATCCAAAAAAGTAATTATAATTTACGGGTCACAAACAAATAAGCAATGGACTACAGTGGTTTTTCCCGCTAACAATGAACAATTTGTTGATGTTTTGTTATTTCATTGGCATTTACTTCTATTAGCAAATAGTTTTGTTTGTTTATCCAAAAAAGTAATAATAATTTACGGGTCACAAACAGATAAGCAATGGACTACAGTGGTTTTTCCCGCTAACAATGAACAATTTGTTGATGTTTTGTTATTTCATTGGCATTTACTTCTATTAGCAAATAGTTTTGTTTGTTTATCCAAAAGAGTAATAATAATTTACTGGTCACAAATTAATAAGCAATGGACTACAGTGGTTTTTTACAGCAATTTGGTGATATTTTGTTATTTCATTGGCATTTAAACTACTATTTGATTTTGGAAATTTTGTTCAGTGGTAAACAATTATCTGGGCTTGAGGAATATGTTTTTTGAAATAATTTACGGGTCATAAGCAATGGACTATAGTGGTTTTTCCCGCAAACAATGAGCAATTTGGTGATGTTTTGTTATTTCATTGGCATTTACTTCTATTAGCAAATAGTTTTGTTTGTTTATCCAAAAGAGTAATAATAATTTACTGGTCACAAACAAATAAGCAATGGACTACAGTGGTTTTTCCCGCTAACAATGAACAATTTGGTGATGTTTTGTTATTTCATTGGCATTTACTTCTATTAGCAAATAGTTTTGTTTGTTTATCCAAAAAAGTAATAATAATTTACGGGTCACAAACAGATAAGCAATGGACTACAGTGGTTTTTCCCGCTAACAATGAACAATTTGGTGATGTTTTGTTATTTCATTGGCATTTACTTCTATTAGCAAATAGTTTTGTTTGTTTATCCAAAAGAGTAATAATAATTTACTGGTCACAAACTAATAAGCAATGGACTACAGTGGTTTTTCCCGCTAACAATGAGCAATTTGGTGATGTTTTGTTTTTTCATTGGCATTTAAAGTACTATTTGATTTTGGAAATTTTGTACGGTGGTAAACAATTATCTGGGCTACAGGAATATGTTTTTTGAAATAATTTACGGGTCATAAGCAATGGACTACATTGGTTTTTTCCCGCTAACAATGAGCAATTTGGTGATGTTTTGTTATTTCATTGGCATTTACTTCTACTAGCAAATAGTTTTGTTTGTTTATCCAAAAAAGTAATTATAATTTACGGGTCACAAACAAATAAGCAATGGACTACAGTGGTTTTTCCCGCTAACAATGAACAATTTGTTGATGTTTTGTTATTTCATTGGCATTTACTTCTATTAGCAAATAGTTTTGTTTGTTTATCCAAAAAAGTAATAATAATTTACGGGTCACAAACAGATAAGCAATGGACTACAGTGGTTTTTCCCGCTAACAATGAACAATTTGTTGATGTTTTGTTATTTCATTGGCATTTACTTCTATTAGCAAATAGTTTTGTTTGTTTATCCAAAAGAGTAATAATAATTTACTGGTCACAAATTAATAAGCAATGGACTACAGTGGTTTTTCCCGCTAACAATGAGCAATTTGGTGATGTTTTGTTATTTCATTGGCATTTAAAGTACTATTTGATTTTGGAAATTTTGTACGGTGGTAAACAATTATCTGGGCTACAGGAATATGTTTTTTTAAATAATTTACGGGTCATAAGCATGGACTACAGTGGTTTTTTCCCGCTAACAATGAGCAATTTGGTGATGTTTTGTTATTTCATTGGCATTTACTTCTACTAGCAAATAGTTTTGTTTGTTTATCCAAAAAAGTAATTATAATTTACGGGTCACAAACAAATAAGCAATGGACTATAGTGGTTTTTCCCGCAAACAATGAGCAATTTGGTGATGTTTTGTTATTTCATTGGCATTTACTTCTTTTAGCAAATAGTTTTGTTTGTTTATCCAAAAAAGTAATAATAATTTACTGGTCACAAACAAATAAGCAATGGACTACAGTGGTTTTTCCCGCTAACAATGAACAATTTGGTGATGTTTTGTTATTTCATTGGCATTTAAACTACTATTTGATTTTGGAAATTTTGTACAGTGGTAAACAATTATCTGGGCTAGAGGAATGTGTTTTTTGAAATAATTTACGTGTCACAGACGAATAAGCAATGGACTACAGTGGTTTTTCCCGCTAACAATGAGCAATTTGGTGATGTTTTGTTATTTCATTGGCATTTAAACTACTATTTGATTTTGGAAATTTTGTTCAGTGGTAAAGAATTATCTGGGCTTGAGGAATATGTTTTTTGAAATAATTTACGGGTCATAAGCAATGGAATATAGTGGTTTTTCCCGCAAACAATGAGCAATTTGGTGATGTTTTGTTATTTCATTGGCATTTACTTCTATTAGCAAATAGTTTTGTTTGTTTATCCAAAAAAGTAATAATAATTTACGGGTCACAAACAAATAAGCAATGGACTACAGTGGTTTTTCCCGCTAACAATGAACAATTTGGTGATGTTTTGTTATTTCATTGGCATTTAAACTACTATTTGATTTTAGAAATGTTGTACAGTGGTAAAACAATTATCTGGGATAGAGGAATGTGTATTTGAAACTGAATTTTCTGAAAGTTGATTTCGGAAAATGGATTAAGATGATCATGAACTTTAAATTTCATTTTTCTCAGAATGGACTAGATTGGACTACCGTGGTTTTTCCCCATGACCCTTAATATATAAAAAAAAGAAAAAGAATGCAAACAAAATTGCAATAAAAACATTTTATTTTGGAAATATTGCTATATAGAAACTTCAAAATGTAACTTATCAAACAAAATCTACATCCTAATCTAACTAGTCATGTAGGTGCATCATCTGAGTCGCGAAAAAATATTCAAATTAAAAAAATTGATCGATTCACTAATTAAAAATAGCAATTATTCGAGTAATTGAAAATTAAAGTATAATTAAAATTGAAATATCTTGTAATACAATCAAGTCTATCGAAAAAGTTTTGATTCTTTAGATGGGTTAAAATTATCGGTGGTAATATTAATACCTCATAAAACTTTTGTTCAGAGAAAAAAAAAATATTAAAAATTCTGAAAAAAAAAATAACACTAATAAAAATCTCAACTTGGGGCAATGAACTTTTAATTACACGGATCCTAACTGAGGGGAGCCATAAACTCAACTTTTTTTTTTTTCTTTTCTTAATTAAATTTTTATAAAACTCAATTTCCAACACAATTCACACCGTGTACCAGAGAAAGAACAAGTATATATATAGTAAAGAACAAAATATATATATACAAGTACCTTTAACAGTGTTAGTTGAAGGCTTTCGTTACAAAAAAAATATGAGCTGCCATATTTTGTCAAATGTGAGTTTTCAGCTGCTTTTGATGGCTATTGACATGAAGGAACAACATTATAATGTCACCGAGAAACTTTTAGTCTTTGCTAAACAGTTATTTTTGGAAATATATTACATAAGCGGAATACGTTCACAAAAAGGTTTCCCCAGGAAAATCATGTTACTATCCGAAACTGAAGAATAATGACTTGTTAAGGCATAGCAAAGTTTTTTTAAATTATTTTACACTCTCAGACAGGTATGTCCGTGAAAATTAGAACAAGACAACAACAAAAGCGAACCAATCTACAAAATATGCAAAAAGAGTGCTGAATAGAACCATCTTTTAGTTCATATAGTTGAAAAATATATAATTGAAAAACGAATTGTATAACAAAATTATAAAAAAAAAATCCTACCACAATACTATTCATTTCTAATATAACTATTTGATGGAGTATGATTAAGGGTTGAATAAAATGAAGAATAAAATTGGGTTTATGACAAAAACTTTTATCTTTGTACCTGAGGTTGTTTTACTATTAATATGAGATATTTTATAAATTAATACATAGGATAAAGTTCAATAGAATCTGAATATACATTAGTAAACTATATGGATATTCTATAAAATACCAGGCCATAGACAATGTTTATGTATTATAGCAACACTTTGACGATGATTATTAAGCCCGAATATGATTATTAGGGCCACGCCATAGACCATTAACGTGCGAATGTTCTAATGCATGACCTATAGGATGGTCTATTTATAATTCCGTGCGATTTCAATAATTTGTACAAATACTGATAACCACTGTCACAGTTATTTATCTATACTATTAAATATGTTATGCTTTAAAATATAATAATATCATTCATTTATTGAAACAAAAACATAGGATTATTTCTGTTAAAAGTAAAAGTTCCAGACTTTTGTTGGAACCGTTGCTTAACCATATCATTACGTAATGACATGGTCTAGACTTGAATGGAATATTCTTGGCCCTTCTTGGATGTTCCATTCCGGACTAAATACAAGAAGCGATAGACTAAGGGCTTAGTCTTGCATTGAACATCGAAGCATATGGTTACTTTCGAGTCACTGTTCCGTTACTTGTAGTTACTTTTTGTAACGTTGTTACTAGTTTTGAGTTTTAATGGTTTGAGCGACATTTTTGTTTTATGATTTTATGTGGGTAAAATTATGTTTTAATTATTAATTTAAACCTACTTTGTTGTTACAACATCATAGCATATATTAAATTTCTTTTATTTCAGTCATATGTGGTTTTTAATGTCCGTTCTTTTGTTCATTTTTATTTTTGAATCTATATTCTCATTCGATCCTGGTTCTTTGCATTGATACAAAAAACCTCCATTTTTAACCCCTATTTAAGTTTAAAAAAAAATCAATTCACTTATAATTTCTTATAATCTTATAATAAGATTAGCTTTGTTTTAATGGTTTGAGCGACATTTTTGTTTTATGATTTTATGTGGGTAAAATTATGTTTTAATTATTAATTTAAACCTACTTTGGTGTTACAATATCATAGCATATATTAAATTTGTTTTATTTCAGTCATATGTGGTTTTTAATGTCCGTTTTTTTGTTCATTTCTATTTTTGAATCTATATTCTCATTCGATCCTGGTTCTTTGCATTGATACAAAAAACCTGCATTTTTTTTAACCCCTATTTAAGTTTAAAAAAAAAATCAATTCACTTATAATTTCTAATAATCTTATAATAAGATTAGCTTAGGCTTTGAACCACCGTATAATTCGCAAAAATTGCAAGATTGGTGGAAAAGAGGTAACTGAAAAGAAAGGATTGACGGGACCTGGTAGCTCAAGTGGCAAGAGCGCCTTGCTAGTGATAAGGAAATCCAGGTTAAAATCCCGGCCCAGGGCAATTTTTTCTCTTTTTATAAAAAAATATTTAAAAATTAAATATTACTTACGTCTAGCCGTATACCAGGCAGAGAGAAGACGTGAGTCTTTGGGTCGTTGTCTGGCATGTACCTATAGAACTCATCTTCGTTCTTGTACCACTTGACCGAGTACAACGTGGCACGGCCGAGGTCGAAATGGCAATGCAATGTCACTGTGTCTCCCAAGTTGGCGTGTCGTGGCACCGTCAACTCTGTTAGGTTCAAGCATCTTCTCCCTGCAAGAAAAAAAAAAATCATTAACGATATTGATAATTATAATAGTAATATTTGAAGTACGGAAAGGTTCAATCCCGACACGTCTAATCGCTCCATTAACACCTCCATGTTACCAATTACAAAGGCCTACAGAAGTCTTGATGCGGAGAGTTTTATAGTTGATTCTGAGTATACTAATTGGAGCGCTAAATCCAAATTTGCCATTAGTTTTCATCTATCAGCTCTAGTTGTTGAGGTATATAAATGGTGAAACTATAAATTAGTTTGAGCAAAAGTATACCATAACGAAAAGTAATTAAAATGATTTGCCTATTGGTAAAATCATACTAAAACGCACAGTTTCAAGTTATTATTAGATATTATTATTTTTTAATTCTTACAAACATTTATGTACAGCTAGCTAATAGGTTAATATTCTAAAATAAGGAGAAAAGGGCGTGCTAAAATAATTCATTTACACATCTATTTCGAATTTTGTTATCGGCATGATAGGTCTTTAAACCTTTGCACTCGAGGTCTCCGAAGCGGAGCCATTTAAAATTTGTCTTCAAACTCGAAGGCTCCGCTACGTAGACAATGCAAATAATTTTCAGTTTTTAATACATAAGGACATAAAGAAATCGTAAAAGCTATTTATAGGATATTTAGGTGTTGGTGATAAATGACTGTCGCGGCTCGCGGTGTTTTCCATTATTTATATAGTACGTTAATCTTTTAACATTGGCTATGTTTTATGGTTTTAATTCATCTTTTACTAACTCAATTGTACAATAATTTTGTTTACTAATTTAGTTAACTTGTCGGATTATCAATTCGTCCTGTAATCATTTATACATTAATCGAATATATACATCACTTCATGAAAATATATACATCGATATTTAAATCGATCCATTATGAGTTGTTTTCCCTCGTGGCAAACGACGCAAATACAAAAGAGACCCTGACATCGGCGTTTTTCCTCTAATGAAGCTCTCAAGGGAACGGGGGCAGATTTGGCCCCGTTGTTACAAAACGGTCATGAATGGTCCCTAATCTGCATAACGATGCCTCCCCTCCGCCTCTCCCCCCAAAGCATCCAGGGTTAGGACCTTTCTACCACTCCTGAAGAACAACGGGGAAGGGTAATGCTGAATATATTAAGGTGCAGTTTGCAGCTAAGGCTAATAGCGACTTTAAGGCCAACTTTAAGAGCCCTACTCTTCTTACTTTCCCTTTTAGCAGAAACCTGAAACTGGGAATTATTGGCTCGCTCTTGTTCCAGGTTCCTCCCCCCCCTCCCCCTCCTTCGCCGTTTTTTCCCCTACAAAGTGCTGAGATGGAAGATTGGAAAGGTAATATTTACAAATGGCTGAAACCGTTAGAACTCGGAGAATATCAAATAGATCTCTCCTTTTTTTCTTTTTACTCCCCTTTTGTAAGGAAGAGGCAGTGAATTATTTATTTTTCCAATTTATTCGTATCAACATAGTCCGGAATGATAAAATAAAGTAAAATTTTATAAAAAAATTCAGTAGAGATGTAACAACAGTGTTCTGACCGGATTGTAAAGGTTTATGGGAGTGTGTAAAGCTTGAGTTCGTGGTTTGGGATTTAGATTAAGTCTGTCATGAAAGCGACGGTAACAATCTACAGCTAATAGTCGGACGTAACAAACGTCGAGGTCGGTGTGTAAGGTCTCATAAGAAACTTAAAAGGGGGCATCTAAGATTTTCCTTTTTCCTTAGTACTTTTGATGGGAATGATTGTATAAATTTTATATTTTCGCATAAATTGTAAAAAGCAGACTTTTTGGTTGTTCTCCATTGTTCAATACCGTATGTTGAAAGTGGTTCATTTACCTCTTTGTAAACGGTTAATTTGCTAGTTCTAACAACTGTAAATGCTAACGTAACTTTCATGACTGACTTACAATAAATCTCTAACCAAAATTATTACCCATAAATACAAATAAACCCATAAATACAATATAAATATCTATTATATTAATAGAGAGAAAATTAATAAAAATAACTATTATAATTACTTGAAAAGCCTATCGATTAAAAAGCTAAAGAAATTTAAAAATTTGTTATACATCGAGAGATGAAAGACAATGGGCATTGTCGGATAAGGAAAAATCAGAGATATTTGCCGATCATCTGTCATTAGCATTCGCACCATTCACTGACTTTACAAATAATGAACATGAACCCTTAATATTATATAAAAGACTTGTAGACATATTAACAAAAACATAATTCCTGTGAGAGAGAGAGAGAGAGAGAGAGAGAGAGATTAAAACATCGAAGGGGACATTAAGCCTCAATTTAAAAAAAGAAATATTTTTTAGTGAAAAAGATCACGAATAAAGTGTTAAATTATAAAATAATCAAATCTGCTTCATTGGAGCGATACTAGAAAATAATTAGGTCTAGTCCACCGTTGGCCGTGACCGAACGGATTCAGTGATGGTGGTGCAGTCACCAATTTGGGCGGACCGCCATTCGACCCGGTCTGACTAAAACCGCTGGGACGGATCACTGTTGGAATTTATGGTCAGCTCCAGCGAGGCCAATCAAATCACCACCAAATAAAGGACCTCTCTCCAACCATTCTAGTTTGTGAATTCACTCCTCATTCCCAAAGCTATATCTAACTCTATATCTCCTAGCTAAATATATTAGGTATATATTTGTAAAACTACATAATAATGAAATAATAATTCTTTTTTCTTAAATCTAATAGGTCAAAAAATTATTTTAATCGGATAAAATTTTAAAAATTAATTTTCAACAGAAGGGGCCAGAACATGGGGCCCGCATGCCTAAAGAAAAAAGAACGCTTACCAAAAGACTCAAACTTCTCTATCCACTATTTTAAAAACTAAAACCCCACACATACTTACTCAGGCCACAATTCTCACAGATATTCGGCGTAGCTAAAAATACTCACCTACAAAAACTTCAAGCGTTTCAATCAAAATTTTTACGACTTATTCCAAAAGCACCCTGGAACTTGACTAACAGATCTTTACATACAGACTTCTATCTACCAAGTGTCAACCAACACATAACGAAGCTTTAAAAATTATTTTTACTGATTTGAACGGACTTCCAACCAGCTTGATCAAGAATATGGCTGAGATACGCATGGATACGAGAAGAACAAAAAGTAAATAGTAACCAATCTCAGTTAACGGTCAAGAGTCCCTTAGTTATGTTCCCAAGAGAGCCTTAATTATGTTCACAAAACAACCTGTTTTAAAAAGGATGTATATAATATTATAAATAAAGACATTATTTTAATCTATTCTATCCTGATTTATTTATCAAATTAGGTGGTTAAGGTATAGTAGAATCCAACAAGAGGCGTGATCACGTGACTAAAACCTAAGATATGGTAGGAATAGTAGACGTGGTACTTACGGAGCAGACGGGCGCGCAGAAAAGTGTGCCAGAAGCCTCATTTTCATACTACTGTCATTATTTCCTATTAATTCCATCTCATTCCCTGATTGTCAGCACCTTGCTGAAATGTGCGAATTGATAATTCAAGTCCAAACATTAAAAATTTGAGTTTTCAATATATGTTTACATTTCAGAGCGCAATAGTAAAAAAAAAAAACTAATTTTTTTTTTTTTTTTTCTCTTCTTACATTGATTCGCACCTGTCAGCGATCGGCGACAATCAGCGAATTCGTGGTCCGCAGCAACGCATTAAAACGTATGGCATTAAGACATGAGGAAAGGAAGGTGCTCAGCAGCACCTCTTTCCGGGCTTGATACTAATTCAGGTGAGGAGGTCTCTCATCCAGCTTCTCTTCAGCCGCCTTCTAACAGGCATGTCTGCCGTGGCCATGCGGTTAATCAATCTGTTGTTGTGTCCTTCCAATTTAACAAAAAAGCGTGAGTAAAGCGTTCGTATGTTTTGTTGGATAGTCGGTTGTTGTAAGTCTGTATGTAGAGTTTGGTTACTTACGTATCTGGGAGCGTCCGTAATTAGTCTCAAAATTTTTGATTGGAAAGTTTGCAATTTTTGTAAGTGCGTCTTTTTAGCTGAGCCGAAAATTTGTGAGGCGTATGTCCAAATGGGTTTAAGTAAGTAGGTGTATGTATTCAGTTTTTGTCTGATTTTCAATTTAGAAGATTTAGAAAAAAGTGAGTAAAGTATTTTTAAATGTATGTTAAGTGTCTTTTTCTTCATTTTGACATGTGGTCATCCTTCTGTCGAACAGAAGTCCAAGGTAACGTACAGTGTCTGTCTGTGGAATTTGGTCGTCGCCGATGAAAACTGGGGGGCAAGTATCTCGTCTGAGTGTGAAAGTTATATGTTGTGATTTATCGTGATTTAATTTCATTTTCCAGAGTGAAAACTAATTTTAAATTTAATTTGTCGTTCCACCATATTTCTTGATGTTGTTTTACTGATTTATTTATTTTAGAAATAATTTCACAAAAAAACATCTAACAATAACTTTGAAGTTAAAACTGTATTGGTTGGGCATCGAAGGATCCAGTGGTGTAGTGGTTAGCATAGCAACCTACAGTACTTAAGATCGCAGGTTCGCGTCCCGCCATGGCCCTGGAATTTTTCAAAAGGATCAGAAAATCCTTGGCTATTCCGTCCCTCAGATGGGACGTAAAATTGAGGTACTCAGCCTGTGCGGTGTATCGTTAAAGATCCCTATATCCTAATTATAGGTACCTTGATAGGCAAAGTTTAGGATTCCCACTAGAGTATCATCCAATTAGCCTCAGTGGCATAAATTGACGTTAAACATACTAGCAAACAAATAAATATATATCAACTAGCTAGGGTGACCGGCTTCGCTCCGGTAGTTCTTTGATAGTTTTAATAACAGAAAAACTTTAAAATTAAAGGAAATATAGAACAAAATTAGCACCTTCTTGAAAATTCGGTTTTAACTTGGTATCAATATTCAGAAGACTTGAGATCTGCAGAGCCCAAATAAGGAACCCTGCATAATTTACAGGGTGTTGAAAATGGTAAATGAACAATTAATTCTTCTGCAATTTTGTCGAGTTATGCATCGTTTTTGATGGTTTCTGTGATTCTGAATCCTATAAGCCCATTCCAAGCAGTCAGTAGATAATAAGTTATTAGATTATAGTTGAAAAATCTTGTATCTCAGTTAAAAAAATTATATTTCGAGTAAAACTTAAGTGCCTACTACTATGATGGTCCTATTAGATACAAAAGTATAGAAACTACCGAAGTTTCATTATTGGAGTTAGTCGTATTGTCAACTGGAATGGTCATCATATATATTAATCAAACCAACTTCTTTTTCATAACTACAATAAGAGCACTTCAAATTTTCATTTTCGATTTGTATTTAGTCAATTCATCTCTATTTTTATGTCTGATTTTTTCGCTCACTGAACTACTAAGAAATGTTCACTCATATTGCATTAAATTTATTTAAGTTTATATTATATATAGATTAAATGTAATGTGCTAATCATATGTTAGCCTTCTTCTGATAAAACCAGTTGGTTTTCTAATAGATTGCAGAGATGTAAAATCATTATTTTATTTTGAAAGCAAAGGAGAAACTAATTATTTTCGCTTAGTTTTTTAGTAATTTAAAAAGAACAGCTGAACAAATACATAACCTTTACAATTGAACTGGATGAATGAACAATAAACATTGAGTGAAACGCACCCTAGCGCTTCCTGGTAGCCTGGAGCTCGAACTAAATTTTTCATTCATAAACTCGTATCTCATTCTCAGAGAGGCTAATTAAATGGTGCGAGAGGCTTAAAATTCCAGTCCTTTTTTCTTCAATTTTACACTCTTAAGAGAAAAACGGAAACCTTCTTCTCCGTTAGGGGTCATATGGCTAAAATAAGACATAATTTCCTTAATCCTACTTGGAGTCGTTTTTGAGCCTTTTCGGCACGCACATTGTACACTTTGCTTTATAATATATATTGATTATTGCCAAAAAAAAACAATCACAAACGAAACAATTTAATTGAAAACAGTATTTAGAATATGCGAACAGAAACAATTACTGGCTGAATAACTCTTTTCATAAGGTTCCAAATTAAAAACAGGTGTGAGCCTTGTTCATATTTAAATTGTTCCATTAGCATAACTGGGCAGAACACATGTCTCTATTTCTTCCTCCGAATTTTAACGAGGTGGCTTTCGTTCGGTAGAAAACAAAAAAAAATGTATAAAGGAAAGCTAAAAGTGACTAATTAATATTCATAAGGGATTCATTTATTCGCTGATAATATGGAACATGTTATTTAACTTACTTGTTATTGTTATTTAATTAAATTTTGGACCACACAAATAATTACTTTACTAGCTAGGGTGCCCGGCTTCGCTCCGGTAGTTGTGTGGTAGTTTTAATACCAGAAAAACTTTAAAATTAAAGGAAATAAGAAACAATATTAGCACCTTCTTGAAAATTTGGTTTTATCTTGGTATCAATATTCTGCAGACTTGAGATCTGCCAAGTCCGCCCAAATAAGGAACCATGTATAATTTACAGGGGGTTGAAAATGGTAAATGAACAATTAATTTTGCTGCAACTTCGTCGAGTTATGCATCGTTTTTGATGGTTTCTATGATTCTGAATCCTATAAGCCTATTCCAAGTAGTCAGCAGATAACTAGTTATTAGACTATAGTTGAAAAATCTGGTATCTCACTCTAAAAAATTATATTTCGAGTAAAACTTAAGCGCCGTCTACTATCCGCCCGTAACTTGAACGGTTTCTGCATATCTCGAATCTTACTACTATTACAAAGTGAAAACCAAAATTTCTTGAAGGCACAATTTTTTCATCTTATTTCTTTTTATCTTGAACTAGGGGAGATGATAAAATCTTGAATGCTGTTATTGGAGTTAGTCGTTTAGTCAACTGGAATGCTCATCATACGTAGTAACCAAACCAACTTCTTTTTCATAAATACAATAAGAACACTTCAAACTTTTTATTTTCGATTTATAGTCAGTCAATTCCTCTCTTATTTTATTCGCTCACTGTACTCATATTGCATTAAATTTACTTAAGTATATATTATATATAGATTAAATGTAATGTGCTGATCATTTATTAGCCTTCTAATGAGAAAACTATTTTTTTAAGGAATCCAGAGATGTAAAATCATTATTTTATTTTGAAAGCAAAGGAGAAACTAATTATTTTCGCTTGATTTTTTTAGTAATTTAACAAAAACAGCTGAACAAATATATAACCTTTACAAACTGAACTGGATGAATGAACAATAAACATTGAGTTAAACGCACCCTAGCGCTTCCTGGTTGTCTGGAGCTCGAACTAAATTTTTCATTCATAAACGCTTATCTCAGAGAGGCTAATTACATGGTGCGAGAGGCTTAAAATTCCAGTCCTTTTCTCTTCAATTTTACATTCTTAAGAGAAAAACGGAAACCTTCTTCTCCGTTAGGGGTTATATGGCTAAACGACGACATAACTTCCTTAATCCTACGTGGAGTCGTTTTTGAGCCTTTTTGGCACGCACATTGTACACTTTGCTTTATAATATTTATTGATTATATAAATTACCTAATTATATTATTGATAAGTTTGTCTATTTGAGAGATATATTTAGGATAGAGGGCTACTTTTGAGTTACGTTTAGTACCAGTGGTTTGATCATTATTGATTATTTTTGATCAAGGAATATTTTCCTTAGTCACACATAGTTTGTAAGTACTTAGTAAAATTGAGAATGCAGTTGAAAAAGTTATATGCAAATTGATTGATTTTGGGACACACATACTGAAGCTCCAACTTCGCCATGCCTTCCCCATCAAAACATTTTAATTTCGTGCACAGGACTTAATCCTCCAAAAAAATGTATCAAAACGTTTCGAAAAAAAAATTATGTACTTTGTAAAAATTAATTATAAGGGATAAACGTATAGCACGCCGAAAAGAAGATGGTTAAAGCTCAAAGTATACCAATTTTGAGTAATGAATATACCATATTCTCTAATGGAGGGGTTGATCGTCTTAACGCAGGTAAGTAGTACTTGTACAGGTAAGTAGGTAAGTAGTACTGCCCTAATAGTGGAGTATTTGTGATCGAAGATTATTTCCCCTAGTCGTATGTAGGCCCAGACTAAAACTTTAACATGCAACAGTTTTTGATTTGTAACTATGTTCTTGCCGACGTGCGATTTCTTAAAATTATCATCTAAAATGCATTGAAGTTTTTAATCGTAAAACTGTTTATTTATTTTGCAAAAGTGTTTATATAGTGATTTTGAACTGACGTAAAAGACGAACCAAAACCATTGACAAGATTCCTAGATTAAAAGTTATTTTTTGTTTTTTTTAATTCATTTGTTCTAGACACAAAAAGAAAAATAAGCCTTTAGATTACTTTACTAAAATTCGTTGAACTTTAACAGTTTATTTTTTATCAGGAATTTGTAGCGATGTTTCAACGATTGTGCTGTTCACCCATAATTTCTTTCACGGATTTTTTCCCATTGTCGAACTCGGCATAACTTTTCCGCAGCGGACATTCTACCAAAATATCTACAGACAGCTGTGAATGTGGCATATATTTCAAACACATCAATTCGGCGGTGTATTTTTTTCAATTACATTTCACCTCTAAAGTTTACGGTTATTGAGGTTTACTATAGAGTAGAGTAGGTTTATTTTTTACTTATTAATGAGTTTATAGGGACAACTAGGGGCTCAATGGGAAACTACTGAACTATTGTGGTCAAGGACACGAGTTCGAATCTAGCTATAGCAAAATACCTTTAACATTCTATCTTTAATATTCCGTCAAAGATCGTCTCCGAGTGGCCGATGACTCTCTTTTGGCACACCCAGCCTTTATGAAGTGGGTACTCTTAATTAGAAAATTAACGAGGAAAGCTGGCGGTTGAGGTGACCACGATTAAATCACCGCTTTGGACGAAAACTGTCAAAGAAACAGTAGTTTCTTAAACAGAACTGAACATTAACGGGTGTTCGCTCTACCTCTGGTTAATTAGAGCGAATAAAAAAAAAAACTTTGTGACCGTCTTCAACAAGCTTTTATTTTAAACTGAATTATTTACAATTTTAACATATGTTTTTCTTTATTGTTTTGTTTTTTATTCTAATACAATTTTCTTAACATTAAAAATTAAACAAACATTCTCCCTCCCCAGTAGCGTCTCGTACGAGTCGCTACTCACGCAGCGGGAGGAGGGCCGTGATAGGTCTTCTCAAGATTCCTTCCTTCGTCTTCACATCTACCACTCTTGTGAAGCCGTCCTTTCCGGGGTAGGTCGCCATGATCCTTCCTAACAGCCATTGACCTCTAGATTTGTGGTTGTTAGCCAAACAAACGATCTGGCCGACTTCAATTGATGATCCTCGCCCGAACCACCTTGTTCGCTTCACGAGTCCAGGCAGATATTCCCTGAGCCATCGACGCCAGAACATATCGGAAAGATGTTGGGCAAACTGCCATCTTTTCCGAAGGTTGGGAGTATCGTCGAGTCTCGTCCATGGTGAAATCCCACTACTCGTGCCAATCAAAAAATGATTCGGTGTCAGGGCCTCTTCATCATTTGGATCGTCGGAAACTACCGTCAAAGGACGACTGTTTACTAAATTCTCAGCCTCAGTAAGCAGCGTGGCAAGAACGTCTTCTCTAGGTGCCGTTGACTTGAGAGTGACTAGAAGTGCTCTCTTCACTGACCTAATAAGACGTTCCCAGCTTCCTCCCATATGAGGTGCAGCTGGTGGAAGAAAATTCCATTGAATGTTCCTAGCTGATAGTTCGTTTCCTCTCTTATTTTGATCGAATTTGCTTAAAAATTCCTTGATCACCCTATCTGCTCCTCGGAAATTTGTTCCGTTGTCCGACCATAAACGTGCTGGGCAACCTCTTCTACTAGCCATTCTTCTTATAGCGAGCAGCGTGCAGTCAGTGGTCAAATCGTTGACTAGTTCAAGATGCACTGCTCTTGTTGTCAAACAGGAAAATATTGCACCATACCTTTTCTCAGTGGTACGCTTCACTGTCACGTACAGAGGTACGAAGTAATCGAGACCGACATTTGTGAAGGGTCTTGAGTGATGATCGAGTCGGTCTTGAGGTAAAGGTGCCATCGGCTGTTCGAATGGTTTCGCTCTTTCCCTAGCACAAATTAAACACCTGTGCCACGAGCTTCGAACAGCTCGTCGCAGTCCCATAATCCAGTACTTTTGTCGGAGTTCATTAGCCACAAATTCTTGACCTTGGTGTCTTGCTAGTTCGTGATAAAAATCGACCAGAAGTAAAGTAAATTTGCTTCGTGGATCAAGAATTACTGGCCGTTTGGTGTCATTTTGAACTTCTTTCCTCCTGTCAATGCATCCTCCTACACGCAGCACACCTCTGGCGTCCAGGAACGGCGAAAGTCTGTACAATTTGCTGCTTCTACTAACTGGATTGCCTTTCTTGAGGTCTGATATTTCCTGTTCGTAATGTTCTTTCTGGACTTGACGCCACCACATTTCTTCGGCTTCATGCAATTCCTCCACAGATAGGGCTGCTTCTCTTCTGTGTTCCCTATTGCTTTTACAATTACTTATGAAGCGAATTAGCCATGCCGTGGTACGCACGAGCCTCAAGAATTTCGAAAATCTCTGAATATTTGGTAGGCCAGCACTGGAATCATTTTGACATATAGTAACTAAATTAATCTGCTCCAATACCTCTATTTCTATATTATCAGAGCTATCATCCCTACACTTAGGCCATTTTTCCTCACCAAACCATAGGAATTTGGGCCCCTCAAGCCAACAGGATGACATTTTAAATTGTCCCTTACTACCTTTGACCCACCTCCACTGACTGACCTCCGAATTTTTGTATATTGTAACCCCGAATATTGTAACCCCGTTACAACTGAAAATTATTTTTTTATGCATTTTTTATTTATTGATTGAAATTTTGTCTAATTGATAAGAGATGAATGTTTGAAAATAAAGACATCTTATGTACCATTTTTCTTAAATGACCTATACATGTGATATACATTATCACACCAAGTAATAATATACCATATTATTTATTTATTTCAAAGTAAGTAAATGTTTATCATAGTAATACAATAAGGAAGGAAGCCCTATTTATAGAGACATTAACCGGCTGAGGTAACTTTAAGCCGCGCATTAGAATCCATTGGAAGATAAGGAGGGACGTGACCGAGGGGTGGGGGGGTAGGTGGGGGTTGGGCGAGGGTAGGCGAGGGGTAAAAGCTACCATTAGCATGTTAAATAAATCTCTATTTAACATACTAATTGCAGATGTGCGACCTGCCTTGCTCCTTGGTATCTCTCCAGCATTTTTTTTTTTTTTCACTTCTATTTAACATTATAGTCATATTTATTTATATACTTACAAAGTCTATGAAGGAAGCCAGGATAAATTAAAAACATACATTTGGAATCTTGAAGTCAAGGGGCTCCGTGTGACATCTTTGAAAAAAATGGAGTAGGATGAGAAATATTAAGAGAAAAAAATGTTGAAGTGAATTTAAATAAAGTTAAAAGTTAAAAACAAGTATGATGAAATCGGATGTATGAAAAAAATTAATTCCACTTCTCCTACCCACCCGAAACCAATTCATGAAAACATTTGGAATTAACTTTTTTATATTAACTCCTCTACCCTTATTTTCCTCGAGTGTTTTATTGCTTATTCTCCTATTTACGTAATCAAAGGATATAGAATTTGGTATTAGTCCGGGAGCTGAAGGCCAAAAAGGAAATTTTGATTTGAAGAAAATTTTTGATCATATTGGTTAAAAGTACTCATTTCATAGACAACAAATGTGAACGTATGTCACCTCAGATCGGTTGCCATCAAATTTTATAGGCCAACAAAATCGTCATTTTTTCAATTTTTCGCTAACTCAAAAATGATTTATCGCAGAGGAAATTGTATTCTTTCCAAAATAAAAAGGCACTAAATTTTGCGTCGAATGAGGTTACTATATGAATGAAAACGTGTTTATTTTAAAATCCATAGTACAAATCATTAAATAGAGAAATTGACAAAACACATAGACAATGGAAAATTCCGTCTGTCGAGTTCTGTGTTTCAGATTTTGTAGTTATAAATAAATACTATAATACACATCAATGTTTTACAAAATCATAATAAATAATTAATAATTTAACACTAAATAATAATCATAATAAATATAATGAATACAATATCATAATAAAGAATATGAATAAAAATAAATAAAAAGGTTGCCCCAATGATCCCCTACCTGCTAATCCATTGAGCTCTTTTCAATGTGGCCTGCTGGACATAACAGCTAAGTGCTATTCAATTGCTTCCAATTAATAGAGCAAATAATTAATCTGGTGTACGAACCTCCCTCCCGAAATATTTTTTCCTTAGTTCGCCATAAACATGGCAGGTCCCCAGGAAGTGACACGTGTCTTCTTTCTCCCCTCCATGGCATACTGGGCAGTCATCTTTACTTTCGTTATCCCATGGTTTTACGTTTAAATTTAACATTTCGGTTCGACTGCGGAAGATGGTCCTGATAACTGTAATATCATAACGGTCATCGAGCTACGGCGAAATAGTGCCTGCTGTGCATAAGCCCGCGTAGATATAAAAACGCGAATGGATGCTTTTTCTAGGTTTCTTTGTTTTTCTTCTTCCTCTATCCCCTGACTGACTGAGGTCAGTAGACCGCCGCAGGTCTACCACATTTAACAGGTCGAGTTTAATTTTGAAACAATCCTCAAACTCCAAACACTTCCGATACCAATATACTTTCTTATTAATTACTTCTTTCGCGAGGATGCGAGGTAATCGACAGTCCGGCATATCCAGAACCTTCAAAATGCATTTTAAGCGTGTAGGAGTATATGGATGCTATTCCTGTTTCGTGGCCCAATATATATGTTGGTGCGAATTGCGGGAGAAACAATAACTATTTTATAAAATAACGTTTGAACTTCTCCAAAACATCATATGAATCGAAACCCCAAGCCTGCCCTGCATAACTAACCACTGCCCGCGATATCGACTTATATATTTCTAGTTTACTCGAATAGGGTATATTTTTGTTAACAATGAAGTTCCTCCAAGTTGAATTCAAACCAAATTTGAGGTTACTATATAAGACGCTATAATATTAAAAATATAATGATATATCTGAAGTTTTAATCGGTTGAGTGGTTCATAGTGGTTCATGGTCGGTGCATCAAAAATCTGTATTTTTTACGATTTTGGTGAAAACCGTGTTCCAACCCCTCTAACTCCAAAACACCTAGTTTAAATGAAAAATGGTTTAGATAGAAGTTTCTGAGCATCAAATTTAGCAGGAAATGAGCTCTGCACACATAACATTAGCTAAATCCTGGGGACAGTACAAATCAAAACGTGAAATTATAAGTAGTGCTTACTTCCTTCTAAAACTTTGAAGTATCAGGGGATTTGATAAAATATTCATAAAAATAACTATTTAGACAGGTAGGTAATTGGCAGAATTTATCTTTTATTTTAACACATGGAAGATGGTTGTTTAATTAGTTCAAAATGGTTAAAACTTAAAATCCGAAGTCTTAGCAGGAAGTAAGCACTACTTATTGGCTTTGTTCGCCGATAAAATTTGATGGCAACCGATCTGAGGTGGGAGACGTTCACATATGTTGTCTATGAAATGAGTACCTTCAGCCTATAAGATCAAAACTTTTCTTCAAATCAGGCACCTTTTTGACCCTCGGCTTTATTATATAGCCGTTGTTGATTTACAAATGGTTGTAGCTAACACGACTTATAAATAAAAAAAAACTAACACTAAAAATAATAAAATTTTTATAAACTATATTAAAAGTCAAAGACCGAATTGAGATTTTAGAATAATGAAATAAAATTAATCTTGCTGATCCACATAAGAATATCAAACTTTAACTTTGCTAAATTTGCGCAAAATAGGAAAAATCCCCTTGTATTCTATTTAAGATATTATCTGAAATATGTAGTAATTGCGTAATGTTTTGCAGTTCAGTGAATCTGCAAGCCTTATGATACACTCACATAAGTTTAAGAAAATTCGAATATTTATTAGTGTGTAATAGTCAACTATTTTCTTTAAGATTAGGATTTTCTTTATTTGGGGAGTTTAAGTTTCGATCCAAATATGTGAAATTTTGTCATGGCTAAAATAACAGATATATGAGCAACATGTAAATTGTATATGCTAGAAGATGGGATTAATTACGAATAATAACAATAAGAACCATGTTAACCAGCTACTTATCGAATATTCACATATAATTTTACTATATTTTATTTAATTATCAAATTTGTTAATTAAACGTTAACATTGAATTTGTTTTCCATTATTTGTTACTTCTTATTGATACTAAATAATTAATTATCATCCTCTAGCATAGATACTTTATATGTCGCTTATATTTTTGTCTTCATTTTAGCCCTGACGAAGATCCGCATGTTGGATCGAAACGTTGGCTCCCCAAATAAAAAATATTTGACTGAAATATCAATCATGGTAATCCTGCAAATGTGAATATGTTTAGGTTTGATTCGAATGTTCAGTTTTGATGAATTGTAAAATGGAAAGTATACTACTCAAAAAAAATGTAAAGTATACTTAGTCGTTAGTAAAGGATATTTTTTTTCGTTTTGGCAGATATCTGAGCCTTTAACGTTACGATTTTAAATTATAATAATCATATGAAAAACATCATATTATGAACACTTTTTACTTTCCTTACCTATATATGAAATATATAGTAAGGGAAAGTATTTCGTGAAAAATTTCGACTTCCGGTTTTCAACGGAAATACACGATTTAGGGTCCCCTGAGTCTAAATAACCAAGTCCCACGAAATGGTCTGTGTGTGTGAAGAGACTAGCTCAAAAACTATAAACAGTGCGAATCTGAAATTAGGAATTCATTGTTAGTGTATGCCCGCAATGTGACAGCAAAAATTTCATCAAAATTGGTCAAACGGAGGGGGTGCTATAATTAATAACTTTTACGTTTTTTCCGATTTTCTCAAAAATGACTCTAACGATTTCGATTAAACTGAGTATTTGATCTATTAATATGCCCAAGATATAGCTGTAAAAATTTCATCAAACTTGCTCAACAAGAGATTTTCACGTGTTTTTTCTTTTTTTATTTACTCAAAAACTGCTTTTTTTGAGCGACTCAGAAATAATTCGATGAATTTTGATTAAACTGGGTATTTGATGTATGTATATTCCCACGATGTGACAGCAAACATTTCATCAAAGTTGGTCAAACGGAGGGGGTACTTTATTTAATGAATTTCGTCTAATTTTTTCGGTTTTTTTTTTCTATTTTATCCACAACGGATCAAACGATGTTGATCAAATTCGTCATCTTTAATGAAAATTAGGTGTTCTTTAATATCAGGTAAGCTTTATCATTATTAAAATATTCTGAGGGGCCTTTAATGGGAAAGGGGCCTTTTTTGTTTTCCTATAAAGTACCTTTGTTTTGGTTTAAATGGAGAAATTAACTATCTCTCTTTACACCTAAAAATAAGAAATGTCTAAATGAAATATGAAAAAAATCAACTAAACCTATAGAGGAGAAAAAAATGAAAAATATTCCGTCAACTCATAAAACACGTTGAGCCCACGCATTCGGAGTTACACGCATTGTTCATAATTAAAGCCGTTCTGTTCATTTAATGGAAATAATTTGTTTCATGGTAACTATAAGAAATTTTCAACAACTACATAGAGAATTATAAAATCAGACGACTTGGAGTATTATGCTAGCATCGCCGAAGTATCACAAGTAAAAACTTTTATTTAATAATAAAAAAAATATTGATTTTTATAGATAAAATAAAAACTAAAGTAGAAATGAATGTAGAAAAATGTGTGACTGAGTGAGTTGCAAGTGAAAGTTGTGTGTTGCGCGCACGCACTAGATTTTTTTGATAAAATATAAGCCTGTGTGTTTTCCTGGCTTGGAGCAGTTCAATACTTATGGACTGGGTTTGTGTTTATATTGAGATGGAAATTATATTGTCGTCGCTTTTCAACCCTTCCCTAACTTTTCCTTCGTATTTCCCTCCTTATTGTGTGACGCTTCCTATACTTCTTCCATCTTTTGTTAAATACATATATTGTATTATTTAAAATCTTTCATATATATTTAAATAGGAACGGAGGAAATGGAATGGAAAATGGTAGGAAAAGTCTTTTATTTTTTTCATTTCTTACACCTTCCCGCACCGGGGGGTTACAATAATACAAATAACGGAATAATAAGACATACAATTTATATCTAACTAATTGTAAATTGTAACGCCTTAAAAAACAGTAGTAGATATGTAGATTAATTTTTTTTTTTAAATACGAATTTCTACCCAAAATTCGTTTAAACATTTCGTTTTTAATCACCATTAATAGTTTATTTGAGCTTGCTTGGAAAGTATGCATAGTTGATTGATCACCTTGAACCGAAATCATTAAGTGTTCAAAGTTTTATATCTTCTTGAAAAATTAAGGAATCTTCGAAAATGCCTACTTTAAAAACCGAAAAAAGTTCCAAAAACACAATGAAATTTACTATTTTTTTAAATGATAAAAATGAAGTCTAAAGAAATAGAAGGATTTAAAAATAAAGAATGAATAAAATTACACTTTTATCAGATTTTAACAGACTTTTATTTTATTTTGATTTAGACTTTTATCAGATATATTAACTTTTATCAGACCGCAAAAAATTCCACGATTTTTTTTAAAAATAAAACCCTTCTTTTTTTTTCTTTTTTTAATTTAGGTTACCTCAGTATCCATGCACTATACAAATCATCTCCTAATGGAAAAAAATGCTTTTACATTTAGAAAAATATAAATAGAAGTATTTACTAAAAATATATGTATACCATTAGTGAAATTCTTTTTTTTTTTATCTTACAGTGTAAATATTTTTTAGGTATTTAATTTGATAAAATTCTTGACTTTATGCCTACTCGACTTTCTCTTTTTATTTGGTTGTTTTACATGGTTATATACATGTTATACATGGTCATGTACATGGTTGTTATATAAAAATAATTCATCACATGTTTATATATGATATATAGACAAATAAATTATTGTATGAATGAATATCTTTATTGCTTTTAAGAATTCTTATAGCAACAAGTTGGCAAATATTTACGTGTCACATATTAGATATTTACTGTATATGCTGGTTGACCGGCACTATTTAAAAGTTGTGCAACACCTCTAAGCAATGCGGGTTCCTCAATTATCATCTCGGCGCCTTAACATAAAGCTGAAATATATGTTTTCCAGATCAAACCTACCTTCATTAACAGGTGTATCCATAATCAGAAATACAATAATATATATTTTGAATCTTTATATTTGTATTCCAACCGGAGAAAGTAGTGACAATCAGCAAATGTTTTGTATATTTGTTTTAGTATCTTATTATTAAAAAAAAAAAAAAAAAAAAAAATGACGTGTGGGTAAGATCAAACCAATAGCAATAAAAAATTATAATTGAAGAGAAAAGACGATGGTTGGCAAACCGCGCATGTCATTCGGAAGACCCGGGTTCGATTCTCGGCGGAGCCAAGTCTTTTCTCTCCAAAAATAAATTATTGAAAATAATTTAAAAATTAGGTGGTTACCCACAAAAATGGTTAAATTAATATAAAATAATTCAACAATTGACGAACGTCAAGAGATTCCCAAAAATTGTCCACCTCCCGTAAATACTCGCAAAACTTGCGAGAGGTGTCAGTGAAGAGGAAGGATTTGGCACCGCTTGAAAGCGAGCTCCGTGGTGCAATGGTTAGCATAACGCGCATGTCACGCGGAATACCCGGGTTCGATTCCCAGCGGAGCCAAGTCTTTTCTCTTCAAGGCGTTTTTTTTTAGCATGAGGAAGAAATTTACCCATTAGCACCACTTTCCGGGTTAAATTAAAATTCAGATGAGGACCTCTTTCCTGTTATGTCTGCGCAATTTAACATGAAAGCTTGAATTGTATTAGGTCTTTGTCGATAAGTGGTTCTTGTACGTATTTATGTAATGTTTTGTTACTTACGTATCAGGGAGCATTAATTGATAAATCTTAATGGAAGTTCTCGTTCACTTATTTTCAGTCTTAAATTATTTTATCAGGAGGGTAAGGATGGGCCACGATTGAAGCCATTAATAATCGAAGCCGTCTGTATTCGGATTTTAATTAATAATTAACTTTCAGTTGTTAAAGTATTTATTTATTCATCAATTTGACAACCAAAAATGTTCAACTTTAGAATATAGATATATATATATATATATATATATATATATATATATATATATATATATATATATTGTTAAAGTATTTATTTATTCATCAATTTGACAACCAAAAATGTTCAACTTTAGAATATAGATATATATATATATATATATGTATATATGTGTGTGTTAATTATCAATTAATTTAATTAATGGTGATGAAATAATTTAATTTTATTTCCGAATGTATTCGAATACGCTTGAAATGATTAAAAATCACGAACAATACGCGTGTTTTTTCCACGAGAAAAATTCATGCTATGTTTGAGATATACTTTGCAATGAATTAATGTACTCGTAAAAAACGGTCACCGATTTATTTATTGACTACATACTCATTCCTATTATAAAATAACGTTCAATTTGACTTTCAATCATAAACAAAAAATATATTAAAGCAAAAAATAATTAAGATATGAATCAGGAAAAGAAGAGAACACAATCGGTAAACAGCAGCATTTACCGATTTCAAGCGTATTCGAATACATTCGGAAAAAATTTAAATTATTTCTTCACAATTAATTAAATTAATTTATAATTATTATTAATAATTATCATTGTGTTGCAATATATTCTTCTGATTATATGTTTTGATAATATTATCTTCTTCATCAAGAAAAGTACACTTCACACCTATTTCTGCATACAAACAATTAAAATTTTTTTTGGCCGTAAAATTGATGTATAAATTAATACTTTAATAACTGAAATTTAATCATTAATTAAAATCCTAATGCAGACAACTTGAATTATTAATGGCTTTAATAGCTTAAAGCTTTCAAAAGTGAACGGTGTAAAATCATATAATGTGAATATGGTAAGACATTAGGAGAGCGGATCGGGAGTGGAGCGGGACCTGAGCGATAGTGTGAATGGGGTAGAGCGAGAGCGGACCGGGAGCGAAACCGATAGTGTGAATAGGCCCTAAACATGACATAGTTCAAGAGGTTCTACATAGTCATGTTTAGGTGGCATTTCCATCATAGACATATAGTCCTACGTAATATACACCGGGTTGCTATAGGTGTTTTTTGTTAAAAATGTTGCTTGGCACTATTTTGCCCCAACCCCTTCAATTATTTAAATATAACTAAAGACTAATATTCATCGAATTATTTCTGAGTAGCATTCCAATAGCTCTGTCAGCAGCAGCCCCATCCCTGTTAGATCAGTTGTCATGAAAATGAGGAAAAAGTATATGTTGGTCATTATTAGATTGGTTTGTAGGGTTTGGCAACAAATATTTTTAGTGATGGTAATCATTGAACGATGTTTTCTCTATTTTAATGTGCCGTTACACAGTACGAACCTATTCCTCGAACAAGCTATCCCCCGAACCTTGTCGTACTAGCGTACCAAGAACAGCTGTTTCCACTGAGACGCGAACTCGAGCGGACAATGAGCGTTTGACCGCACTCATTAAAAAGACGGCTGACTCGGAACAAGCGTCTGTTCTGGCTTTTGCTTTACTCTAACTTATTATGGATAAAAGCAACTAGGTCTAGAAGCTTACCTTGACTAATTTAAAAGCGACACTAGTGCTACCCCCGAACACACAGGCGAACAGATCGAAAGCACCTGTTCGAGTTCGTGTCTTATTTAGATTAGCCGAACACTGTTCCGAACAGGCTGTTGGAGGGTGGTGTTCGCACAGTGTAAATGCACGTTTATGCATGTTGACGAACATTTGAATAGGTGCTCCCGTTTCCTCTAAAAACAATTCTAAATCCTAAATTCCTTAGGCAGGATGTTTAAAATTTACCTGTACTCAGTTGTATCTATTAGAATATGTCCCACTTAATTAATATAATAATGTAAGACTTACATGGGTTTAATTAATTTTTACATTATACTGCTTATGAAAATAATGCTTTCTAGCTAGCCTAGAAAGTGATCCATTACACTACTTATAGTGTAAAGGAAACATGTGTTTTCTTAACTGTACTAGTACATTAAGGCCCGCTTTCTCCAATATAGTTTAAACTTAGATTAACTTAAACCGGATTATCTTTAATCCGAGGTTTAAACTCTGATTCACTTTCTACAGCCTCAGTTTAGTTTAAGCTCGGTTTAAACCTAATCATATGAAGGTTATTATGTTTTTTAAAAGGTTGGTACATATTTGTTTACATTTCCTTTTTGAAACTTCTATGGAAAGAGAAGGTAATGTAAGGGTTATGAAAAGATTGTTAATACATATTATTTTGTTTTTAACAAAAAAGTAAATAAGGTAAAAGTGTTCTATAAAAATGGAGCAAAAAGAAGTAAAAACTTTTCTCAGTGTGAAATTAACGTTCTTCTGGCTCTTGTGGAAGAGAAGAGAGACATTTTTGAAACCAAAAAACAGATTTCGTCACTGTCAAAGAGAAGGAGGATGAATGGAAGAAATTGGCGAATAAATTCAATGAAACGAGCGGTGCTGTTTTCAGAGATTTAATTCGTATGTTAATAAAATGTTCTTTATAATATGATATTACTAGCTGTATACCCCGGTTTCACCCGGAGAATTTCAATTTTTAAATCTATAAAATAAGACTTTTATCGACTCAAACAGTCGATTTTGTAAAAACCAATGTAAAGCGAGATCAAAACGATTATTATAACAATAAAGAATATACCCAGAGATCAGCTGAAGTTATGTAATTTTAATATGGACGGGTGTTCGCACCTAGTCTGAAAGAACCACCGAGCGAAATTTGGAGACTTTAGGACAAACGGTATGGATCCCTTTTAAGAACAAACAGAATTTCACCTTTATATGCATAGATTATAGCTGTATATCCCGATTCCACACGGGGAATTTCATTTTTCTAAAGAAACGGTCGATTTCGTAAAAAAAAAAAAATTGTAAAGTGAGATCATTATGATTTTTATAACAATAAAGAATATGAGCTGAAGATCGACTGAAGTTATGCAATTTTAATATGAACAGGTGTTCGCACCTGGTCTGAAAAAACCAATGAGCGAAATTTGGAGAATAAAGATTTTCAGCTGAAGATCGGCTGAAGTTATGCAATTTAAATGTGGACAGGTGTTCGCACCAGGTATCAAAGAATCACTGAGTGAAATTTGGAGAATAGAGAATATCAGCTGAAGTTATGCAATTTTAATGTGGACAGGTGTTCGCACCTGGTATCAAAGAATCACTGAGCGAAATTTGGAGAATTTAGGACAAACGGTATGGATTTCTATAAAGAACAAACAAACAGAATTTCAACTTTATTTATATAGATTATGCCAAGAATAATAATAGCCTCTATTACATATCATAATTATTTTTCAAATAATGTTGAACCTTTTTACTATTATTATCATTTTGTTTAAATAATAAATGATCTAAGTTGAGCGATATATAATGATTATAGCTTAATAATAATAAAATTACATCATTACGACATATTCAAGTGAAACATAATTTACAACATAACCTAGATATTAATTATGAACCAATTTCAATAAAAATAATGCACGTTGAGAAACATTTTTTTCTCATCGCAATTCTACTTCACTGATTTAAGATATTCCGAACATATTCTTGGATTAACTGATTGCGTCTATTGATGCGTCACTTTGGCAACAAAAACACATAATCTTCTTCCTCCATGTCATTTAAAATTTCAATTATGTATATTTTCCATTTTTATATTCAGTCAAGTGCAAAACAATAATTCTTGAGAAACACGAACGAGTATGTTATCACACAAAATGTTTGTTTATATTTTGCAGTTTAAACCTAATTCAGAGTTTAAACCGGAAAAATGAAGGATTAACTTAATCTAAGTTTAAACCAAGCTTAGAGGTTAAACCGACTTGAAGAAACTCACATCTGGTTTAAACCAAGAGATAATCCGGATTAAATTTAAACTCGGTTTAAACTAACTTGGAGAAAGCGGCCATTAGTCTTAAAAAGCTTACTAACCTTTTTATCACTTCAATTTAAATATGTCTGAAGTTAGTGCTGTTAATATAGTTGATATTCCCAAAACTATAATTGATCAAGGAAATGAAGCTACCGAAGAACTTCCTTCAAAACCACAACACATGTGACACACGATACGAATGTGCATATAATAATAAACAGGAATAGAGACAAGTTGATGAAGTATTTAGAGACGATCCATTTTTTTTTCGGTTGGCGCATTAGGCCTAATGAGACCTTTGGCCGCGCAGTGTGGTCTTCTTACAGACATTTGTGTTGCTTGCGGGAGAACAAACAGCCTGGAGGGGGTAGCCCAAACCTCACGTTGCTTTAAGCCATGGTCACCATGGTGCAGCGGCAGACTGCCCATAGCTCCATAACCAATCCCATTGGGGCCAATTTTTGCAGTGTCATTCCCACCGATGCACAGTGGGACGAATCGCCAATCTAGGGGGAAATAATTCTGGAAGCGACTTATTTTATGTTAATTTTTGTAGAAAATTGCATTTAAGCATGAATTAATAAATAAAAGTCAAAATAGTGGTTTTTGGCAATAGTCATTAAAAAAAAAAAAAAAAAAAAAAAAAAAAAAAAAAAAAAAAAAAAAAAAATTAAAAACTAATATAAAATTATTTAGATAAATTGTAAATAATGGAGTAATTCTATTTATATTTCTTTATTCAATTTTAAATTATTCAAAAAGAAAAAAAAACATATTAACTATAAAATAACGTCAAATACATTTTTAAAAAATTATATATTAAATTCTAATATCGAAACGTAAAAAAAATTGTTTTTTATTTCATTTTCATATCATATCATCTGAATCTGATGGATCTGAATCCATCCATCTGAATGCATACATCCGGCGACTTCAATACAAATATTCTATCCAATTCTCCCAAAAAACAGTTCATTTTAGACCTGGTATGTTCCCTGAACCTATTTATTGTTCGTTTCGACTCGAGTAATCATGCCTAATCTTTCCTTGCTGATATCGATCATATTTTCGAGGATTTTATCAACAACTAGTAACATACTCATAAAATCTGTGAGCGACGACTTAGCCATGACTTAATACGTATTTTCAATGATCTTTCGAATCCTACTTTATTTCTAAAATATATATCTTGGAAAAACCTAGATTACCTGACATCAGATGAAATAAATCTATCCCTTGATCTACTATCCCGTTGTATAGGACCCATCTATTCCTATGAATCAATTGACGACTTGGTATAATGCCTTACATCCAATCTCATTGCCATCCTAAAATAAATTGAACCCCTTAAAACTTGTACCCTCAGATGCTCCCTAGTCCTTGGAATTAACCCAGATATTCGGAAAGTATTGAAGAAAAGGATGATTCTAGACGTACCGGAATTATCGTCCGGTATCTTACGGTATTCATTCTAGACCTGGTATGTTCCCTGAACCTATTTATTGTTCGTTTCGAGTCGAGTAATCGTACCCAATCTTTCCTTACTGATGTCGTCCCCCACCACTACACCACAAAATAAAGAGTTTTTTAATATTTACCTATGCGAGAGGTAATTAGATAGGAAAGAAAAAAAAAAAAAAAAAAAAACACCGTACCATACATTAGCAGGAATAAGAAATGCGTAATGAAAAATTTGTAATTATATAATGTTGATTGTATTCTGTGAAAATATCTGTCTATTTATCTAATTTGTTATAGATTTTTAGTTATCGCATTTTTACTAACAATAATTAAATAAGTAGTAGTTTAAAGTAAGTAACTTACTAAGTTGACTACTGGAAATAAAGAAGAGTACATCACACTTAAAAAGCCTAATAAATATAAACTTACTTGCCGAATCGTCTTCCATACCGTGGTATAAAATTTTTTCCAAAACAATATGAAATTCGCTGATCTATGTTGCCGCTTCATCAATAAGATGTTCAAATTATCTGACTTATTGTGACGAGTGTGGCGTGTTTATTCTTTTGTTATTCCGTTGGTATTTGTTTTAAGGAATTAATGGTTTGTAGATACCTAAGGTATACTGTTGTTTTCATGTTTTATTTCTTTCTTATTCCTAGAAAGGAAAAAATCTTGCTATTTGCTTTTAATTGTTGTACTTATGGTCATCGAATCTCGTTTTTTCATAGCTTCGGAGATTACCGTAGTGTATTCCAATGAAACTGGTTTACTATATATCTATAAATTTCATTAGCACCTCCGTATTGCCTCAAAATGTTAAAAATATAGGCTCTCAACAATGAGAGATTTATAACTTTAAAAAAAGCGCACACCTTTATTAGCAGGTATTAGCAGTTCATAATGAATACTTTATTTCTATATAGTGTGGACTATATTCTGTATAAATATCTCGGTGTAGATCGGTGTAGATTTTTAGTAACCCCTTTTTTTATAAGAAACAAATATAGCTTATCGACTATTGAAAAGAAAGGAGGATACTCTGTATTATATCCACATTTAAAGAACCAAGAACTTATATAAACATAATTTCTGAATCGTCTTCTATTGCCTAGCATAAATTTTTTTAAAAAAAACACGATCCATTCTATGATTCTATTGATTTTACAATATAATTTGGAAATACGCTGACTATGCATTATGAAGGAACTACCGTATTCAAACCCCCATTATTCTGTTAATACTTGCTTAAAATGATTAATAATTTGTAAATGCCTTAGCTAGACTATTGTTTTCAAGAGACCGACAAGATTTTTTCATTTCGTTGATGTTAACTATTTCCGCCAAGATTGGCGATTCGTCCCACTGTGCGATGGTGTGAGACCCCAGCTCTCTCGGGTTCAAGGACAGTGACAAACTGGTCTAGATCCAAGGATTATGGTTGCTCAGAGTGGTTCTTTCATACCAGGTGCGAACACCTGTCCATATTAAAATTGCATAACTTCAGCCGATCTTCAGCTGATATTCTTTATTGTTATAAAAATCGTAATGAACTCGCTTTAGAATGTTTTTTTTTTACGAATTCGACCGTTTCATTTGAAAAATGAAATTCCACGGGTGAAACCGAGATATACAGCTATCTATATTAATAAAGATGAAATTCTGTTTGTTTTTTCCTTATAGAAATCCATACCGTTTGTCCTACATTCTCCAGATTTCGCTCAGTGGTTCTTTCATACCAGGTGCGAACCCCTGCCCATATTAAAATTGCATAATTCCAGGCAATCTCTGGGTATATTCTTTATTGTTATAAAAATGATCTCGCTTTACATTGGTGTTTTACGAAATCGACCGCTTGAGTCGAATAAAAGTCTCATTTTATAGATTTAAAAAATGAAATTCGCAGGGTGAAACCGGTGTATACAGCTAGTAAAAAACAAATTAAATTTAAAGCTAATGAATTAATAAATTAAAATTAAATTTAAATGGACGACTGACTTGGAAAGACCATGTTAAACGCAAAAGAAAAGAACTGAACCAGCGGTACGGACTTCTTTCAAGGCTACTTGACAGACGATCAAAATTATCTATGGCAAATAAATTAACCGTTTACAAAGTACTTCTTAAACCACTTTGGACTTACGGTATTGAGCTATGGGGAACAGCCAAAAAATCTAATATACGACTCATACAGTCATTCCAATCTAAAATACTAAGAAAGATCGTAGATGCCCTATTTTATGTCACTAATGAGACCTTACACACTGACCTTGACATTCCTTACGTCGAAGAAACAGCCATAGAGCGCTACCGTAACTTTCATGACAGACTTACTCTAAATTCCAACCTACTAACACAAGCTCTACACACTCCCACAAACCCTTATAATCCGCCAAGAAGATTGTTGAGGCGTTGGCCAAGAGATTTTCTGCATTAAACAGATATCTTACAGTTTTCTCTTACACTTGTCAACTTATTTGATTTTGATTTATTCTTGTATTTCATTTGTTTGTTAATTTCTTTCTTTTGTGTGTGTTTGTTTTGTGTTTTGTGTTTGTTTTTTTGTGTTTAGTGTTTTTCATTCTTTCATATTATAACTCATGTAAGCATATTTGCTTATTACGCAAGTAGATGGCAAATTTAATAAAAATGTCTCAAGTTAACCCTCTGCACGGAACACCGGCCTCTGGGACCGGTATAGTTTCGAATTTGGGTTGCAGAGCACGCAAGGTGTAGCGCTTCGCCCTCCTCCTCTAAGGGAGTCTCACTACACCATCAGACAGCAAGCAGACACTATCAGCGTCCGAATTTTTCGTCCACGTGGTCATCCAGCCCCGCCTTTCTGTCACCTACTGGGTCTCCTAGACCGGTGTTCCCTCAAGAAGGTAATTTCTTACCGGTCTGACAGACCGTTATTCCTGTAAATGTGTATAAGTCACCTGGTCTCAGAGACCCCTCTTCCCTTTAACGTCCGTATGAACGTATGAGACCGGTGTTCCTAATTACGTAAATATTGGAATGATTATTGTTTTTAGTATTTTTTTTATTCAAGAGCAATAATTCTACCGTGTACAAAGGCTTTGTGTAATTTTTTTTGATTTTTCAACATGAGTGGAGTACCCAGCAACTTTTCTTCACGTACAAGAAGAATTGTACAACTAGCATTAGCTGCAGATTCAGATCAGGAGTCAGATGTCGTCCTCGACTTAGAGGACTCTTACGTTCCTCCGGAAGATGACGAGGAAGTCTCCGAGCACACTTCTGAGAGTGAGCTCTCTCAAGACGAAGAGGAACCCGCAACTACAGAGAGAGCAGGAAATGGTGAATCACGTTCCTATCAAGAGGGACATAATCATATCGGCCGTGGCAGTCCATCAAACGATTATTTTAGAGGGAAAAATAATTTTATTTGGCATAAAGAATCCTTACAACCCATGAATAGCCGGTCCGGCAAAAATATTATAAAAATAAAAACATCTACCCTCAAGGGCCCCGCGAAAAATTTAATTAATCCGAGTCCTGTAGAGGTCTGGGGACTACTTTTTACCTCTGATATACTAGAGGACGTTGTTACATGCACAAATATGAAACTTAATGCTATGAGAGAAAAGACAAAATTCAATGACAACTCATATCGCCCGACAGACCTAGACGAAATCAAAGGATTATTTCGTTTATTGGTATTAAGCAGTATATACAAATCGGCTAGAGAGTCATTATCATCGCTTTTTTCTACAGGGCCCACAGGAGACCTATATATCGCGCTGTGATGTCCGAAAAACGCTGCAATATTCTTATCAGAGCATTAAGATTCGACGACTCCAGTACCCGCCTTATTAGAGAAAAAAATGATCCGGCAGCTGCAATATCACATATATTTTATAGATTTATAAAAAACTGCCAGGAAGCTTATGAGATCGGAGCCTTTGCCTGCCCCCCCCCCCCCCCTCCCGGGTATTGAAACTTATTTTGGCTTGTAAATGAGTTGAAATATTATACTGGTCTGAGGGACCGGTGTTCCGCTTAAGTGTTATAAACATTATGTTCCGTGCAGAGGGTTAACATATGTAAAATAATAAATTTTTAAAATTACTTTGGATTATTGGCAACTCTTTGGAATAAATAACTACGAGCACAAAGGGAGTGCGGTGGGAATTAAAACAAATTGAATTGAATCGTTAAATAGTGCACAATTGTCTCGGTAAGCAAAAGCTATAAAAACGAATCGAATTCACAGCTCTAGTAAACTTCCCTAACGAAACGATTTTAAGGGAGAACAACAATACAAACGATAACATGGCCAATATTTGTATTAATATAAAATAATAAATGAAACGGAAACAAAAGTAATCAACTCAAAACCAATAACGCTCGCCCTCCAATTAAGCAATAATACAATAACAGGAAATTGAATAGCTCAATCGGAGAATGAGAAATCGAACAATGCATACATTGTTTGAACATATAATGAAAATCTTCCTCTGTTCTGTTTAGTTACTTTATACTCTTTAGTTATAGTTACTGTACTCTACTTTTTTTGTTTCGTTTTTTTATTGCAAATTACATCTGTATAACTGCAAAACAATAAGTAAAAATGATATAAGTTTACCTATGACATGTTCAGCCTTCCAGAAAAAATATGCTCAGCACTCAAATATGTTTTCTAATGTAGGAGATCTCGAGTTCATCTTCTTTTCAGGCTCTTCAGATTGAGGTAGAAACAAGATAGCCAAAAAAAATCTTAGGTTACGATGAGTAGGGAGTTTACTGTGAAAGTTCAGGTATCTGGATCGGGCCGAATCGGTGACATGGAACATTAAGGTCTTCATGGACAATTACTCAATGTTAGACAGTCAGTAGGTCAAGCTAAACAAAGATACTTAGTAACTTTCAATGTTTAGATAATATTTGTGCCCGCACGTTAAAATGAAAAGGGAAACTCTAAACAAAAGACTAAAGCTACTTTTCCCACTTTTTTCTAAATCCTCAAAATTAAGACTGAGACAAAAACTAAATACGTACACATATTTACTTAAACCTATATGGATATACTGTTCACAGATTTACGGCATTGATAAAAAAATACATTTACAGAAACTCTAGACCTTTCAGTCCAAATTATTACGACTCAATTCAAAAGCACCTTCGTACGTGACTAATCAAACCTTACATACTGACTTCCACATGCCAACAGTCGACCAACAAATCAAGACTCTTTACAAACGTTTCCACACTAACCTACACGGACATATAAACCTACTAATCAGAGATATGGCCACCGATGAAATGCCCGTGAATGTGAGGAGGAGATTAAAAAGGCGTTGGATGAGAGATCTCCTTCATTAACCGACCTGAATAACTGAACCAAGCCAGGGAAGAGGTACTTTGGGGTGCCATCCTTCCCCATGCCTGACATGTCATCATCTGCAATTGTATACGGCCATCGAATCTGCTGATTGTCCATCTATTGCTGACAGGCGCGGATATACGAATGAAGTGAAAAAAAAAAAGATAATATTTGTGGATCCATATAAAATTTTTATAAATTATTTTAAATTATAAAGATAAAATAGAGGATAAACTAAAGATGGAAAATTTTTAGTTTATTTTCAGTTGCGAAATTCATTAGCCCTTAAACATGAACATTAAATTAACTGAACTTTTATTATTCCCGCGGTTTTTACGAGTGCTCTTTTTGTTAAATAGAGGGATGAGCAAGGGCTAAAGGTTTATGAAAATAAAGTACTGCTTAGAATTTTCAGCTACTATCCACCAACACAGCAGCTGATCAGCTTTTGAGTTTGAAAACAATATTATATCAAATAATTATTCTATGTTGGTTTCAGCATTTTATATATTTACAGAAGATTGAAGATTAAGGAGGTGGCGAAATAGTTGCGTTTTAAAGGAAGTGAGGTATGAAGTTTTATGGACAGAGACAGGTAAGGAATTCCAGAAGGTGGCGGCGCGGATGATAAAGGATTTTGTAAAGGAGACAGTTCGGTAGAAAAGGATATACAGGTTAGAGGTTTGAGATCTGGTTGGCTTGTTTAGCCCTTAACTACTCACGTCGGGTCATATTGACCCGTACCAAGTTTCATTTCATTCTATTTTCACCTTTTTCGCATTGAAGCTTTGACATATCCTTTGTTTTGGCTCCAGTTACTTCTTGCCAATGTCTGGAAAATAAGGGAGGTGTTTATTTTATCGAAATCGATATATTGACCCGAGGTGAGTTATTGTGCAAGCCATTTTTTTTGAGTCCAATGCGGGGATTGCATTTGTAAAAAACCCTCATTTCTTATTTGTTTTAACTTCAAAGGTTGTTTGTAGACAAATTTTTGAGTTTTAAATCAAAAGAAATTATGTTAATAATATTAATGTTAAGGAGTTCCTTTATTTTAGTAATTCATTTCAGACCTAGGATTCAACATGTTATTCATATTTTAAAACTTTCATTTATTGTATACATAAATAAATATATATATATATATATATATATATTTTTTCAAGCCTTCTCCTGTTGTTTAAAACTAATATATTACACCCTAAGGTTATTTAAATATCTTTTTGTGTTCTGGGTCACATTGACCCGAGGTGAGTAGGTAAGTAACATTGATTCGGGTGAGTGGTTAAGGGTTAAAGAATGTATAAAGGAGCAGGGTTTGAACAAATTGAGCATATAAGGAGGTTCTTGGTTCAGTAGGTTAGGAAAATATATACACGTAGGAAGTATTGCCGTCGAGCATCTTCAATTCAGCATACCAACTACAGACGTGGGAGCGCCTGGGGAAACCGAACATAAACCTAATGAAGCAATTAATTAGTCTTTTCAACCTCGTCTCATGCAAGCCAGACAGTCTCCCGTATAAGAGGCAGCCATAATCAAAATGGGGAAAGAGAGGAAACTAGGAGTTGACAGGTTTTTGAGGACATGAAATCACGTGATAGGCGGGCGCAAGCGACCGTGCTGCTTCTTTACAGAAACTAGAGAAACGGGGATAGAAGCCGGGCCAGTACCTAGGATTCATAGGGTTTTTTGGCGTTTTTAATTTATTTTTCCATAATAAAAACCCGAATGAGCAAAAATTTATTTGAAAAATGTCTAATAGGTATTGCTCGGTCCCTCAGTTCCCCAATTAGAAAATCAAAAGATGTGTCATTCCATTTATTTCCAAAAAATAAATGCTTCTTAAAGAGTGGATTGTAAAATTAACAATAGATAAACCTGTTTCGAAACATATGACGATGTGTAGTCTTCATTTTAAAGAAAAACTATATTTATCCATGTAAATATTAGTATTTGACATTTTATTATTCCAAAATGCTAGTTTTATGCAAATAACATTGGGACCGTAGTGTCATAGATTTGTTTTTCTTTTTTAATTTTCCCCATTTTTGTATTACATCCGTTGTGCTTGATTGTTCCAAGTTTTCAATCTGATGCCTGAAAGTTTTGACAAATAAATAAATAATATGACAAAGAATCTAAGCTGTCATAACAATGATTGTATGAATAGGTAATTAATGTTATTACTAACTGAAAAAAGTAGAGTAAAGTTACAATGATGTGTTTGCATTTACCAGAACTACCAGCTTTACACGAAAATTGCTTATTATTATTAATAAATTTGATTTCCACTTTTATTTGATAGAACAGTCCTTTAAGATCGCTTGTTTGAAAGCACAAGGCTTGTGACATGGTTTATTGGTTTTGGTCCAGAGGTTCTTACAGTAAAACACCAAAATATCCAGATACCAATGTAATTTAATTGTTGAGATGTTACTTAATATCATAATTCAGACACCAATGTAATAACATATTTCATACACCAACTTAGAATCATAGTCGAGACATATTTCAGACACCAACGCTGAGATCCTCAAAATAAAAAATAATAAAATAATGGGCACTTCTTCGCCAAACATAAAAATTAACTGAAAGAAAAGAAGGAACGGTACGGTACGGTACATCCACTCGGTACCACAGTTCTTACGGGAATGGCTAATATGGTGGGTACCATAGGTAGCGACACCATAACTATTTTAAATTCAAACTACCCGCGCAAACAGCCGCCTTGCGCAAAAGGGCTCAAATGATCTCTTCGTGACTCCAGACGGACGTAATCGAAGCGAAAAAAAAACTCGTTACAGGCTAGTAAAATAACTGTTTTTTTACTTCTAGATATCATACCACATGTAATTATGTGGTTTGCATCAAGGATAGTCTGCCCTTCAATTAATGGTCTTTTAAAATTACCAATTATCTCTATCTCATCAACTATGTCTATCCCCGTTCTTTTCGACATTTTGCAAAACTACTAACGCACCATATAGTCGATTGCGCCCGCGAATCTAAGGAACTGTTTGAGGATAGCTATGGATTTTCTGGATTCGAAACATTTCGAATTGAATTTATGACAGTACGATATGCTCTAAATTTAAGGAGCCAAATTATGTATCTATAAACATAGAGAGAGAGTAGATTGGATTCAAGACAAGGACAACATTGGAGAATAACTGTAAATAAGGCTAAAAAGCTCGTTCCATTTCTTTGGCCAGGATGGCAGGGGGGGGGGAGAAGATGGGGGGGGGGGCGAGGCGCAAAACACTGCCATGAATATATTACGGAAGGGAAGGAACAGCGCCCCCCCCAACCATTTTATCCTCGTACACTGTCAGAAATATGGAAGGATATTGCCTTCTCTATAGTCTCGGCTCTTTTTAATATTAGGCACTCTATAAAACTCCGATACACTCGTTTACTTTTACTTTTTACCTACTCCTTGTTATATTAAAAAACTTTTGAAAAAAGAAAATAGAGGTGTATAATACAGATAACGAGCCATTTTCTAACATTAAGTAACATAAACTTGACAAACCGACTTAGAACCACTATAGTGTGTCTCCGGTAGTGTAGTGGTGCCCCCAGCGGTGTCACGAGGATGTTTTTTAAGGGAGTAAAAAATCCTTCGCTATGCCCTGCCTCGGATAGGACGTGAAATGGAGTTCCCAAGCCTGTACGATGTCAGGTACACGTTAAAAATCCCTATCCTAATTATACCTGGATAGGCAAACTTTAGGACTCCCAATGCAGCATCGTCTGATGAGACTTAGCAACATATAGTGACTTCATGAATTAGTAAAAAAGAGAGCATTCTGTTTCTCCTATTGTATCGATAGTTTACTTCCTGTAAGATGGAGAGACACACCACATAACTGCTGTGTTCGCGCCAAACCGCGAACAGATTTAAACTACTGTAACATGCACAATGCCCCCTAGTGGCCAGGTGGGCAATCATTATAGTAGAGAGAGTACTGGGCAGCCATATCTATAGGGCCAGCACAGCCCTCAGCCCTAAGAACAGTGGGTCTTAGGTCATCCTTTTCTTCTTCATCTACTCATTAAGGACATGTCCGGCTAAGAACAGACAAGAGGACCGAGATGGCAGGGAGAAAAGCAGGCGGCACTTTAATGGACTTATATCACAGGGGCAAGCAGGTCCAACATTTAATTCATGTATTTATTTGATTCAATATATGTATTATACCATAACCAGTAAAATCTAAGCTTAGAAAATGACTTTTATATTTATTGTATTAAAATAAATATTTCGTATCAAAACATGCACAGTAATGACCTTTGATCTGAGCCAATCTCATCATGTAATACAGTCCACATTACCATAAATACCAGCGGAACCACCAATGGTTCATGGTCTATAATATTCTTAAAAGAATTATAGACAACACATGCTGAGGATGTAATAATAAAGTGTAATAATAAATCATAATATTAATAAAGTGGGGATTGGAGGTAAACAGTTACTCCTAGTTACTTACGTTATAACACACAATCATATGACTTGAGCTACGCAGTCAAGACACAGACTTATCTTATACTAGCTCGTTCAGTAACTCGCTCCTTATATATAAACGTAAATGGTCAGGTCTGGAATGTTCCAGAACAATGTGGGCAGTTCCACGCCTTTGTGGACTAGGCCACTGAAAGATCTAGAGCCAAGTTCGTTCCAACCGCATATTTTGTTCCAACAAACGGTCTGGGAGTTTACGCCATATGTTTTTTTTATTTGCTTATCGATTTAACGTTACAGTATTATTACTATTTTATGACGATAGATTATTTTATTTATTATAGATTATAGGTAGGTTATAAGTCTGTGGGTATTAGCGAAATATATACATAATATTAACGTGTCGAATCAAATGTATTTTAGATTACTGTAATTTTTCGTTTTAATATAGATAACAGTAAGCCCCTCTTTTTTTGTTTTAAAATGTTTGTTTGAAATGTTTACTTAGCTAAGAACTGTGATTGATCTATTAGAAGTAAGATTAAGGCCAATTCCGGGCTAACGGTCTGCGAAAATTTTAATTGCAATTGTAATTTATATCTTTTTGTAATAAACATTATTCTATCTGTCTATATACATATATATGTGTGTCTGTTTTTGTGTTTGATTATCGTTAGTTATGTATTTAGGCACATATATCTTATTTTATAAAGTAATCTAATAGGACGTTCATTTTTAAAAATTATGAATAAGTTTTTGAAAACATAACGATAATTATTTACTAACAATACAATTTGTCATTTGAAGAATAACTTATATATTTAATTTACTTTGAATGATATTAAAAAAATAAATACCAAATAACAATATTAGTCTACAAATTTATAGATTACTAGCTAGGGTGCCCGGCTTCGCCCCGGTAGTTGTGTGGTAGTTTTAATAACAGAAAAACTTTAAAATTAAAGGAAATATAGAAGAAAATTAGCACTTTCTTGAAAATTTTAACATGGTATCACTATTATGATTCGATATCTGCAGAGCCCGCCCAAATAAGGAACCCTATATACTTTAAAGGGGGTTGAAAATGGTGAATGAACAATTAATTTTGTTGCAACTATGTCGAGTCATGCATCGTTTTTGATGATTTCTGTGATTCTGAATTCTATAAGCCCATTCCAAGCAGTCAGCAGATAATAAGTTATTACATTATGGTTGAATAATCTATTAGTTAAAAAACTATATTTCGATTACAACTTAAGCGCCGACTACTGTGATGGTCCTATTAAATCCAGAAGTTTAGGAACTACCGAAGATTCATAGAAACTTTTTTTTTAAGTCCTTTCTTCCAGTTCAATTTCCCTTAAGATACGCCCCCCCCCCCCGTAATTTGGCCGGACACTGCACCTACTATTACAAAATATCATGAGGGCACAATTTTTTCATCATATTTCTTTTTATCCTGAACTATGAGGGGTGATAAAATCTTATTGAAAAAATGGTGTAATGGAGTTAGTCACTTTGTCAACTGGAATGCTCATCATACATAGTAATAAAACCAATTTTTAATATTACATACAATAAGAACACTTATTTTCGATTTATAATCAGTCAATTCAGCTCTCCTTTTTTTTTTTTATGTCTGTTTTTATTCGCTCACTGTACTAATCAAAAATGTTCACTCATATTGCATTAAATTTACTTAAGTAGGTATATATTATATATTGATTAAATATAATGTGTTAATCAATTAACCTTCTTATGTGAAAATTAATTTTGTAAGGTATCCAGTCGGTTTTCTAATTGATATGTAAAATCATTATTTTATTTTGAAAGAAAAGGTGAAACTAATTATTTTCGCTTGATTTTTTAGAAATTTAAAAAGAACAGCTGAACAAATACATAACTTTTACAAATTGAACGGAATGAATGAACAATAAACATCGTGTGAAACGCACCCTAGCGCTTCCTGGTAGCCTGGAGCTCGAACTAAATTTTTCATTCATAAACTCGTATCTCAATCTCAGGTAGGCTAATTACATGGTGCGAGAGGCTTAAAATTTCAGTCCTTTTCTCTTACATTTTACACCCTTAAGAGAAAAACAAAAACCTTCTTCTCCGTTAGGGATTATATAGCAACACGCTGACATAACTTCCTTAATCCCACGTGGCATTGTATCCTTCCTTAATCCCACGGCACGCACATTGTACACTTTGCTTTATAATATATATTGATTATTTTTTTCTATAAACGGTTTAAATTGAGTTTACTACACCACCCAGCTATATAGATTTGATTTAAAATCTATATGAAAATGGTGAAGTTATGTAAATGAATATTCATTCCAATAAAATACCTCGATCTCTCTGATCATATTAATGATTCATGAGTTTTTTTGTTTTTTTTTTGCTTCGTCGTGTTTGTACTCGCACCTGTCATCAAATCTGATATTTATCATATGACAATATGACATTTTAGACATGAGAAAAAAAAAAGTGCCAAGCAGCACCTCTCTCCGGACTTGAATATATCCCCTATTTTACGAGAGGTCTCTCATCCAGATTCTTTTTTTTTTTTTTTTTTTTTTTTAACTTTTTCACGTATCAGTTACAGTTTTTATTTCATTTTTATATTATTTACCTCTAACTCTGTTTTGGTATTTATAACGAAATGTAACATGGAAATCCCTGACTCTTTTGTATCGACGGGATGGAATAAAATTTCAGTAGAGGAGTGTTCAATGGAGTTGATTGAAGGCTCTCACTGCACACCGGTTTTTAAACCCCTTTCAATAACAACACCATTCATTGGATTAGTCACACTGTTCCTGGCGTTACAGTTTTTTTTTTTTTGTTCTTTTTCGCCCTTTTCCTGTTTTTTTTTGTTTTTTTTTTTTATCTAGAGTGTGAAAAACAACATGAATGCTTGTTGTTATACACTGAAGGGTTACTGGGATATTCTGTCTGTACCATTACGACTAAAGGTAAATAATGATTTTGAAATAAAACAAAAAATAAAGAAGACGTAGAAAATTTGAGCACATTTTACGCAAGTATTATACATAAAATTAATATTAAAAAAAAGACTATGGATAATAATACAATAGAGCAATAGACTTACCCCACACCTGCCGTACTTATTCTTTTTCAGTCGTTCCTAGCTAGTTGACGATGTTAGGCGTGGCAGATATTCAGATAGATATACTTGACATATGTATTTTAAAATATAGACAAATTCGTTTAGAAGGATAAATTGGTGACTATGTGCATAAAGGTATTTATAAATTAAAATGTGTAAAAAAAATTTTAATATCAATTGTTATTAAATTTAATTAATTTTTTATTTAATATTTTTAGTTTTGTCTTTTGAGGATGGCATATTGAGGCCGAAACGTCAAGGATTATATACTTTTAATAAATATATGATATATTTGGTGACCTACGGCTTTTATTAACCTTAAATAATTAAATATGGCATCGAAATTAAATGAGAAGACTATTAACAAAAAATAAAAGAAATGGAAGGAGGTTTGTTTGTTGGAGTTTAGTGGCGTAAAACCGAACTGGTCATCAACGCCAGTGACTCTTCTTTTTCTATTTTATTATTTATTATTATTATTTTATTATTTCTGTTTTATTTCTTTATTTTTATTATTTTCTAATGACTATTACCTTTTTAATCGCTACTATTTTTTCCTAAGGTGATCTGATCTTTCAAATTTCTGATAGTATGTTGATGGAGAAATGGAAGTAGGTTGGATAAGGTTGGTTTTTAACGGTGTTTTTTATAGGCACATCAGCCTAGGTTTCGTGTCGGGAGTACATAGAGATAAGATAAGATCTACTAGGAGTAAAATTTTGTGCTAATCTAAGAGGAACCCTTTGAACATCCTTAAAAGACTGTTCTGGCTATTGCTCATAACTTCGCCATTAACTTTTATTAGATTTAGATATTTTTATCGTTTATTTACACTTTAAATGTTTTTTTTTTAAATCTTCATATGAAGGGTTCGGGGCAAAATAGTGCCAATCAACATTTTCAACAAAAATAAACTGTAGCTGCAGTCTGCTATATATTACGTAGGACTATATGGCTATGATGGAAATGCCACCTAAATATGACTATATAGAGCCTCTATAGGCATATTTAGGTGGTATTTCCACATTTTTTTTGTTAAACATTTTGCTTGGCACTATTTTGACCTGACCCCTTCATATTTTCTTCTGTTGGCCCATAAGTCCTGATGAAACCTTTGGCCGCGCGGTTTGGTCTTCTTATAGACATTTGAGTTGCTTGTGGAGCACAGACAGCCGGGAGGGGGTAGCCCAAACCTCCCGTTGCTGCAAGCCATGGTCACCATGAAGCAGCGGAAGACTGCCCATAGCTCCATAACCAATCCCATTGGGGCCAATTTGGCAGTGTTCTCTTCGTACTGATGGCGTCAAACTGGTCTAGTTACTTAGTTACGTAGTTATTGCTACCTTGGAGTTGGACGATAATGACCTTAATGGTCGACTTGTCCTTAAACAAAAAAAAAAAAAAAACTGGTCTAGGTCCAAGGATTAAGGCACCTCGGAGTCAGCAGACCCCAAGGACCTATATGTCTTTTTCTGAAGCATACCGTCCTGTACCAAACCTCCATGCTCTTCCTGACGTCCTGGAAATCCGTATTGCGATTCTCGATAAGATACAAGAAGAAGGTTTATCAATCCAACGCCCGACCGGGTTAAGGTTACCCAATTGGAGCGACAAGCCATCCAAGTACTAAACACGCTTGACGTTGCCTAACTTTTTTTTATTTGTTCCTCCCCTTCCTCACCGTGTAGGCTATAAGGGGTACCCCGGGCCAGGGTAGAGGGTAGGGGATTAAAGCCGAGTATTATTAAATGGCCCCTGGCTTCGGGTTTTGAACTTGCTACGTTCTGGTTCTCAATCATCTTTCCGGTCGTCCGTGGCAATGCGTATTTTCTAACGCGTTTACCCACTCGTAAACACATCGCGTCGCACATGTTCAAATATGAACATCAGTGTAAATTCATTCCCTAGTACCAAAGATTAGTGTAAAAATTTGTTAATGAAAACTTCACTTTTCAAAATAGGACCACCACTTATTTTTCGAAGTCATCGCGATATCTCTCTCTCGTCAAAAAAATCTGGCTTCAGAGGGTGCATTGATGGAATTGTGAGAGACGACGAAAAAAACATTAAAAAGATTGGTCCTATGATTTTTAAAGTGAGAAAAAATTCTTGGCTATGCCGTCCATTGGACAGGACATTAAATTAACTTTTGAAATTTTACGTGAGCGGGAGATAACTAAAGATCGCAGGGACAAAGTAGTCGATGGGAGGGGGTGGATGTTTTTTCTTAGTTAAAAGTTTTTCTTAGTTCCATTCTTTAGCAGCACCCAGGTATACTTTGGCTAAAATCCATTCTAAAAAATGCCAAGTTTTTGAGTTAAAATACTTATTTATATATATGATAATATTTTTTTATTTAGATTTGCCACAACATTTGTAAAGTCTGGATTTTGTCTCGGTTCTGCTAATCAATGCAAGTAAGGGAAAATGTTGACTTTCTTATGTAAAGAAATGGCCGAATGGACAAAGGCACTTGCAATAGGAAATCAAAGTTAGGCAACGTCGAGCGTGGTTATTACTTGGAGGGGTGACCTCTCTAATCAGGTGACCGCCCACAAACTAAAGCCACGCAGTTCAAATATTCTAGGTTCCAAAGGTTCTAATATTCTTTTTTTTGTTAATTTTTTTTCATTTTAAATTATTTTAGGATCATTGACTTTTAATTTAGTATTACAATATTTATTATGATGTGCTGTTTTTAATGAACAAAAAAAAATATATAGAAAAATGCATTATGTTAACATTTCGGGAAGCTCTTGGGACTATGAGATCCGTATTTTTAAATATCGGCAAAATCGCAGATATATGAGGTATTCACTTCAGCAAGAAGATGGTTTACATATATCAATTTTGAATCAGAAACATAAAAGTTACAATACCAGAATACAGTGAGAGTAGTATTAATTGTTACGTTCGCGTCAGGTGCAATTTACCCATTCTTTTAAGAAGGAGATGATCGTGTTTACGCAGGTAGAGGGTAACATCCCCAATGATAGAGTATTATTGATCAAAGACTATTTCCCCTAGTCCATGTCTGTACATAGCGAAATGCAGTAGAAACTTCACATGTGATTATCAAAAGAAAAAAAAAAGGTTTTTTTGAATTGGAAAGATCTTCTTGTAGAGGTGCGATATATTAATTGATACCTATGTCCTAGGAGGCTAGATAACCTCTTCTATGAATATATTTTTCAAATTTTAGTATATATATATATATATATATATATATATATATATTTTGTTCCGGTCCTCTGAAATAAGATGGGAAACTGGCTTTGAAAAAGAAAAGAGAGTAGATGCTTTTAGAGGAACCTCGGCAGGGCTGGCTATTTCCCGTAATATATTTCTGAAGGGGGGGGGGCGTCCTTTGAAAGCCGCGGTGCTGTCACCCCTCAACCCGTGTCCACCGCACCACTCTCTGGATTAAACTTCCTATCTTCATCTTATCCCGGATCTTATATTTTTCTTCCTCGGCTTCCTTCCGTTCGAGGCGGAAGTGCATTTTGCTATGTTCGATCTAGGCTTCTAGGGTAAATGCAACAGTACAGAAACAGCCTCTGTTCCAGTAGTAGACAATTGAGATCTCGAATAAAAAAAAAAAATAATAATAATAATTTGAATAAGTAGTTAGAACATGCCTGTATTTGAAAGTAAAATTTACAAGGTACAAGAAAAAGTATAACCTTAAAGCCAAATTAATGCTACAAGCATTTAGTTTAATTAACAATAGTGATTATAATTTTCACTTAGAAATACAATGTATATTGGAACTTCCAAGTTCGAATATAAAGTAGAAATATAGGGGCCCGGTGTGGATGTGCGGTAAAGCTACGTACTCCCATGCCGGAGGAGCGGGTTTGAGTCCCGCCCTGGGTGGCGCTTTTCTTTCGTAGGAGAAGTATCACCCAGTGCCATGGGTGTTAGTATGGGCAGTATAGGGCTTCAGTGGAAGCCTTGAAGTCCCCAAAAAAAAAAAAAAAAGTAGACATAAAATTCTACCAGAAAACTATTCTTTAGTGTAGTCATTGAGTCATTTTTCCCTCTTAAAGAAAACATTTAGGAAGTTGACGCACACTCAGTTGTACGTAACACTGACAGTCGCGCGTGAGAAAAACTCTCAATTAAATATATCATCGACAGTCGCGCATGAGAGAATCTCTCATAAAATCGGATTGAGCGGAGTAGAAGGAAGCTGGAGCAGGTATAAGGCTTGGTATTGGAGCGGGGAGAGTTCAGGGAGGGCCGTGAGACTGTGAGCTACAGATAGTAAGGAGGGGAGGTTTTCAGAAGCACCAAGAGCCGTTTCCCGCAAAAAAAACAAAATATGTGAGAGAAATTCTCACGCAGCGACCAATGACGAGTTAACCGGTGAGGATTATTCTTAAAATCTTCTTATTTATTTATTCCATCCTCCCGTAACGCTAGGGTAATACGGGTTTGTACGGGAGCACATGCCTTCATAACACATTATTGCTGCAAGTATATCAATCAATCAACAAGGGAGGACCAAGTGAGGGTTACAGGGCTCATGATCCCCTCAAAAATGTTGGCTTTTCAATTGTTTTGTATTTTTAATCGAATAATGCAATTAGGTAGTTACTATGGTTACTATGCCCTAAACATAACACTTTTAGTTTTCCTGTATCGCAGTCCTTCTTAATACTAGGTAATAATCTTATTAAAAAACGGTGCTGTCAGTCACATGATTAGGAGACAGCGGGGCCATGACCCCCCTCCCCCCCCCAAATTTCGTGCTGGATCCGCCCCTGCTCTTTTAGTCTTCCTGGATCCTCTTCTCTTCAAACAAAGGTAAATTGGGATAGGTCCTAGGCTTCCTTCCACCTGCACACAAATTTTTTGAAATGCAGGTAAAGGTTGTTTTTTTTGGAGGTGTACAACTTAGAGTTGGCAACCCTGCTTTATTTGATACCATATTCAACAGCTGATAGTTGCTTTTTGTTTGGCATTTCATTATAGTTAGACTTACACCAGAGCAACGCTTGCAAATTGTTGAATTTTTTTATCAAAATAATGGTTCTGTTCGTCAAACTTTTCGGGCACTTCGTCCCCTTTACGGTGTACATAATCGTCCTTCAGAGCGGCTAATTCGAATAACAATGGATCGTTTTCGGACCACATTTACTCTTAATGATAATGTGCATCCCGTGAGACGCCGAACAGTGCGCACTGAAGAAGCTGTATCCGCTGTAGAGGAAAGCATTGAAGATGATCCAAATCAATCGATTCGTCGCCGTTCTCAACAACTGTGGTTGTGTCCTTCCACTTTATGGAAGATTTTACGAAAGGATCTCGGATTAAAAGCTTTCAAGATTCAACTGGTGCAGGAATTAAAGCCGAACGACCATCGCATGCGCCGCCAATTCGGCGAATGGGCTTAAGCACAAATTGATATGGATATTGAATTTCCATTCAAAATTTTGTTCTCCGATGAAGCCCATTTTTGGTTGAATGGGTACGTAAATACGCAGAATTGTCGGATTTGGAGTGTGGATAATCCACAAGCTTTTGTCGAAACACCATTACATCCACAGAAAATTACTGTTTGGTGCGCTTTATGGGCTGGCGGAGTCATTGGTCCATATGTCTTCAAAAACGTTGATGGTCAGAATGTTACTGTCAATGGTGAACGGTATAGGAACATGATTAGAAATTTCTTCGTACCTCAATTAGCCGACATTACTGTTGCTGAGACGTGGTCCCAACAGGACGGAGCCACATGCCACACTGCACGCGCTACAATTGATTTACTCAAAGAAACTTTTGATGAAAGAATAATTTCACGTAATGGTCCAATTAATTGGCCACCAAGATCGTGTGATTTAACCCCATTGGATTATTTTCTTTGGGGTTATGTCGAGTCACTCGTCTATGTCGATAAACCACAGACAATTGAAGACCTCGAAATCAACATTCGAAGAGTTATTGGCGATATACGGCCGCAAATGGTGCGAAAAGTTTGTGAAAATTGGTGTTCCAGATTGCGCCTTGTACGCGCTAGCCGTGGAGGCCACATGGCTGAAATCATATTTAAACATTAATGTCATAAAGTTTTCTATTCAATAAAGTTCGTTTCATTGATATTAAAAATACTCGTATATTTCTTTGTTTTATTATAATTTTAACTTTTACACCTTCAAAAAAAACACCCTATAGTTTCTTCGGCCATCAGCTGAGAGAGGTCGCTCTCTGGTAGAATGTAGAGCCCAATCTCTCTCAGAAGTTTGGCCCTTAGTGTCTCTGTGAGGCAGACAACGACAATGTGCTCGGCAGTTTCTGGTATCCTGGTTTTTTTTTTGTTTGAAAAGTTTCAGTCTATTCTTATTAACATGAATGAGTCAACAAAAAAAATATTCATTCCAACATTGATAAAAAAACTTAACCGCGTTAACAGGACTTTTTCGTCCATCGCTCCTAGCGGTTATATTGCGAAATAAGGTTTCGTTTCAAAAACTTAGCATAATAACAGGTTACCCTTGTCACTGTTACCGCGAAGAACGCGACCTCAATAACAACTAATCGGGTCCCGTCAGCCCTTTATTTTCACCAGGTTCTCGATTCCTGTTAGCCAAGACCCATCCGTCACCATTACTAATCTCATCATTCCACGGATCTAAGCTGTTGGGATTGCCTGCTCAACTGGCGTATAATTCTTTGCCCATCATCTGAGTTGAGGGAAATCAAGTGGGAATATCATGCTCAAAACTACCATCCACATGATTTGATGAATCAAACGAATATAAATCTTATCAAAAATCAATATGGAAATATGTGTTATAGTAAAGTTGAAATAAATAAGTTTTTAATTAATTTTTATGAGCCAATTCCATTAGGAGCACAATCTGTATAACGAAAATTGAATGGTATCCGTTTTTGACTTGAGAACGGCTGGACGGGATTTGGCTGATTTTTCTTTTTAAATGTTAGTCCGGGGATGGTTCAATTTTTAAGAGTTGCCTGAAAGTTGTTTAAATTGCATTATTCGGACATATCCCGAAAACTATCAATTTTATGTCAATGGGGTAAATGTAAAGTTTAAAGAATTTGCGATTCCATTCAGAAAGAAAAAAAAATCATGAATATAGGTTAGCGATATGAATATGTTACTAAAGCCCAGCGAATCATGCGCATTATTTTATTAATAGCCCCAATTCTAACGAAGTGAGGAGAAGTTTTTGCGGGGCGCAAATTTGAAAATAATAAGTAATCTTTTCTGCAAACATTAAATTTATACTTACTTTACCATTGAACATAACATTCAATAAACCTTACATGTAATTGTGTTAGCATACTTGAAGAGGGCATGAATTACATTTAAACTGTACTTCATTGTTTGAGGAACTTTGTGTTAAAGGATTCGCTCATTCGCAAACTTTGAAAATATGGTTCCATTATTGTTAATATATGTTAAGTCCCGCGCTTTATATGAAAGCGAATAATCCATTATAGGTTTATAAACAGATGTTAGTTATTTTTATTTTTTAAAAAGGTGTCAATTTAATTTCTTATATTGTATCTGTAACTTATTAGTAAAATATAAAAGTGTTTTAATGTACTCAACTATGAGCAGTATGATGAAAAGTATTGTTCATACCACGTACTAAAAGTGTGTTTACGGAGATTATTCACTTTCATACAAAGCGCGGGACTTAATATGAAAGCGAATAAGCTATTATCTATATAAATAAAGTTGAAATTCTGTTTGTTTGTTTGTTTATTTGTTCTTTATAGAAATCCATACCGTTTGTCCTAAATTCTCCAAATTTCGCTCAGTGGTTCTTTGATACTAAGTGCGAACACCTGTCCATATTAAAATTGCATAACTTCAGCCAATCTCTTGGTATATTCTTTATTGTTAAAAAATTCGTCATGATCTCGCTTTACAATGGTTTTTTTTTACGAAATCGAGCGTTTGAGTCAAAAAAGCGGCCTAAAAAATCATTTTATAGATTTTGAAGAGGCCAACAAGGCCCGGTAAGACCGTCCCTTGGCAGGCGTCGAGTTCTGGGATTTTTAAACCATATGTTTTTTGTTTTTTTTTAACATTACAATACGTTTATTTACATGTATGGTGAATTTATTTTTTATAAATGCCTCCTAAGAAGCGAGCTTCAATAGGAGAAGTGAGCTCAAAAGCTAAAAAACAACGTCAAATACGAGCGGCTGAAACTCTCGACGAACATCAAAATAGGATTGAACAACAGAGGCTTAGACAGGCAGAATCGCGGGAAACTGAGTCTGCCCAGGAATACGAGGCCCGCTTTGCGCCACAGAGGCTTAAGCAAGCCGATTTGCGAGAAGCTGAAACTGCAGGCCAATATTTCTGTTTGTTTGTTCTTTATAGAAATCCATACCGTTTATCCTAAATTCTCCAAATTTCGCCAGTAGTTCTTTCATACCAGGTGCGAACACCTGTCCATATTAAAATTGTATAACTTCAGCAGATATTCTTTATTGTTATAGAAATCGTAATGAACTCACTTTACAATGTTTTTTTACGAAATCAACCGTTTCATTAGAAAAATGAAATTCCCCGATCAAACCGGGTTATACAACTTAAAGATGAATTTCTGTTAGTTTGTTTTTTCTTAATAAAAATTCATACCGTTTGTCCTAAATCCCCCAAATTTCGCTCAGTGGATCTTTCTAACTAGGTGCGGACACCTTTCCATATTAAAATTTCCTAACTTCAGCCTGTCTCTGGGTATATTCTTTATTGTTATAAAAATCGTTATGATCTCACTTTAAATTTGTTCTCGTTTATTAGGAAAATGAAATTCCCCGGGTGAAACCGGGATATACAGCTAGTAGGTTAATAAACAGAGATTTTATTTTTTAAAAAAAAAGTGAATTTTTTAATTTCTTATATCGTATCTGTAAGTTATTAGTAAAATATAAAAGTGTTTTAATGTACTCAACTATGAGCAGTATGATGAAAAGTATTGTTCATAACACGTACCAAAAGTGTGTTTTCGGTGCTTGGTCCAATTTTCTAATAAATTCGACCGCGCACCGAAAACAACCGCTTTTGACACTAGTAATAAAAATAACTATTTTTAAAAGAGTGATTGAAATTAACAGCTAAATTATTTCAGACCAATATCAAAAAAAAAAAAATATAATAAAAAAGAAATAAGCTTAAACAGTTGAAGCATGAGGAAAACAGTCGCCATCATTTGTTAAGGGCAAAGAAGCTGTCTCATCAACTGAAACTAATGCTCTCTAAATGTATATTCTCAGGCGAGCATTGCTTTATAGTGCACCCAACTATCTCGATTAATCAAAGTCAACATTTAAGTGTTTAGAACCAAATCGAAATGGCTAAAGTAGAGAAATTACTTAAATAACATGAACGAATCTAAAAAGTCCAAAAAAATCGATTTTTGTTTTATTTTATTTTAGAATCCCTTGCATGCCGAGACATCTAATTCAAGAAATACCAGACAAGCCCGGCTGACCCATTAGATTTTATAGACCATTCAAATAATCGTTGTCAGGAGAAATATTGAAAAATATTTTCCAGAAACCAAAGGAGTAATTACGTTTTGGAGTAAAAATTTGGCTTGGCCTGTCAGTGACCTATAGTCACTAAGAAATTATAGAAGATTTAAATGAGAACCATAAATTTGAATCTTACCCATTTCAACTTTATATATCTATACTTTTAGAAATTTCCTTTTTAGAAAATATATGTAAGCTTGTAAGTGTTTTGTACAGTAATTTCCAAAATATATGGTTTGTAACAATCGTTTGTTTTCCATGATCAGGAGAAACCCCATATCTCCATAAATTATTTATTTTTCAGATCTATCGAATGAACACTTATTTTTGTATTCTAAGTAGGAATATGTGTAGGAGAAAATAATTTAAGTTAAGAACATTTTTTAATGTAAAAGTAGAAACGTTTTTTGTTGGTTTGTTTTACGTCGCTTTTTACCACTAAGTATCATCGGACGATATCAGGCATAATTCAGGGTTTCAGGCATACTTAGGACAGGGATCTTTAACGAGCACCTGGCATCGTACAGGTTCGGGAGATACATTTTACGTCCTATCCGAGGTACGGCATAGCCATGGATTTTGTACTCCGATTAAAAAATCCTTTGGCGATTGCGGGTCGCGAATCCGTGACATTTAGTATTGTGGGATGCTAACCACTACTAAAAAGAACTATTAAAACTACTAACTACTATTAACTTACTAACTTACTATTAACTACTAAAACTATTTTTAAAAAATCTGGTGCGATGCGCGCAACTCAAAACTTTCACTTATTTCTTACTTTGATTAAGAAATAAACGTGTTTCGTAAAATGCCATTTCTCAAAATCACACATTCTTTCACACTCATTTACTTATTTTGGTTTGTATTTGCTATTTAAAGTACATTTTTTTTTTTATTAAATAAAATGTTTTACTTTTGATAATTTGGCAATGCAAGCATAATACTCTAAGTCGTCTGATTTTATGATTCTCAACGCAGTTGTTGAAAACTTCATCTAGTTCCCATGAAACAAATAATTTCCATTAAATGAACAGAACATCTTTAATTATAAAGCATTGGTCTGTCATTAAAGGCGTACTGCGCTTGCCTGAGCTCAACGTTTATTTGTTTGTTTGTTTAACGTCACTTAATGCCCAAGGCTAATCGGACGATGCTACAGCGGGAGTCCTAAATTTTGCCTATCCAGGTTCAAGTAGGATAGGGATCTTTAACGAGTTTCTGACATCGTACAGCCTCGGGACCTCCATTTTACGTCCTATCCCAGAGACTTATTAATTTAGGATTTATTAATCACATTAAAAAATTCTAGGGCCACCCCGGGACGCGAACCCGCGAACTTAAGTATTGTAGGTTACTATGCTAAACACTACACAACAGGTTACCCCTATCTAAACTTAGTCATATAATGTTTGAAATGTTACCTCTTGAGTTAATGATGGTGGAAGATATCAACCATACTATACCCCTTGAGTTAGAATTATTTTATTAAACTTGAAGATAGTGAATTCAATAAAAGTGAGTTTAAATTGTTAGTTGATACTTTAAGTAGCCATGGATTTTTTACTCCCATTAAAAAATCCTAGGGTGACCGTGGGACGTTAATCCGGGACCTTTAGTATTGTGGGATGCTATGCTAACCACTACACCACAGGTAACCCCGAAATAGGAACATTTTTTTTTTTTCAATTTTTTAATAATTTGAATTTGCAGACATGTCGAGTTTCTCAAACGACCTATTCAAATACGTTTAATATTACAAATCAAGAACTAGGCGAAGCACATATATTAATAAAATTCAAATATCCAGTATTCATACAACTTTATAATAAATATAACGAGTAACATAATATTTTTTTTTTTATGCTAATAAAAGCAGGAGATTTCTCATCCAAAGCCTTTTTAATCCCCTCTTCATATCATAGCTTTCAACTCTAGCCAAATCTCGTAAATGTTGAATTATATGTCCGCTTATATGGGATAGTAGACTGTTGGTATGTTAGTCACTAAGTAGGTTTTGATTAGTCATGTACCAAGGGGATTTTGAAATGAGTCTTAATTGCTTATTTATTTAAACAGGGCTAGAGACTTACTTGTTATGAAGAAAAAATTTATTTTCATCTTAGTCTCTACTGCTATTTATTTTATATATTAAAAACGTAAACAAAAATATTATTATATATTACGAAAATAAAATTTATTTTATATACAGTGAAACTTCTCTTAACGGACACCCCTCATAAGCGGACACCCCTGTTAACGGACGATATTTACATGGTCCCAACAAAAATAGGACAAAATCCAGGTATTTTTACCCCTCTACAACGGACACCCTCCGAGCGGACGCGGACAGCCATTTTCATTGATGAACGCGAGGATTAACCCCTCAGCTACGGACACTCAGTTCATATCTTACTTTCTAGGAAAAAATCCTTTTCTTATTATTATACCAACAGGCGAAAGAGGCAAAATTATGTTATTCCAGAAGCATCTCTTTGTGACTCGTAATTACATTTTCAGAGAAGCTTAAGTGCCATATCTGTACTAGCAATGTGTCACGTTGTCTAACAACGGTTTGTTCACATCCGCTCACTTCTTCCCAGATTCTCCTTCTTCTAAACAATCATATTGCCTTTTCATTTGAGTTTAGATCTTGATCTCAGAGAGATGTAACCTCCACGTAAGTTCTTATCATTAAAAGATAAAGTGTCGATAGTTGAACATCATTCTAAATGTGGCGGTTCTGTGCGCGTCTTATCGGAAAAGTTTAAAATAGGGAAAACGCAAGTATCGGTAATTTTAAAAAACAAAGAAAAATTATTGCAAGAGTATAGGGAGAATTCGAATAATGAGTCCATGACCGGAAAAAAAAATCGGGTAAATTTAAAATAAATAAATTATAAAAATAAATATGTATGTACATTTTTTTTTAAATTCAAAACCCCTCCTAAACGGACACCCCTCTACAACGGACAAAATTTCATACCCCGCGAGTGTCCGTTGTAGAGAAGTTTCACTGTATTACTATTTTTTTATATATTATTTTATATAATACAAAAGTTTCGATATTACATATTTCTATACTCCTGGGCCGTCTTCAGCGGAACTTAAAATAATGGCTCCATATAGTAGGTCGTCAATGTATAAATAAAATACTTTACAAATGCTTGAATCAAGCAGTTTAGATTACTCTTAATATAATCTATATAAATAAAGTTGAAATTCTGTTTGTTTGTTTGTTTATTTGTTCTTTATAGAAATCCATACCGTTAGTCCTAAATTCTCCAAATTTCGCTCAGTGGTTCTTTGATACCAGGTGCAAACACCTGTCCATATTAAAATTGCATAACTTCATCCGATCTTCAGCTGATATTCTTTATCCTCCAAAATTCGCTCAGTGGTTCTTTTAGACCAGGTGCGAACACCTGTCCATATTACAATTGCATAACTTCAGCCGATCTCTGGGTATATTCTTTATTGTTATAATAATTGTTTTGATCTCGCTTTACACTGGTTTTTACAAAATCGGCCGTTTGAGTCGATAAAAGTCTCAGTTTATAGATTTTATGGATTTAAAAAATGTAATTCTCCGGGTGGAACCGGGATACATAGCTAGTCTGATTATAATATGATGAAGGAACTGTCTTATAAAGTATTTTATTAATACATTGACGAAATATTACATGCAGCAATTTTACAGCACTGGGGGTCGAAACGTTTGTAATAAATAAAATAAAATAATAAAATTAGTAGAGACTAAGATCCAAATTAATTTTTCCTCATAATGAGTCTTAATATTCTTGACCGAAGGGTTTGAAGTTTCTGTAGACGCGTTTTTACTTTCACTTACCTATATATGAAATATATAGTAAGGGAAAGTATTGCGATCGCGAAAAATTTTGAATTCCGGTTTTCAACGGATATACACGTTTTGGGGTCCCCTCAGTCCAATCAAGATAGTCCCGCGAAACGGTTTGTGTGTGTGTGTGTGTGTGTGTGTGTGTGTGTGTGTGTGTGTGTGTGTGTGTTAAAGGACTAGCTCAAAAACGTAGTATTTGGTATATGCATAAGCCCGAGATATGACTACAAAAATTTCATCAAATCGATCAACGGAAGGGGGCACTTTGTTTCATAACTTTTTCCCATTTTTACGTTGTTTTTCTTTTTTCGATTTTCTCAAAAATAGCTTTAAAGATTTTGATTAAAGCCGTCGTGCTTAATGAGAATCAAGTATTCTTTAATATCAGGTAAGCTTTACCATTATTAAAATGTTCTGAGGGGGCATAGGGGAGAAGTGGTGTTTTTTTTTTCCTATAAAGTACATAACTTTGTTTTTGTTTATAGGGAGAAATTATCTGTCTGTCGTTTCGCCTAATAATAAGAAATGGCTAAATATGAAGTATGAAAAAAATCAAGTAAACATATAGAGGAGAAAAAAAGAAAAATATTCCGTCAACTCATAAAACGCGTTGAGCTCACGAATGCTGAGTACGCCTTTAATGACAGACCAATGCTTTAATATAATTAATAATTAAAGATGTTCTGTTTATTTAATGGAAATTATTTGTTTCCTGGGAACTAGATGAAGTTTTCAACAACAACAATGAGAATTATAAAATCAGACGACTTGGATTATTATGCTTGCATTGCCGAATTTTCAAAGGTAAAACATTTTGTTTAATAAAAAAAAAAAAAAAATAGTGTACTTTAACACGTTCACGTCGGGGCCGTTTTTCATTTGTTTTGCTATGAGGCGGCGCTGAAATTAAAATCGCGCTTCATCTGGCGGCTAATAATTCAGAACACAATCGAATGCTTATCGCCGGTGACCCGCGCGCCCGATAAGACAGTTTAGTGCG